>BDUI01000039.1:409796-465138 GCA_002335545.1 Apodemus speciosus | reverse complement strand
CCTATAGAGCAGGTTGTAGTTCCCAGTTCCTACACCAGCACCTGTGTGCCACCATGCTCACTGCCATGATGATAATGGACTAAACCTCTGAAAATGTAAGCCAGCCCCAATTAAATGCTTTTTGTTATAAGAGTTTCCTTGGTCTCAATGCCTTTTCACAGCAACAGGAGGGTGACTAAGATTCTCAGGGTTGAACAGAAATTTCACAGGAAAAAGAGTTCACAATTAGAAAACCTTTAAAAGCTCAGGGGGGCTTTTCTGACTAGTAACACTTCGGTGCTCTAGCCATCCATGTTTAAGGCTGGCCCTCCCTGGTGAGAAGCGATAGCCTGGCCCCATGTCCAGTAAAGCAGGGAAATCCATAGCACAAATCAGAAGTAACACACATTGAGGCTGGGTCCACAAGCAACACTTACACCGAGGTTGATTTTGCCTGTGGGATTCTGTTCAACTTTCTCCCACTGGGCTCACTTTACTCCCTTTAACTTCTCACTGACTTCTTCATAAACCTGCTTTATTAAGTCTTTGTAGCTAACGAGCATCCACATTTCAGCAGCTTCATATCACGTTAGCTTGTTACAGTACAGACCCGCTGGACTTTGCCTCAAGCTCACTGAGGCAGAGTTGGCACGTTCTCATTTTCATGTGTTACATATGTGTGCACATGCCAGGGGCCTGTGTGCAGAGGTCACAGGACAGCTGAGTCCATTCTCTCCTTCCATTATGAGATCCAGGGATCTGGATCCAGGGAGACTGGAATAATGTCACCAGGCTCGCCCAGAAACACTATTACCAGCTGACCCTCCATGCCAACCCGAATCTGCATATAAAGAAGATTAAGGATTTCAGTGGACAGCCCAAATTGAGACGCACAGATCTAAGATAATGCGCACAATTCTTTTTCTTATATTGAACTTGTTTTTTTGTTTTTTCCTTTCCATCTAATTTGTTTTGGGGAACTTCTATATTCATTTATAGTCATCTTGCCAGGAAGATGGAGAAAGAAACTAATATATGTTAATCAGGAAAGGAAGTTTTCGGAAAGCCCCTACTCAAGTAGTCAGCAATCTTTAAATTTTACAAATTAACAAATTAAGTGCTGAGAAAAAGTGAGAGCAGCTCATGTGACTGAGAAGTGGGTGAGACACAGCTTATGTACTGTTCGACTTGGCTATCAGTTATCCATACTTTATCTTTTATCTCACTAGAGTTTCTTCCTATCCCAAATATCTAGGCTGTGTCTTAAGATAACTGTATAATATTAATAAGAAACATCCAGAATATTTTAAGACCATTCTGTCACTTGTCTGCGTATAAGATATGAAACTGTAAACTAAGCAAGTCTTCACAGCACCTAACCAAGCTAGGGTTCAATTTTCCTAAGTTAAAGTTCTCTTAAGAGGCAATATGAGTTAAGAATGAATGACTCAAAAGCAGACCTCTGCTGTTACAAGACTTCAGCCAGCTAACCTTGGCTAAATGGGTCAGATCCTTCTCAGACTGGGAACAGTACTAGTAATTCTTCTAATAGGATTTTTGTGAGGATGAAAGGAATTAAGAAGTGCAAAGTAAATAAGTATATAACTAGTATATTCTAAGTATTTGATTGATGCTACCTTTCTGTATTATTAAATGCAAACTCTTCTGGTATAATGGTCTCTATTTTAAAGCAATTCAGAGTTCCACTTGACTAGGGAATTACAACAGGCTTCCAGGTCAATAATTGGTTTCCTACATCTTTACTGATTTACTCACATGATTATCATGATTAAAAGAACAGTCAAATTCCTCTCTAGCCTATATCTCTTACCTAAGTCCACTGTCCTGATAAATCCAGGTGTGTAGTGTTGCCATGACAGGGATATTGACAAGTGCCCTGACAAATTATGAGACAGAAACAGTGTCCAAAGACAAATCTAATAGCTGTTGGAGAATCAACCCTAGTCCCACCTCTCACAATCCACACAGCTCCTCCTTCCAGTCAGTCCATAGATCTCAATAGCTGTAATATCAAAATATGTTCAAAGTGTGACCTTTTGCCCCTCTCATTCCTGTCTTGGTCACTACTGTAACATTTATATCCTTGTGTCACTATACAGAATTCTGAAGCCAGCAGAAATAGGTATCTCTACACAACATTCACCATTCACTGCGTCACCGTTCTGGAACACTATCCACTCACGGGTTCTTTAGTCACATCCTGCCAGGAACTTCTGTCCTATGGTCTTTGTGTTATGTTTGCTTCTGCCTAAAAAGGCCTTCTTTCCTCTCTCTACAACCTGTGCTCAGAATCCTCACATAAGGAAGGTCTTCTGTGACCCTTATCAAATTAAACCTCCACACTCCCTAATGCCCAATACTGATCTTTCACCACAGAAAGAATTGACTCGTGCGCATGGTTTGTCATTTCTCCCCTCACTAGGAAGTGAACCCCAAGCCAGGCTTCATGTATCCTGTTAGCTGTTGTATCATGTGTGAATAGCATCTGTGACAGCATTTTCCCTGTCCAATCACAGGCCTCCTGCTGCCCTAATATTTTAGTTGATGGGTGGTGTGGTGGCTAACTGTGGGTTGGACAGTCATTGCATGGGGCTGGCATGGCAGCAGTCCACCATGGAACTCAGGAGCTCTGGCTCAGAGAGACCTCAGAGTTGAGATCATCCTGCTGGAGGAGCTATGTGGTCGACCAGTTGTCAGTAGTAGCGCAGGAAGCCTGCCGGTCCATAGTTAATATTTCTGGCAACAAGTATCTTACTACCTAAGTAATAAACACTGAAAAAATATTTCTTGAATTAATGAAAAAGAGAGTGCAGGAACGCCTTAGAACATTTGTAGAAATGTATAGACTTACTGGTAAATTTCAATCTATCAGTAGGAAAGTATGAGACACGAGTAGTCTTTCCCTCCGATGGCAACCAACCAACCAATCAATCAATGGAGRAACCTCAATTTCTAAGTATTAAACAAACTTCTCTTCTTCTAAAGCAAGGTCAAAAATGATACACATATAAGCTTGTTGATCACACAAATTCCCTTTCTCCTAAACATGACCATTTAGCTTAAGAAGGAAACGCAACTGGTTTGTGCAAATGGAATCACAATGGCAATTGACAGGCAGTTACTCATCAGTTGAAGTCTTGGCTAAACACTGATAATCTTGACAAAAGCGTCTTGGGAATTTTCTTGAGCACACAGAGTCCGCAGTCCAGTTTTAACTCTCCTCTGCAGACAGTCACCACTACACCAGCCCCTCTTCACGATGCTCCTCACCCACCAGCCCTTCTGGTGCACCAGTCACAAGGCTCATGACAAAGTTTTCAGCTTTTCTTTCAGTGCCACTCAGACCTTACACACACACACACACACACACACACACACACACACACACACACACATACATACATAAAGCTATAAGAAGTCATAAGTCAAAGATTCATATTCTAGCCTCTATTAGGGTTGACAATATTTGTCATTTCAACAACTACATGTTTATGGGAAGTCTGTATAATACATCTATGTATGTATGTGTGTGTGTGTATAATATGTATATGTGTATATGCATAAATGTATATCCAATGTATTTATAATATTATATATATATATATGTGTGTGTATACATACGTGTGTGTGTGTGTGTGTGTGTGTGTGTGTGTGTATCCTCATGGGTGTGATAGATTTTTCATCACTGTGATTAATAACCCAAAGAAACAGTTTAAAGGGAAGAAAGAATTTTTGCTCACAGTTTCAGAAATTTCAGGCCATGGTTGACAGTCTCAGTAGATTGTAGCCATGGATCTGGGCAAAATGTCAGGGCAGTGGGGAGTCTGTAGTAAACATCCTTCATCTCATGGAAAACACAAGCAAGAACAAGGAAGAAACTGCAAACCAGGCACCACCTCAAAGCTCTGCCCACATCCTGTAACTAGACCCCGGCTCCTTAAGTTTCCAGAAACTTCCAAAAACATTGCCACCAGCTGGGAACCAATCACTCAGTATCTGCCTTCAGGAGGGAAATGTCATCCATCTGTGAGAGTCATGCACTATTTTAAAAGTCTACAGAATATACCAAAAGGAGGAGTGGGACCAACAAAAGTCCTACTTGTTCCTGGCACGGAAGGTGTGGAAGAGAACACATTCAGTATTTGGAATACGGAGTATGCTATCGTACTATGGAAAAACAACAGCGCTGGCCTCACATCTTCCAGCAGCAAAACAAGCAGAAGTACAAAAGCCTGTAACCCCAGAGGTGCCAACATTGCAGTCCAGTCCAGTGTATCTCCCTGGCAATCGCAATGAAACTGTAAGCAAATATGCCAGGTTACAAGGTTTTTAGGTCTGCAGTATAAAAAAGTCTTATTTTTTTCATTTTCTGCACATGCCATCAGAATGTATTTGCTTAGAAACATCTCCTTTTCCTGAAGGAGCTCAAATCTGCCAAGGTAATTAAAGGAAGAGTCACAGCAGTCCTTTACCACACAGAGTATCCTTTTTTTAATTTAAAATATTTCTTTTCAAGAAAAAAGGATTGTAGATTGATTTATATTGATTTATCATGTGGCCCTTACAAGCTGAAAGGCATATCATGAGAAAGAAGTCAGACAAGAGTCAGCCAGTTTTCCAGCCCCTCTGCCAGCCACCTACATGAGTAAGACATTGACCTCACTGCTTCCAGAATGACCTCACTGCTACATGGCAGGAGGACTGGACAGGACACTGTGGCATCTAAGTCACTCTCATCATCTGTCTTTGTATTTTTAAAGATTTTCTTAATCTGATAATTCTCAGTGAATAAGTAGAAGAACGTATCTTTCAGTTTGAAAACAGTGGAGACTTTTAGACATCACCTAAGCAAGAATGGAAAAGACTTCTTTCTAACTATACACGGTTTGAGAAGATGAGGTAGGAGCAGTCCCAGGATCTATGCCTGTGGCTGGAGGCCAGGAGAGCATTCTCAGTGAGTCAGCTGAGTTACCACTGCCACTGCAGTGTGTGGAGGAGACCAGAGTTGTCGTAGCCAGTAGGATCTAAAGATGGAAGGCCAAAGGCCAGAGGGCAGGCTGCTCCTGTGCTTATTTCTCTACATGAAGACACATTAATGACCAATGACATCCCAAATGGTTATCCCATTGAGGTATAGCTGCATTTACAGGCAAAAACAGAAACAAAAACCAAAACCAAAGCAACCTATAGTGAGATTAGTTTTACAAATGCAAATGATAGTGCTGCTTTCAAATGGCAGTACAGTACCCTAGAGTTGGGTTTTCACCATTCTTTATATCTGGGGTCTGAAAGAGCATTCACCTGGTTTTCCAATGGGAGGGTCACAAATATGAAAGTATAAATGTCCAGGTCAAAAAGCATGAGCAGAAATCATTTGGCTCAAGTAAAAGCAGCTTGTTTCAATAAGAGGCAGGTGCCAGTATGCCTGGTAGATTTATCCTATTTAGAAAAGCAAATTAATTTATAGTTGTCCAGTCTCTCAATCCATTTATCTGTACTGGCAGACTGGAGAACTATAAATTAATTTGCCATGCTATAAGTAAGCTGTAAACATGGTGATTTCTCTACCTTTTATACTCCCATACCCTTTTGTCCATAATTGTGTGCAACCAGATGGCCTATTCCCAATGCTTCCAACAAGTGTCAATAAAGGGGAGGGGGAGAGAAGAAGAAAAGGAAAGGAAAGGAAAGAAAAGGGAAGGAATAGAAACGAGAAAAGGGAGAAAGAAAGGAAACAAAGAAAAAATAAAATAAAATAAACCCCTTTATGTTGCCAAATGTTGGCAGCTCTCTTCTTTCTTCCCAAACCCTTAGATCTTAGGAAAACAGTATGTCTCGCTAAGTGCCAACAACAACACAGATAATTGTTAGTATGTTTCCGCTGTGTGGATGGGGCATGCACTCTCCTGCTTTGACTATAGCCACACTAGCCTCTGGGATTAAAATTCAGTGCCAAGTTTAAAATATTAACACCACCTTTGGCAATGCCGGGACCTGGTTTCAGACCCGCAATCCTGAATTTTGGATGCTGTCTGATAGAATGAAATAAAATGCTACTTGCACTTGCTCTTATCCAAATGTCGGAGTTAACAGCACAGACATGTTTCTAATCTAATGTGGGCTAACTGAAGAAGAGCATTTATGAAAGAATAAATTAATTTTAGGAAGAAAATCACCAGTATCTTTACCACTTCCTACCCTGGTCTTTATCAATAAAATATATTTTCAATGCTGTATCATGCATCACTTTAGTGATACATATTTATACACTCATGGAAATACTTATGACAGCAAGTGAAAAAATATTTATGATGAGCAATGGGGGTTCTTCAATGGGGAGGACTTTATTCATACCTTCCTCAGAATCCCATGAATAATGGCATAATTGTATAATTATATAATTGTATAATTCACAGCTTTTCTCATGGGAGGCTTACTACCCTGGGGGCCAGCCATCCAAACAAGATTCAGGGGTGACGTGTGTATGACTCTGAGAAAAATAGGAAGGAACTGTAGCCCAGAAGGTACCAGGCCCAGCAACTCTCCCCTGATTCACCTAAACCCTCAGGAATGCTTCCAGAAAAGACTTCCCTCCTTCCTTCCCTCCCTCCCTCCATGCCTTTGTCCCTCCCTCCCTCCCTCCTCTCCCTCTTCCACTCTTCTTCCCTTTCTCCTCACTTCCTCTCTTTACCTCCATCCCTTCGTTATTTTCTTTTTTCTATCTTTTAATAAAGAAGAAGAACAGCAACAAACAAACAAACAAAAAGATCAATTTATTCTGTGGTTCCCTAATAATGGCAAAGCTTAGAAAGGATACTTAGTTATTCCTTTAAAAGCTCAAATCAGCCAAAGGTGAACAAAGCAGAAACTTAACCTCACCTCGTGATTTGAATAATGAAGATAAAGTATGCAGAACATTCTGCCTGAGAGTTTGATGTCCTTGATTAACATGCAAAGTAATGAGAAATCTGATGTGCCTTCTCTAGAGCAGTAATATCACTCTGGTTAGTCATTAAGCAGAAAACAAAGAAACACACATGTATACACACTCACACACATACTTGTACAAATGCACACACTATTACACTCACATGATCTCTCTCTCTCTGTCTCTCTCTNTTTTGTCAACTAGACCCAAAATGGAGTCATTAGGGAAGAGGTAACATCCATTGAGGAATTGCCTATTTCAGATTAGCCTGCGGGTATGTCTGTCACTCTCTCTCTCTCTCTCTCTCTCTCTCTCTCTCTCTCTCTCTCTCTCTCTCTCTCTCTCTCTCTCTCTCTCTCTCTCTCTGTTTGCAAGGTAATGCTTCTTTATAACAAACTGGCCTGGCCTCAGGAAATTATTAATGAGGGGTGAGGAGGTTACAGAGCAGCTAAGCCCACATGAATGCCTATGCAAAGAGAACTGCCTATTCAGACAGAGCAGCTGAGGGCTATGTGGGGAAGACTGGCACTTAGGAAGGAATTCCTTCCTAGGCAAGAATTTTTCTATACCATGCAAAGCCAAAATCAAATGAGTCATAACAGTCCACATCTCCTATGTGTGTGTTAGTGGGATGCCCTCCAGTTCCTAAGGAAGTAAAGGGCAGCATCAGCATCGGGTCAGTTAAAGAGCAGTCCTGCCCCTCTACCCCTCCCCCAGCACCGCACATGAGGACCATCTGAGATGACACAGGTTCGGTCCTGCCAGATGCTATTACACATTGAATGACACAGAATTTGTAACTTTTGGCTTTACTTCCAGGAAGGGGAAAAAAAGACCCATGCCAGAAATTAAGGCGGCTTTTCTCTGGACAAGCCCAGGCATGCCCCAGTGACACCAGCACTGGCTGAACCCTCTCTTCCTAGGCCTGCCTGCCACCAGAAACGTTTGAACAATTTAACCGACAGTTTTGAAGGATCCAGAATAGAAAGTTCTCTCCTCATGGTGTACTGAAAACATGGGACCCACTTTCTCTATGCGAAGATGGCAGGAAACTCCCTTTGTCCCCAAATCAGGATGAATGTGACCCTCATCACTTTAAAAGGAGAGGGTACCAAGTCACTAGTCTCAAACCCTGGGACAAACGCTGAGCTGCCTACTTAACAAAGAGACCTGGTAGCCAGATTCTCCCAGAAGCTCTCCATCACTTCCTGTTATGGGGAATGACTGACATAACAGCTCTCTGCCCTACACTCTCCAGCCCAGGGGCTGAGCTGCCCTTACCTCAGAGGCTTTTCCCTATGGAATCCAGTACTTCCGGTTACCTGCCCCTTTCTTTTACCCTTTGGCCTTCACACTGCTGCACATGGTTCCTTTCCCCTGGCCCACATCCTTACAGGACTCAGCCATGTCTACTCAGGATTGCCCAGATGTCTCTGCCTCTGAGTATACTTTCGCTTTGATCTATAACATACATTCTCCTCCGCAATACCTAGAAGCCGTCATATCCTTTCCTTTTTCTTTCTCTTTTTCATTCATCTACAGGAGTATTATAAACAAATCATATTACCCCTCAGGTAACACTACTAGTCGCTACCTATTTTCCTAAGCCACTTTCTTTTCCGTTTTTGTTGTTGTTGTTGTTGTTTTAAGATTTATTTATTTATTATATGTGAGTACATTGTAGCTGTCTTCAGACACTCCAGAAGAGGACGTCGGATCTCATTACAGATGGTTGTGAGCCACCACGTGGTTGCTGGGATTTGAACTCAGGACGTTTGGAAGAGCAGTCAGTGCTCTTAACTGATGAACAACCTCTCAGGCCCTCCCAAGCCACTTTCCTAAACCTTACTCATCCCCATTAGCATTATCTTATCCCTCTCTACATTTTTTTTGTCTTTGGTTATAACAGCACATAAAGGCCCCTCTCTTAACAGCTTCCTCAAGTTTCTACATCTTTCTGTGAAGCCTGGGAGTCTATAAAATTTGAAAGATTGAAGCCTGGGAGTCTATAAAATTTGAAAGATTAATAAAATCCCTGTCTTTTCTCTTCCTACCTGACACTTTCGGCTTAATTTGCACACCTCAGCTCGAAAAGCTAGGATACAAAGCTGTCATTCGCTTCCTGTGGCGTAATAGGTAGTAACGTACTATGTGAAAAAAGTTATAAATATAAAAATTTCTAAAATCCTTATAAGTGCTAAATTGCTAAGTAATTATATTTATAGAAATTATATTTATATAAAATCCAAACTAAAACATGGCAATACTTATCAAATGTATCAAAACAAAATTCCAAATTTATAAGAAATCGGAATTCGTAGATTTGTTTACCTTTCAAATGTCTGGATGCCTATCAGGCCCTGAACGTGACACTGGGGTGTGTGGCGGCCTACAATCTAAGCATGGAGAAAAAGAGGTGGACACAGGGGGTGTTGTCAGTCAGAGGACTGTGAATCTACTAAGAAGGTGGATAGTACCTGAGGAACCATGCTAGAGGTTGAATTCAAACTTCCAACACACACATACACACACACACACACACACATACACAGAGAGAGAGAGAGAGAGAGAGAGAGAGAGGGAAAGAGGGAGAGAAGGAGAGAGGGAGAGAGAGAGAGAGAGAGAGAGAGAGAGAGAGAGAGAGAGTACTATATATTGAGTACAGTATCTGTGGCATGTAGCTAAGGAAGCATCCCTTAGCATTCTTAGCATTTGGATTTTATTGTAGACTAAGGTATTTCTCAACTAGCCAAAATCGGAGCCTGATGATACACTCTCCATCTAGTTAGAAACAGTTGAATCCAACATCAACATAGTCCACGTTTAAAATCTCTAGGTCCTTCCAAGTGTGAATTTTAGGGACAAGGAAATTGCTGGTGACTTGCTTGCACGCAAAGGAAAACAATATTCTTCTCCCAACAATATCCTGCTCTGGACTTCATTCCCCAAAATGAGTAAAATCCCAACTCAGATCATTCTGCCTTCGGTGGACGGTGACTTGTTTTTAACATGTAAGCTGAAATAAAGTAAGTATGACCTACCTACAACAGAGGACAAAGTCATCCAAAGGGAGCATCTGCCCAATGCCATTATTTTTAAACTAAGCAAAACGGTATTCTGCAGTTCTGCCTACGTCTCTGATTTGACCGACACTCTCTGCGCACATGTGTGCAGGAGTCACAAAGTACTCACAAACAGGAACTTGAAGTCAAAGCAGCAGGAGAGCAGACTGCATTACAGGTCAGCTGTTCCAGAGATAACCAAGGACTTAAGGAATGTCCCACCTATCTGTTGGTATTAAAATCACTGGGGAAGATCCTAAGACTTAACCACTTCCTAGAGCTCAGATTCCTCCCACATTGTCTCAGTGCACTGCACTTTTGTGACTCACTGACATTATTGGCCACAGTTAAACTAAACCTATTAATGTTTTAAGATGTGACGTATTCTTTAACCTGCTGTCAGCTCCAGTACAAACACCTAAGTGTCACACAAAATGTGGAAATCAATTTTGGTGGCTAGGCTACCATGAGATTGGCAAAGGGCGGTGTGACCCCAAGCCTCAGAGGCTTCTGTATGAAACAGTTAAGGAATTGATTTACAAAAAGCTGGCACCATTCCTCAACTTTGTAATCACCTCGAAAGAAATTCAGCTTTGTTTATTAGTCTCTAATGGACTTAAATTCTCAAAATAAACTGCACAGAACTTTTGTTTTATTTGATTTTGACTTTTTTTTCCCCTAACATCAAAATTTGATATAAAAATTCTCAGGGATAATGTATAATCATTTCCATTTTGTTGTTGTTGTTGTTGTTGAGTATAAAGAACGTTGACTAATTGGTATGAAAAGAACAGCTCCTCTTGTCTTTCATCTATGTTGAAGATAATTATTTGTGAAGTAAACATACTAAATTTTTTCTTCTTATGAAAATACTAAAGGAAATCCTAAGAATGAAATGTTTAAAATACAAGCAAAAAGCCAAAGCACAATATTTAAGTCACAGAGCTCAAAACAGAAAGATGACTCTTTAACATATTGGTCTCTGTCTGCTGAGTTGAAGGATTTACAGAGGCAATCTCCACTGGCTCACTTGGGAGTTAGTCTTTATATTATTTTTTCTTTTATTCTTCAAGAAGAAAACTCTCCCCACCGCAACACCCCCCCCCCATAGACACACACACTCCCTACCAAAATCGTGGCTTTCAAATAACAACCGTGTTGGGAAACCTTTTGACACTGAGTTACAGGAGCTTCTCTCAAAGAGCAAAATCAAACGGACCAACTGTTTAAAATGCTCAGTAAGTTGGACACTTGCCAGAGAGTTTTTTTTTTAATATTGGAGTCAGCTAAGGAATTGGTAACATCAGAAAGAATCCAAGAAGAATGTGGACCTTTCAGAAGTTACATCTGATGTCACAGCACCCTGGAAGATATGACACACTGTTTTCTAAGGGAAATATTTCCAGTACCACTGTACAGGTAACATGCTTTTCACTATGGTATTATTCTTGCTTAAATTATTATATGCATTTGCCTTGTGAAGACAGAGTCCCAATAATGACTCTCGTATACTTTCCTCTTTAGAAATTTACCAGAAGGTAGCATACATTTGCCATAAAAAAAGGCAGTGAACATGTACTCTTACCCAGAGGATGTGAGTCACTGTTTGCAAGGCGATGGAACACAATCCAAGAATCTGAATAAGATGTAACATACAATCGGCCAAGAATTACCTGTGTGCCTATGAAGCAATCCATGTTCAGTGGATAATCAGCACATCTGAGTCCTTCCTTAGCCCAGGCCTGAAGAAGGCCAGAGTACAAATACCTGCACACAGTTCCCATGGCAACACAAAGCCAGTCTACCTGTCCACTAAATGTCACAGCTTCTAACTGTGGCTGACTTCAAATTTGAATATGATTCATTAATGAATGATTCTTCCTCATGAAGAAAGGAAGTTAATGGGAAATAAATGCCTGGTTTTATGGGTCCCAAACATTGAGCTGCCTTCCACAAAGCACAAGCCTGTGTTATCTAGGCATGACACTTATGTAAATAGCAGCGTGCGATTTTGGTTTGCTTGTGACACCGTAAATATTGGCATACTGAACATGCACTTCCTGCCATGAATTCTGAAATCTCTCTCCAGGGTCTGCTTCTGTCTTGTCTACTTGCCAGAGCTACAGAAGACTTTCCCATAATCTCATATGTTCAGAGCTGAGAAAATCAACTTCATTTCCAAGGAGGAAGAAAACATATCCTTCAAGTGGCTTCAAAATAAATGAACAAACATCAAAAATGTTTACAATACTTTTGCATTCCAAAGGATAAATTAGAATTGTCAATTTGAAAACCCCAGGGCACAAAGAGAAAACTAAAACTAAGAAGAAAACACCTGAGTTGCACTGTATGTTAACTGGAAACTTCAGAAAGGGAAGAGAATCCAAAAGTTAAAGTTTTTGCAAATGGACTTTTGGTAGATCATGCTCTTCTCTGAGCAAGTCAACTGTAATGAAACATTATCACAAAGTTCACAGTTTAAAAGTGCTTTTTTTTCCTGGAAATAATGCATTTCTGTTTCTGGTTGAGGAAATGATATTCTAAATAGTCATCATTATAATCTGCCCATCAGGTTCTTTGTTCATCAATTTTATTCAGTCTAAGCAGAAAGACTGAGGTCATCCTGTGGGTCCCCTTTTAGTTCCTCAAAATGAAGCCAGACGGTAGCTACATCTCTCAGTTGTGAAATAAGGCATATGACTCAAAGATCACAGCCGCAGGGCAGGCTGTGCTGTGTCTATGTGTTATTTGTATTTTACTCAAGACCTACTGTCTGAAGCACTGTGCTAACAATTATTCAACATTTTACTGACTGACACTTAAAAGTTATGGAAGATAAGAGCCGTTGATAATTCAAATCCACAATTACAAGTGGTGACTATTGGAGCTTGGAGAATGAGAACATCAGACTGAGAAGTGGGAAAGGGTTTGAGCACAAGCCCGGGAAAAATGGCCCTTAATGTTTGTAGGCTTTGAAGAAATGTGAAGAACTCTACTCACAAGCGCTAACTAAATGGGCCTTATTGTCAGCCGCTGGCAACTGAGCTGTGACGTGTACTCTGTACAGCTCCAGTCTCTCTGTTGGCAATCACCCTGATAGAGCAATCCTCTAGCAAACAAAAAACAAACAAATGTATATTAAGAAAATATAACTTTAAAAGACAGCATCATATACACGATAAGTATGTGAGGTTATGAGTAGCTAGCTGCTGTGTAATAATGGTTTCCCAGTAAACACACATGGCAAAACATTGAATTGAATATACTAAATATACTTTTTTTTAATTTATGAATTACATTTGATGCTAAACTAATGGTATGAAAAATATTAAGTATGTATTTTAAAATTAAATTAGATTAGGAACCTAATCTAAATCTAAAGGCTGGAAACCTTCAATAGCTTGTTAGGGGCTCATCAATAGAATCCACATATGTCCTATTGACTGTCATGATATGTCAGCTACAGCCCTTCGTAATTAGAACTTAACCTTTCAGTTCTATTTTTCCCTGTAGACATATCAAGGACTTATCTTTCCTGCCCCTCCAGTGAGAAGCAGGTTTGGGGCAGACATGAAGAGAACTCTTCAGAGTGCATAAGGACTGCTGCTCAAGCCTGGCAACATAAGTTTGATCCTCAGAACTCACAGGAATTCTCCTGCCTCGGCATCCCTAGTGCTGGGATTATAGGTATGTGCCATCCGCATCATGGCTGGCCCTCAGAAGCCATGTAAAGGTGATAACTGACTTCCACAAAGTTGTTCTCTGACCTCCACACTCAACATGCAGAAGCACACACACACACACACACACACACACACATTCTCATACACATACACAAACATGCTGTTTACACAACAAAAAAATGTGTATCACCTGACAATGAGCTAAAAAATCAAGATCAGGAAGAATGCACAGTCCCTAGCATTTCTTGCTGCATAATGATTACGGAAGCCAGAATCTTGTCAATGGCTTTGTATGCCCCTCCCCCTGCCTGTCTCCTAAGTCCTAAAACAACATGCCAGTATTAAAACAAGGCATTGCCTCCTCTCCCTCTGCTCTGGGACCACACTGATAGGTTTCTGTCTTGTAACTCAAGGTCTCCCACCCTTACTTGGCCATTCTCTGATACCTCTCATCTCACTGAAATATTCACATTTGTTCCCAAGTTCATTTTCACTGGTCACCTATTCTGTTGCTTTTCAAACTTTTCTACTGACCCTTGGCATCTTCCACTTCCTGTTTCAAGGCAGGTACCCACTTGACCTGGACAGCCCACCCCTTCATGGGGATTTCTCCATGCATTATCATATTCTGTTCACTGAGCAATGTTCAGATGTCTTCATCTCGACTCAGGAAGGAGTTAGATTAGCTCATAATTTGGCTTCCTGGATGATATCCACTAGAATTTTTTTTCTGAAGCTAGTAAAATGTTCTTCTTTTATGCCTCTGACTTCTAGTGACCATCCTTTATATCTATTTCTAATGTCACTGCCAAAACAAGTTATAATTTAGACAAAGTGTATTCCTATGTCTTAAAAATCTCCCTCTACCTCTGATTCTGCAAGGTACTGGTGCTGCTTATTTTCCCAGGCCTTCTGCTCACAGCCTGCTTTAACAACTTCACACCACCCGAAAACAAGCTTGCTGCTCTTTCAAGTATGCCTAGCACTATGGCAAGGTTTACCCTGAATAAACACTCATGGCAAATGTCTCTGTGCTTTCTTTTATTCTTTCTTTTTTGATGTTGTTTTGTATTTTGAGTCAAGTAACCTAAATAGCCTTGAACATACTCAACCTCCTGCCTCAGCTTCCTAGTCTTGACATTATAGGTGTGTACCATTGTGACTGACCTCAGACATATATGTACCTTATGTCCTCCTTTGGGTATAAATGAATTGGAGGCAACAAGTAAGCTACATGGACCATAAGGGTACATGCAGTGATGACTGGGTACTCAGAACGACACTTTGGAAGATGGAGATAGAACCTTTATATTGCCAGGGTCTAGTAGGAGGTTTTTATATCACGAGGGTCATACCCTTAAAGTATGGCAGGAAAAGAGTACCTTCAATTCCCTCCTCTGCTTCATAGACATACACTTCCACCATGATGTGCTGCTCCCTATCAAGGGCTTAAAGAAGTGGGTGCCCAGTCATGGGTGAGAATTCCTAAATCCCTGAGCCAAATACAACTGGTGCCTTTATGAACTGATTATGTAGAAAACTGTTTCAGTGATGGAAAGTTGAGTAACAAAGGCCAATTCGCCTTTTCGTCTTCTGCAAGGGCTTATAATTTGAGCAGGAACTGGCCTTGCTCTGTCATTTACATCTCAATCCAGAGAGTTTGTATCCACAGACAGCATGCAACTACATAAAGAAGTTGAATCCATACCTCAGCTGTTATGAATAAGATCACAGACATTTCCAATTTAAGAGAAAAACCCTAGAGTGTTTTGATGTTGTTTTCAGACTTAAGACCATCATTTAGAGAGAGACAGAGAGAGAGAGACAGAGACAGAGAGAGACAGAGAGAGACAGAGAGAGACAGAGAGAGACAGAGAGACAGAGAGGGACAGAGAGAGACAGAGAGAGACAGAGGCAGAGAGACAGAGAGAGAGGAAGAAGAAAAAGAAGGAGGAGGAGGAGGAGAAGGGAAAGGAAGAGGAGGAAGAGGAGAAGGGGGAGGAGGAGGCAGGGAGGAAGGGAGGATGGGAGAGGAGGGAGAGAGGGAGGAAGGAAGAGCCAGTCATATATAAAACAACATAGGCATGGTAGTATCCACCATTGTTTATTGTTTTCTTAAAACCTGGGAGCCGGGAGGACTTATTCCTTTGTCAAACTTCTAACTGCCACATGCAGAATGACCAGTATGGTATGATGCTGTCAGTTGTTAAAGGATAGAAAGGTTCATTTATTCATTGTTTTATTTGTTTGTTGTTTGTTTGTTTTTATGATGGTTTGCTTACACATTCACTTCATAGGGATGCCAGAGAATTGAGATATGCTATAGAATCAATGTAGAAATCATTGGATATCTTCTGCTCACTCTGATGCCCACAAGTCTGCTTGACTTCTGCTGTCTACCCAGTGTGAAAGGTTTCTGGCACCACCTTTCCAGGCCTGTGTTCTAAACCAGTCTGACACCACCATCAGACTAAATTTCAGAGAAGGAAAAGGAATACTCTAATGCAGAAAGAATAGTCTACTGAGAGAACTGGGAACAGATTTAAGATCTAATTCTCTAAGGTTGGGGGCGGGGAAACCAGGAAAAGGGAAATGAAATGTAAATAAAGAATATATCCAACTTAAAAAAAAAAAAAAGAATTGTCACACTGTTATAAACTCACAACTCAAACCTGTAACCCTGTAATCCCAAACCAAATCTTTTGGCATTTAAAAAAAAAGTCATCATTTTAATACCTAAACTGCCCACAGGTAGCAGGATTGGTTTCTACAATAAAACTAACCCATGGCAAAAAAAAAAAAAAAAAAAAAAGAGGTTACATTCAAGACAAAACAGGGACCACAAATCATAAATGCTGTTGGATTTCTATTTTCCATGGCTGTAGTTACAGTTCTACACTTATGAGCCAGAACAATTATTTTATAATTAGTTTAGACATGTCTGAGCCCAAAAGGAAAATTTCAATTTCAATCATATTTTCCTTTAATAGAACACTGATGTTGTCCTACCAAAAAGTAGGCCAATTCAACTTCTCACACATAATGGACAAAATGCATGGACCAAATCTTAGGTGTTTTCAAGGTGTTATACTATAAAATAGCAATGGTGGGATTTCATGTGCGAGACAAAAACAAACACACAAACAGCCACGTTTGCCCTCTTAATCTCAAGGTAGAACACAGGCGCGACCCTATAAAACATCACATGCAGCCATAAATTTGAACTGCAGATCTATCACTTAAACATCTAGTAAATGACCCAATTTGTTTACATGGCCCTCTAGCTTTTTATGGACTTTCCATAAAGAAGTTATTACATCCATTCCCTTTATTTTGTTTAAGAGTGTTTGAATGAGCCCCAGAACCACAAGGTAGTTAAACAAGCCGTGCTTAGATGGACGTGGTCTCATATAATTCACCACTACCGGGGAACTGTGCAAAACAGTGTTTGTAGTTTGGAAACGCTGCACATTCCCACACGCCAAAAGTATTTCCTGTGCTTTATACCATTTTAAATGTTCGGCAGATATAGCATGTGAGGCCCATTTCCCTATGTATGTTTTTCTCCAATGATAAGTGTGGCATTTACACTTCTTCCGGAAGGCCCATTCCTCCAAGGGTTTTGCTATGCTGCACTAGCCATGCTGAGCAGGCTGCAGAGGAGGACTGTAAGGGAACTGGGAAATCCAGACAAGCTAATTGGATTCCTAAGATGTAAATGCAGGCTCTAGAAGGAAATCATTTTAAAGCAGTTTGCTTAATGGGGTGCCCAACTGATGCCTATTAAAAGTTATCGGTACAGATTAAAAATGAATTTCCACCAGGAAAGAAAAACTCTTTTTAAGAAGCAGAGAGATTATGTAATTCCTTATTTCATGTGCTTAATCATGCCTTTAAACCTCAACTCTGCAAATATGCTCAAGAAAACAGAAATGAAAGTTACTCTTTAATGATTTACAGTCACCAATTAAGTTTCTAGATTAGCCTCTCAATATCCTGGCCAGATCTCAACCTGTGGTGCTGTGCTACTTTTAGATAGCTGCTTCATGTAGAAACAGTCAAGATGATCTTGACCACAATGATCAACACAGAGCAAGATTCTGCTGCAGTCATCATCTGTACCCCTAAAGGATAGAAAATTGCGTCAGAGGCTATGAAAATGTGCCTGTGCTGTGTATGATGTATGATCTTGGTACTATGAGGCTCTTCGTGTGTTTGGAATGTCAGCAAGAGCACAGTGAACTGTGTGCATAGACTGAGACACTACTGCATCCTGCTTAGAATATTGTCATCGTTGTCATCATCACCAAGAACAACATTATCATTAATGTCAACATGAACAACACACTCCACTCTGCCCCAAGGTCACCTCCCTTTGGCTATATTTACATAGATCTAGGCTTTTCAATTCAAATAGATCAAATTTTAATCTTTTTACAGTACCTAAAAAAAATCACTTTAATGAATTCAGATTATTTATTAGTGACGCTACATTTTTATTGTTATTAATGGAAACAGGAGTCTTATGCATACCAAGTATATTCTTCAGTGATCTGATGGCAGGGCACACTTTACCAAGCATTACTGTGGACTTATGGTGCTTCCCAGGTTCTTAAACAAAGTGAACCTCAGCCCCCATTATCAAGTCTAGGTTTAAAAGAATAGTCAGAAGTAAACGCTTTGAATTGTCCCTATTTCCCAAAATTAGTGAGAAAGTAACCACTAATAAGAAAACTGACATTTCTAGCTAGCGTGGTCTACATAGTGAGTTCCAGGACAGCTAGGGATGTGTAGAAAAAGTATGTGTCCCACCCTGCCCTGAAGAAAGAGGAATATTTCTTTCATCTCATCTGTTCACATCTTGCTCACACCTCAAGCAAATATTCCTCAGTGCACTGATTGTAAACACCCTCTGCCGCCATAGAAAGGTGAATTATGTCACTTTAATGCTTCCCAATTTGCATTTCTAATCACCCTAACTATGAGCATGTGTGGCTGTATGGGATGTAAGCTGTGATTTATCCTTTAGTAGAGAGAAAAGATAAAGGATATGACTTTTAGAAGACAGATGTACTTATAAATAGCCAGCAAAAAAAAAAAAAAAAAAAAAAGAACAGCCAGAAACAGTCTAAATGTCATGGAAGTCCCACTTCTGATGTCGATGGCGTCTCAATTATTTTGTGATGCAAGGGCAGGTGCAGTGGACAGCTGGATGAACTTAAGCCAGAGGCCTCCCTCCATCTTACAAACACTGAAAGGCTTAAAATAGCATCCACCCAGGAGCAAGGATTTCCTGGAGTGCAAACAGTATAGCCTCAAATAGTGGCAACACACCAACACAGAATACCCTCCTTAATTTAGTCATTTCTAGCCCTTAAGTATCATAAGAAGGTGTAAGCATTGTTATATATATGTATGTACACAGGGCCCAGAATGAACCTCATCAGAGAACTGATTAAGCAAAGACATCTCGAAAGGTTTAATATTTTACTAAATTTGAATTCCTGTTCCCATAAAAGTGTTCAGGCTGTGGCTCATATTTAAGTGAGAGCTTCATTGTACTGAGGGGCTATAACAGAAGCCGCTTCTTGTCAACCTCTGCAACCCTCCCCCACTCTTCTGCACGTCATCTATTTCATGAATGAAGTGTGAAAATAGCTCTTTGTTTACATAAAAGAGGCAATACAGAAGCGTGTGAAGTGGGTAGGACTTGGGAGCTGGAGCAGAGAGTATACAGCTTGCTCGCAGAGCCAATTCAGAATATACCTAACTACAGGGAGAGCAGAAAACTTCAGTCAAGAAGCAAATAACTAGGAACACCAAAATAGACCGCTGTCCCTACAGGCCTGTTTAGAAAAATAACAAAAACAAAACAAAACAAAACAAAAACAGTGATTTTTCAGCAGGATTGTAAACACAACTTAGTCTTTCATTGGGTTGACTGTTGGGGCCTCAGGAAGCAAACACTGACACCAGGAACAGATTTCCAATAGAGTATCTCAGGGCAACTTTCCATCCTCCCAGCCTGTGCACTGAGTCTAGACTGTTCTTGCCTCTATTGTTTTGTTCAGGCTCTTCCCTCTCTAGTATGTTTTCTTTTACCCCAGGATTCATTTCATATCAATTCAGCTCATCCTTAAAGGAACATTTATCCTTGTACCGTCTATCCAGACAAAATCAGCCATTCAGATGAAGAAACTAAGTACAGTTTGGTGCTTTTCATCCATAGATGATTGTTGACACACAGAGCTGATAGCACACAAGGTAACGGATGGTTCTTCCAACCTTCTGTAGCCAGTTCAAGGGCAATAATGGCCCCAGCACTGAGAAAGATGAAGCAGGAGGATGGGGATTTTGAAAACCAGCCTGGACTACAATAGTGAGATCAAGACCAACTTGAACTACAAAGCAAGACCAGATGTTTAAAGGGAAGAGGGAGGAAGAGGAGGGGGAGAAGCAACGAGTTCTTCATCATGTATCCAGCAGAACTGCAGCACCTAGGGCCAAGCCAGGCACAGAGCACACGCTCATTTTATTTGCTGATTGAAAGCAATGTCCTAATAAAGCATACAAGATCTGTTTTGTGAAGACAAAGTACATGACTCCAAGGCCTATCTTGGAGTTACATGTAAGTGGAATCTTTCACCTGCTGTGGGAACTCCACTAAGCTATTTGCTTAATATCTCATGGGATGCTTGCAGATGGACAGTGTCCGTGCAAACATGGGGCACAAATATGCTCCCTGACAGGCACTCCTGGGAATTCATAAAGCTTCTCAACATGAGAGACTTTCAGAGCCTCTAAGACCCATCCTCGCGCTGAAGGCACTAAGCCTTCCTGGTGGCTCTTGTAGGCTTACTAATGCACAATGGACACTCTAGCAATGGAAACTCATAACCTTGAACTTACATTAGTGGGCTTCTTGGAGTTGGGAGATGGGATTCCTCATGAAGTGTGCAGGAACACACTTCATTTGACTGAGAAATGACTCAACTACAATTGGAAAGGTATGAAGCCAGGTACAAAAGCACCATTGTTTGAAACGTGGAAGAATTACCACAGAACACACTCACACACTCACACAAAAGCAGTTAAAGATAGCTGTGTAATGACCCCTGAGTAACAATCAAGACCACTTTCCAAAAAGGAGGCAATGCCACCTCCAATGGACCAGAATAACATCAGTGAGGCCTGACACCTAAGGTGATGTGATGGTAATGGCATAAATGTAGAAAATATTTCAGATGTACAAAAATACCACATTTAAGGTTGTTACTATCTGTGTTACTATCAGTCTGACATCTCATCCTTTGCCTCTGTGTTCAAATTTAGTAATTTTAAGTCAAAAATTTTGATAAACCAAGTCTTTTTATACAGAATAACACACTGTGCTTTCTAGAGCTCACCAAAAGATTGACACCTTAAAAATAAAAAAGCCCCTTTTAGAACCAAGCTTGCCAATGTCAAACATCCATTCATCACTGTCAGTTACCGAACTAAAGTATTAAACACTGAAATATTATAAACTAAATTATTATAAACTGAATATAAACTGAAATATTAATAAAAACTCACCTAGCACTTTACTTGCTTGCTGTGAAGCTCTGAAACTGAATGGTAAGAATTTTTAAAAGCAGCCTTTTTAATCATTTGCCAAACCATCCTGTGTTTATACAGCAGAATTATCACAGTATGTAATAGCCAGACAAGCTGACCTATGAATTGTATGTGCTCATTATGAAGTTGTTTCTTCAATGCTCTTGTAAACTGAGCATAATGCCAAGCACAATACCTTCTTATATGAAAAATGCTTTAAAATGTATCTCATTCTGACAGTATCATGCCATTGGTCTGATTCCAATATAAGAGAATTACATCATTATATTAGCAATTGGCTACTGATCCATTCATATCATTACAGAGGATGTTTTCCCTCTAATGCCTCACCCCATTTTCCTATCAGTGGATCCTAGGATTTTCCCAGGTCAAACATCATCAGCATAGTACTGCTTGCATATTTCTAGCATTTTAAGGTACAAGCTGTCTATGAACCAAAGCACAAAATAAAAAGCATCCCAATGTTGCTGGCTTCTCATCTACTTACCATTCTCAGGAGTCATGGTTCACATCAAATTCCCATCCCCAGTAAACACAATACATGTACATAAACAAATAGCAATTTTAAGAGAGAAGCCAACACCATTGTATCTAGAAAACCTGCCCACTGTTGGCACACCACACTTGGGCATTTGGTAGGTTCATCAACATTATCAAGTAGTATTCTGATCTGTTCCACCAGTTCCATGTTTATCTTCCTATGGGAAGGCCTATACACTGTGGGAGGCATCGTTCAAAAGGACTTGCTTAACATTTCACAGATATTTAATGAAAATACAGGTTCTTCCACACTCTGATTCAGGTTCTATAAAGCTCCTACACAGAACAAATCAGACTAGGTCCATGCTCTCAAAAAACTTGGACTCCATATTAAGAGATGGAAGGACAGACAATTAAAAGAAGAGGAAAAAAGAGGAAAAAAAGAATCAAGAAACAAGAGCAATATATCAAAGTATGGAAAGTTCTATGCAGCTAATTATACTATTATATTTGACAAGACAGGAAGATTGGCTAATGTTGACTAAAGGGTCAGCAAAATCTGTTCTGGAAGACACTGTGTCTAATATCCATGACAGGAAGTTACAAGTTATACCAAGGAATAGTGGGTAGTATTTTCCAGGGACACAGACAGGCAAGTAAGCCACTGATTCACCCGTGTCTGCCTCTACACCTCTTCGAGGTATAGTCCTTAAAAGAGGAAGCCAAAGGGTTGCAAGGAGGTGAAGGGTAGTCAAAAGAAACCACACCCCTTCTTCAATCAAGGTGCCTCCTGTAAGTTTACCTACAGTCTCTGCAAAGATGTCCACAGTGTCAGAAAGCTTTACTGTTGGCATGACAGAGACACTGACTGCTCAGCTCTGAGACCCAGAGTTGAAGGAACTTTTCCCAAACTTGGGAACTTTGAAGGCAGCTTCGAATGGCCGGACCCTTTAGGCTAGTGGAAGAGTAGACTCGCCACAAACATTTTCCCATTAACATTATAGCATAAGTACTAGGGCATATCAACAGGAAATTAACCTCTACACATATTCATAGTAGAAAGGAAAGGGTAGTATTTTACTCAGGGTTGAAGCCAGATGTGGAAATAAATACACAGTACAGATTGTTTAATAAGTGACTTAGCAATCACACAAAGAAKACAGAGATGTTCTTAATACAGACAACAGTTTCAAATAAATGACTGAAAACACTGAAATGAGAATAACCTAATGAATGAACTTCAATTATCACATGGTATTTTGACTGACACAACACAAAGCTATGGGGACAACTTTAGTGGTCTTGGAAATGTTTGACTTGTGTGTGTTCTATATAAATTAATATACATCGGATTATCATAATTTTTATGTAAGAGATAAGGAACTTTATAGCTAGCACTAATAATTTTAACAGTACAGACAATGCAAGCACAAAGGTAGAAGAGAGCATAAGACAGGTAACAAGGAGATTTCAAGAAAGTCAAAAAGGCAAGACACAGGCATGGCTTAGCTGACTGAGAAAGCTATGCCACGGTTCTGTATCATTCAAGCTGGAACTACTGAGAAAGCTCAGTTCCCATCCCAGCATCTGTTTAAAAGGATTCCTTAACACATTCCATGCCCATCTGCAAAACTTCTACAGGGCCTTTATACTTTCTGAATGTCTTTAAATTTAGTGTAATGTATGTCTGATTCAGTATAGACTGTAGCAATTGATGCAGGACTTCCAAAATTCATTTATTGGGAGGAAAGGACTGCACTCATCATTACATAATTGTCCTTTATTTATTCCGCTGCCTCAGCACTCTCATACAGAACAGAACCATAGGAGGAAGTTTCTTCTTAAAGCTCATAAGTAACAAAAATAAATGTTATGAAGGTCACATTCCAAACCTTAAGGACTGACTTTGGATTAGGGGTCAGTCAAAACCACTTACATAAGACAGGTGAAGCATCCCTCCACCATTAGCTTTGTAATTGGTATCAATTTGCTACAACTGGTGCACAAACAGCATTTCTTGCTGCTTCTGAATATCTCTGTAATTCCTCCTTATTGGAACTCAATAGAAGAACTCCACCACCTCATAGCAGGCTTTGTTATCTAAAGCCAGAGCTAGCCAACATAAGTATTTCCTCCTAGTGTTTAACAACCAGATGTTCTTCAAGTAGGTAAAAGTTGTTTTTCAATTCATTTCCTCAAGAAAAATCTAAGAAGCCTTGCTTCATATAGGAGCCATCGGGGTACAGAATAACAATAGGAATGAAGAAGAACTGGGGTAAGTTTCATTGGGATAGCGCTTATCTAATACTTGTAAGGCCTGAGGTCCATTGCTGACATTGGGAAGAAAAGATAAAAGAATGCTACATTCAAATATCAAGAGCTATACTCTTAAAATGAAAAACAAAAGAACAACAATCAAGTAACTAGTAACTGGGTAAATGGTCCTAATGCCTAATTTTGAGTCACGTCCACATGCTCCGTTCTAAGTGTGCATGTCTAGCTACACCATGGAGCAGATATAGCACCCAATTTCCACTTCTGACATCAAACTATGACAGGAACAAATCAGTCCTAGGAAGGTGAGCAGGATGGAGAGGGCACTTGAAAACAGAACCAGCCTCTTATGATCACAAACGACGATCAATTTGGACACTTGGTGGCCCTTGGAAGGCCTTTACATGAATCAAGTTGATGCCTGGCATTGTCTAAGGGAACTAACTCTTAAGAAGGTTCATGCCTACAGAACCAGACAATCATCAGCACCAAGAGCAACAGGGCAATCCAAACTCAAGCACAACCCAGTATGAGAGTGGAAAATAATCAATGTAAGGAAGTAGCACTTTGGGAAGTCAAAGGAAAGGAGGAGGAAGCTGTTATTATTCTAAGAAATCCGGTCACATTCCAGAGGGCTCTTCTTCCATGCTCACCTGTTAGTCTCAAACCCTGTAACCCTACGTGTAAAAGTCAACCTGAGCATGTGCAGAAAAATAGCTCTATATTGCCCCCTAGTGTTAGATAGTTCTACCTCTCTTAGTCGGAAAACTATTAAGGTGAGTAGTTCCTCTCCTCTCTACTTCCTGCTGCCAACCCTCCAAAGAGCTAAACATAGCCAGATCCTCTGCCCACAGATTAGGAAACACGACAAGACTATTTTTAGCATCATGCATCTTAGGAATGAGAATGGCTCAGCATCAGATGGCACCAGAATGTGTGTGGCCTGGCTTACTGAACTCCCATCTTCTGAGGATGTGAAGCTACCCAGTAGCTGAAAGATCTGGGGCTCATTGCAAAGTGATGATAGCATGGGGATCAGAAGAAAGAACTGCAAGGAAAAGGCAAAAAATGATGCAAAAATAGCAAGGAGTATGGGGGGGGACGCTGAGACCCAGCAACAGGAGAGGAGGGACCAGAAAAGGGAAGGAGCACTGTGCAGGGAGAAGCTGAAGCTATGTTGCTATGGAGATCTCGTAAGAAGCAGTATTTTAAACTGGACATTTATTTTGTATTAGAAAGGACAAAGGTTGGTTGGATTTGCTTCCTGCCTGGGTATAGCTGATGTTACGGCTCCTTTGATCTCTCAGGTCTCTGCGGGCCTTATTATTATAGATAGATCACCAGGCTGCCCTTTGATCAGCAGTTCAGGAGCCTTACGGTGCCACATGCCATCACGTTAGCCAGAGGTAAGGAGCAAGCATAACAAGAAACGCCATGCTATATCCTGGCTCAGCAACGCATAGGAGTGATAAAGAGCACATCTGTATTTTTGGACCTTTTTTTTTTTTTTTTTAAGATGTGTACTTTATAGAGTTGAAATCCAGATGTGAAGGCAGACGCACCCCCTCTATTTAGAGAATGCCATTCCATCCTCATTTTCCAACTGTCTCTCGCAGGCATCTTACCTGACTAGTGAAGTTCCATTGTAAGCAGATGACAAAGTAGAAAAACATGTATATTTCCTTTTAAATAGCATCAAGAACCTCCGCTTGTAAACAGGGTATTTAATATTCCAGTTTTAGACTGCCTACATTAACATTGTGGTTTCATGTGTGGTATAAAATTTCTATTTACAAAAGAGTCTCAGAAATGGCTTTATAATGGGAGATCAAGAGCAAAGGAGTTTAGAAATTGAATGATGTGAATCATATGGGGTTCAGAGGCTAAGCAAATTACACACCCGAAGCGTCCCTAGACTTATGAAAGAAGCTTTTCTCCAGCTCTGTGCAATCCCAGCCCAGGGGAACTTGCATCTGAAAGTTTTCTAAACATTTCAGGTACACTTGAAAGCTGAAAGTAATTCTCATTTCCTATGCAGGATTAAATCGCTTCCAACACACACAAAATAGTCATTCATGAACATTCGAAAAATACACCACCAAAAGGTGAGGGCTTCGGGGCACAAAGGCATGCTTTAAAAAAAGAAAGAAAGAAAGAAAGAAAGAAAGAAAGAAAGAAAGAAAGAAAGAAAGAAAAGAAAAAGTGCAAGAGAAAAACCATAACCAATTCCTTTCAAAATGTCCAAGCGGCCTCTTGACCTCTATGTTTCTCACCTAATTCTTTATTGGTGCCTGCCTTCCCATATACAATGTTTTGATTAAGGACTCTGATACCTTTCCTAAACTCTCCATTCTTAAACCGCCCCTCCCTCTCCCCATACCTGCTTAAAGCCAAACTTGCCAGGACTCATTCATTTTGGGATTTCTTCTTAAAGGCAGTTCCTTTACTTGTAACTCTGGCCATATACCACCTAGCAATGTGGTCACAGCTGACTTTTTTCCAATCCTTCCCACAGTCCGTGCGTCCTCTCCAATCTGAGGTTGCGGGGCACTCCCCGCTCCCTTTGCCCAGTGAGCTTCGGAAGTTGCAAACTCCCGATGTCCACACACCCTAAACCCTCCGAAAGTGCACGCGGATTCACGAGTCTCCCATCTGCAGCGCCAGAGACGGGATCATCAGCTCCAGGGCTTGAGGACCCCACATGCCACCGCACAATGCCAACCGGAACGCACAGAGAGACGCGGGAAGGGGGAGGAGGGGAAGGGACTCACCGTTCTGCTCCTTGTTGCTGGAGAGCTGCAACTTGCTGCTCAGGTTGGACTCAGCCCGAGTCCCCGTTCTTTGGCCGGCCAGGGCAGATGTCAGCAGGAGGAGGCCGAGGAGGAGCATTTGGCTGACTGGGGCGAGGGCTCACTCGCGGCGGGCACTGGGGAAGCGACGACTCCAAGGCTCAGCCCAGCCGGGGAAAGGCTGCGCTGCGGTGGAAGCGCCTGGCCAGCTCTGGCAGCGGAGAATCGCAGGGTAGTTTCCACATAATCCCATCCAAAAGTTTTTCCTAGAGCCCTCTTCTGTGTCTCCAGTTTTTGAAAAGGATCAAAGCAAAGCCTGGACCTGAACCAGTTTCCCAAGGTTTAAACAAATCCTGAGCTGTGCCGAAGTGCGGGGGGTGGGGGGAGGCGAGGGAGGAAAGAGGGGGTGGGGACGCGGGGGAGCGGCGATGAGTCGTGGCGACTCGCAGGGAGCACCTGTCAGTTTGGAGGACAGGACACAGGCGAGGACTCGGGGTCCAGCCGAGCCAGACTGGAAGCCAGGTCGGCAGCGAGGCGAGCACCTAGGGATCAATGACAAAGCTGCGGATCCGGGCGGTCGGCGGCGCCCCACCCCCACCTGGGGGGAGGGGACCGTGCCCTGCGAGTTCCGCGCGGGTCCCGGGCGGGCAGGGAGGCCTCGGGGGCGACTCTGGGCTGGCCGGGATCCACCGCGGAACCGCTTCCTTGCTGCAGTCAGTGGCCACCGAAGTTCCCTCGGGTACCGGCGAAGTGCTGCAGGAAGCCGGGAGAACTAGGGCGGCTCTGAGTCCCGAGCGCTTGGATGCCTGCCCTAAGGCAGGGCAGGACGCAGGGCTGAGGAGTAGTGGCCGCTAAGCAGGAGCTGCTCCGGGAAGGCCTGGCTGGCCCGGAGGAACGCGCTTGTCCCCTCCCCGTCTCCACTTTCCCCCAGCGGGAGGCGCGCGGGGCGCGGGGCGGGCGGCCGGGCGGGCGCGGGGGGCGCGGGGGGTGTGGGGGGCGCGGGCCGCCAGCTGGCGGGCCAACAGGTGCTGGCGCAGACAGGGGGTACTGCGGGCCCCGCGGCAGACGGAGCCCACACTACGGCGAGGAATGCCGCCAGGCGGCCCCAGGCTTCCTTTCCCCTGGGCGCCCCTAACCCCAAATAAGGAGCCTGCGGGCTGTTCAAGGGTGCTGCAAAATGCAGAAAGGAAAAAAAAAGTAGAAGAGGACAGCCACTCCTTCTCTTCTGACTCTCCCTGGCTGTAACTTGCCTTTCATTCCTGAGGGGATCCCCACTCCCAAAGAGCTTTGTCGGGACTCGTGGCCAGAGTTCTGCACTGAAGGAGGGAAGTTGAACTCAAGATCCTTCCAGAATGACTCCGTCTGAAGGAGAATGAATAAATCAAAAGATAAGGAGTCTGAGTTGTAACATGAATTAAAGCCATGTACCACTATCCAAATGCACCCTGTTAGGTGAGGAACTGGGGGTAGAGGGTACCACTGAGCAGAAGAGTGCCCTGCCCTTTGCAGGAAGTGCTGCACAGCAGTGAAATCCAGCTCCTAGATTATCTGGGACATAGTGTGGCAATTCATTCACATACAGGCTGTCTTGGAGCCCCTAATGTTTGAACTGGTTGCCTTTCTGCATAAAGTGCTTCGTGCTGAGACCTAAAGTTCCTACGGGGTTATCTAAAATGAGAAAAACATGTCAGTAGGGCCTAGGGTGGTCCCATGTGCAATGCATGTGTCTGTGACAAGATCCAACAAGCTTTCTTTATCAAGGGGCAGAAAATCTTCATGAAAGTGTTGAAGGCACAGAAGGGTTTGAAATCTAAACAAAAGATGCATGGGGGGGCAGGTAATAAAAAAAGAAAATGAAAATAAGAAAAATAAAGAAAAAAACATTCTATCAAGCAAATGCCTTGGTGTGCGGTCAGATAGATGTATCACCAAGTACTTAGTTGAATCGGTCAGTGCGCGCAGTCCAACCATAGCACCAAAGTAAACACATTCCTGAAACCAGGCATGACTAAAAGTCCAGTCCACAGGCTAACATGTTAAGCTTTTTCTTTGTTCTTGCATACCACCCAGGCCTACCAAACAGCCCTGTTCTAGCCAGGTCTTATTTCTCTTCTTTCTTCCTCCAAAAGAGCACTTGACAGGTTGTTCCTTATGATAACTCCTGCTTGGCATCTAGAAAGTCCCCAGGACCAAATAAATAAAAATGCTGTTCTCCTGTGAAATCTTTACAAACCCTTTCTATTCAATCATCCTTATCATGGATTCTTACCTTCATGGTGCATGGCATTGCTTAGACTTTCAGTGCATGTATGTTAGCGGTACAAGTCTTGTTACTTTATTCAAGTTAGCAGTGCCACATCTTCAGTGCAATCCCATAGTTACATACATGTATTCCAAAACTGTTCTGTACATTTCTGAATGTGCAAAGGAGAGCTTCCGGTGTTAATCAAAATGAGACACACACACACACACACACACACACACACACACACACAAAAGGCATGCCTTCTGAATAGATCTGTTTGCATTACTTAGTTTTCTGATCAGGGGTTTTGTAAATGAGCTTTTTGCATCTCCACATAGAATGGAGTTCTTGACCACCCACATAGGATACTTGTGTGCTCAAACTTAATCCATTTGCACTCCAAAGACTGCAAGGAGCGATGACTAAGCTTTACTTTGTATCACTTCAGATTGGCTAGAACAGTGCCTGGCACACCGGGATCATAAATAAACACACAGGACTGACTGACAGGTTTCTTTATTGAACTCACATTCTCCCTGGAATTTCAGAGAAGGTTATATTTGAAAAGTTACAGATGATCTACAATACCATGCCACCTCTGTGTTTCACCTCATCCATATTCTACAGAATGATTTGACAATTGCCTTATAAATAAAGCCAGCCAGGTGCTCCTGAGTGACCCCAAGACAAAATCACAGCCACATTGGCTGGCTTCTTTTCAATGCACTCACTGGTTGTTGTTTGAACTGCTCTTGCCCTTGGCAAAGTTCTTTTTAACACTTTGTCCTCAGCTGGAATTGGGTTCTCTTTTGCTTTTAAACTTTCCCCGGGAAAGTAAAACCCTTGCATTGTTGAAAGTCAGTTTTACAAAATCCAGAGTCCTGTAATTACTAAACAATCTATTTTGAATGAATATGGCTTTGTTTTAGCCCAAGGCATTTTCCTTGAGGAGCGACATCCATGCCGCCAACCAAGAAAAAATAATTTCAAACATTCTTTGTGGCTCTTTCTTTCTTTCTTTCTTTCTTTCTTTCTTTCTTTCTTTCTTTCTTTCTTTCTTTCCTTCCTTCCTTCCTTTCTCTCTCTCTCTCTCTCTCTCTCTCTCTCTCTCTCTCTCTTTCTTTCTTTCTTTCTTTCTGTCTTTCTAACAGTAGGAAGCGGTGGGCATAGTGATCCTGCTTCCTGCTCCTCTGCATTGGCACAGTGAGTGCAATGTAAAACTTTACAGAAATTATGGCAGGATGCACTTGATTTGGGATGGCCATGTGGGTGAGAGAATAAGTGGATGGAGAAAGAGAGAGACAGAGAGAGAGAGAGAGAGAGAGAGAGAGAGAGAGAGAGAGAGAGAGAGAGAGAGAGATTTGAAACTGAGATACGCTTCCTGACAAGATATTCCACCAGTTAATTCTAAAATAATGGGAAGGGAAGAAGGGCAGGGATTGTAGAAATGTATTTTTCAACCAGAAAACGAAATAATATTGATTGTATTGTCCTTTTTCAGTAACACATACATATACATTCACACACACACACACACACACACACACACACACACACACAAACAGATACATACCACACACAATTAAGATATTTCACAGACATTTTCAGCATTTCAGTTGTGGGCAATTGAGCATGAGTTCCTAACGCTCTGAAATCTTTGTTCTTCATAAATGCCCATCAATCCTCTTTCCAGAATGTTAACAAGCAACAATTTTACCCACATATGGAAAAGCCTCGGCCCAGGAAATTGTTACTAAGCAAAGAAAATGCCACAGACCACAACAGAAACAATATCTGTTCCTGCGGAAAAAAATAGCAATAAATAAATAAATGAGACACGCTGCCTGAAAACTTTGCTCAATGTCATTTGCTTTCTCCAGCCACCTCATATTGGTTGTGGAAGCTCCTCTTTAAAATAATAATAATAATAATAATAATAATAATAATAATAATAATAATAATTAGTAGACTGGATTTCCAATCTAGAAATAGTGAAGCACACTTGTTCTTACGTTTACTCTCTTGGCATCAGGAATCTCAGTGCTCTCTCGGCAAAACTTAGCTTCTATGGCAGATTGAAGACAAATTTGTTAAGGCCCTTCTCTCCAAGGAATGGAAATGTGTTCACTTTGACTTTGAGATGGGGTAAGAGAGTAGGGGTCAGAAGTTAGATGTGTGTGGTCCAAGACAGGACACACAGGTGACAAGGACAGTTGTTGTAATTGCCCTCTGTGCCCTTTCTCGCTGAAGTTACGGTTTCTGTTTCCTTTCTGAAATCACAGTGAGTGTGCACAGAGTTTTGCAAACTCTCAGAAGTTCCTGTTTAACTCGGACTTCAGAGAAAGTAAGCAGCCAACAACCATCTCCAAAGAAAGAGGAGGCTTGATAACCTCAGACCCACAACAACAGCAGATCACGTCACAGGGAGCTGGGAGAGTGTGCACTCAGCCTGGCTGTACCTCTGACAAACAGCAGAGGCTCTCTCCACCTCCTTTACTTTTTTCCTAGGAAATCAGTTCTGGATTCTGTCCCAGATCCCCGACTGGTTTCAAATTCTTTGATTCTTTGGGTGATTATAGATAATGATGGCAATATATTTCCAACTTTGCGTGCTTCTGTTATAATGACTAGAACAGAGATTTCCTAGCCATAGTCTCAGATGTCTTCACGGCTGGCTAGAAAAAAACTGCTGAATAGATGCTGCTGTTTAGACTTGCCTAGCCAAAACAGTCCTATTGATTTATTATTCTTATTATGCTTTAGAATGATATTCAGCTGATAACCCAAAGGAAGGGAGAAAAGGGAGTTTGGAAATCACTGGCTAGAGCAAGAATCACAAATTATATTGCATTCAAGAACAGTGATAAACTATGCGTGCTAACCACACTTTAATTTTTAATATTTGGTTGGTATGACAAGAACTCCAAGAGGAAGCCTGGTCCCAAGTCTATATCACAGTAAAGTGAAATCGCTACATAAAAACTGATTTGTGAATAATCAGGAAATAATAGTGTTGTCAGCCAAGGACAGAAGGTTGATCTCATGCTGTTCTATAGAGTCACACTGGTGGAATGTGAGGCAATCCACAGCACAAGGAGCATCCCATAAAACCATGGAGTACAACCCAGGACATCTCTTGGCCCCATCGTAGAGTCAGAATGATGTCATTTTTTTTCTCCCTTGCAATCATTTGTAGAATATGAAAGCCGTTGTCTCATCGTGACAAATCATAGTAAAGAGGTCAAGTCACAACCACAAACCCTCTTTTCTCAGACAGTGACCCTCTTATTTCAAAGGTCATGGGAGAAGAGTCCTTTTACTTTGTAACCATTGTTTCAAACACAATCCTTTTCTTGACCACAAGCCTTTGTAGAGGATACAGTCTCAGGTCATTACAGTATACATTTAAAAAGTGCTATTGACTTTCCTGTACATGTTGAAGTATCACACATAGCCTGTAAATACATATAATATGAGAACATTAATATACATACATACACACACACACACACACACACACACACACACACACACACACACACATATTGAAGGTACCATGATTCACTCTGAAGTTCAGACTAATAGCAACAGATCTTCATTCCCACTCCTGGGCTCATTTCCACTTCTGTGCTTAATGTCCTTAGAGTGCTTCTTTTCTTCCATCTTCAATTGCAGCACTATTTTAAACGAATCATTTCCGTTCAAAAGGTTCTATTTCTGTTATCAAGTTGTGGGTCTGTGGATCTCTACCAGAACTCCTTACCCCTGGAAACAAAAGCTTCCATGGAGTCTGGAGTAAGCAAATCTGTCCTGGTCCATAGCCACTCATATTTGGCTCAACTCCCCCCCCCAAAAAATAACAACAAAACAAAACAAACAAACAAAAAAAGAAACATTGTTCCCCTGCCTTTGAAGTGAAAACTGCTTTTACACATAGTCATCTTGTTTTTCTTCAGCTCACTCTTCTTTGAATTGTCTTCCTTGAAGTTAGGGAAAAACCTGTTTTCCTCTAAAAACTCCTCAAAAGCAAGGCAAAGAATGAAAATGAAAGCATTATTCCTGTTCAGTCCATTTTTAAGTGTCTATCCTATCATAGGAAATGGTAGATGCATCACTTAACCTTCCTACTACTCCTTTGAGGCAGGGCATAGCTTCCCTATTTTATTTTGTTTGAGACAGAGTGTCATTGTGAAGCTCTGGCTGTCCTGGAACTTACTATGTAGACCAGATTGGCCTCAAACTCAAAGATCTTCCTCCCTCTGTCTCCTGAGAGCTGGAATTAAAGGTGTGAGCTACTGTACCTGACTAGTTTCCCTCTTTTACTATAAAGAAGTGAAAATGAAAGAAGCATCCAAAGGGACACAATAAAGACAGAGTTTGGTGTATGGTTCCTTGATACACTCGTTGGACCTCCTCTGGTAAGCCACCTTACCTGAAGCTTTCTTAGATTCTCCCTCTTACTATTCTTCTTCATGACTCTGTATCTTCCCCTACAATGAATACAGGAAGCCAGGTAGACAAACTCTCCCATGAGTTCAGGAATACTAATATAGAAGCAGGCAGCTAATCTTAAGTGAAAATCCAAACGACAAGGGTGAATGTAGATCATTTGAGGCAGAGGTGGTGACTAAGGCCTTGAGCAGCCACTGTCTGGGTGCAGCCCACCCAAAGTGTAGGCTGGCTAGAGTTGCCTGCTTGCTGGCCACCCTTAGTCATCTAGTGACTGCAGGGGCTTAGCCCATCTGGGGGCAGTTATGCCACTGTCTGTCTCCTGTATTTTAAGGACAAAGGGAATGAATTATCATTCCTCTTTTGCTACTCATGATTGCCACTGGATTGAAGCATCATGACTGGAAGAAGTCTCCAGTCTTCCATCTTAGTCCTTCTGGGGAATCAACTTATGATCTGCTGAGGATGTCAGAATCACTCATGAACCCCTACAAGCACATCTCCTCCCCTCTGCCATATGTTTCTGATTTAAAAGTCTGGGTGGAGGGTTTTCTTAAGCTGTTTGGTAAGGCAAATTTGCATCTCCATTGATAACTTTACAGAGGTATTTTAGATTAGTTGGAGGGATTCCAAGCACAAAGACTGCTTCATGCTTGGACTGGATCAGCCCTCAGGCAAGCCAAGTCTCCAGCTGAAGTTCTAACTCTATAGATAAATTCCATTGGTGTCTGAGGGCAGGCAACTTATAAAAGGTCCTTGGTAGTGCCGATTTTGTCTCACCCCATAGCTAGGGGAAAAAATACGTGTGTGTGTGTGTGTGTGTGTGTGTGTGTGTGTGTGTGTGTGTGTGTCACAAATTACTGAAGACATATGATGCAGATAGAAAAATGGAAGAATCAGCAATTTAAATGAAAAATTTAATCACTTTTCATAATCAATGATTGCCTCTAGAAGAAAGAAAGGAAGAAAGAAAGAGCACTTCAGAATAGCTTCTCCTCTGTACCCATCTCATTTGTTTCTTGCTGCTTGTGTAGACTTCTGTTTAAAGATTATTATCATGGTGTGCAACTGCATTCAGCTCTGCCAGCACTGCTAAGAGACAGAAACTTTTCAGGCCTCAAGGTCAAGTCAGTCTGGTACAAAAATTCGTCACAGCTGGCATGGATCCAAGGCACAATATCTATTTTCAAGTTACATCACACAAAGTTAATATCACTTTATTGTGTGCTTGTCTGCTTAATTATTTGTTTATTTTAGAGATGCTGGGAATCACACCTAAGCCTCATTGTCATAGATACATTTTCCACTCCCTGCCCTGCCACCTGGACCTCCACCTCTGGCCCTTACATTCTTTTTTTTTTTGTTATAACGACAGCATATTTTACATGCCTTTAGTTAACAGATTCATCATTTCAATACTTAGCCATTCCATGGTCAGAAACTTTGAATTTGCTTTCCTGGCAGTTTTGAAGTATTGAAATCCCTGTTGCTAACTTTTCACCTCGTTATGCAATAAACTAAAACTTACTCCTCCTGAGGCCTTAAAGTCCTGAAAGTTTACTTCCCCATTTTCTATCTCAAGCACCATGTGGTCATCCTGTCACTCTTTGTGCCTTTGAGTCCCTTGGCTTAAGGTTCTGTCTACCGGTGGGAGTGTAGAGTATTTCTGTTGATGTGTTGTTTATTCCCATTGATAAGCATTCTAGTGTTTCTTCCATAGAAGACACAAATGAATATTTGAAAGGCTGTGAAGTATTTGACCATGTGCATATGCCGCATTTTCTTTGTGTGCTCTTTACTTTGGTCACGCGAGTTGTGTACATCATTTGGGCACTGTTCTGTAATGAACATGAGGGTCCTGACATCCATTTGACAAGCATATTTCAGTTCTTTTTGGTAAAAATAGCGATAGCAGTATGGCTGGCTCAAATGACAACTGCATTTTGAGCTTTGGAAGGAGGCTTCACTGAGTTTTTCAGATGGTTTCACTGGTTTATGTTCCCACCCACAGTATAAGTACCCCATTCCTCTACATTATCCTCACCACTTCTGTCTGTCTGTCTCTCCCTCTCTCCCTCCTTCTCTCAAGCCTCCCCCGCCACTTCTCTCTCTCTCTCTCTCTCTCTCTCTCTCTCTCTCTCTCTCTCTCTCTCTCTCTCTCTCTCTCAAAAAGGGCATTCCAAGAGTGTGAGATGGTATCTCCCTGTGGTTTCATTCCACATTCCTGAAGGACAATGAACCACAGAAAGATTTTGTAACCTAGGCCTCAGGGTGTTTAAGCATCGGAGGCAGATTTTGAAGTGGTTCTAGAGCAGGTGTACCAAATTTTCTCATTGCTGTCCCAAAATATCTCCTCAGTGAAAAGAACACCATGCCTCAGGAAAATGCTTCAAACTTAATAAGCATATATTTATATTTATGTATATATATATTTATATTATATATTTATATTATAAATTTATTAAATTAAATTATATATTAAATTATATAAAATTAATTATAAATTATATTAATTGTATTAATTTATATTATATATAGTTATGAACATATAACTATATAATATATTTATATATAAATATATATTTACATTGAGCATTTTGTGTTTATTTTATGACTCTACATAATTCTAGTCATAAATAGGCAAGTTAGAATTCTATTACCCCTAACAAAATATAAATGACCCTGATTTTGTCTGCTATTAAAGGATAGTGACTTGGGCAAAACAGGGAGCAGGTATCCAAGCAATGAAACTGTCCCAGCATCTTGACTGAATACTCTGTTTCATGGGACTGGAAGCAAGAGATGGATCTTCTGAAACAACACTAAAGATAAATAATTAGTGTTATTTTTGTCACAATAAAACCCAGCCATAAAATCCCCATTAAATATGTGGCCAGTTCTGACAACCAAATGAAGGCAGCATGCAGGTTTGATTCAAATACAGTTCTGAAGAACTGTACTGTGCAAAGTGGTTGCTGCAGTGACTTGATTATTGTCTGATGAAAGTGAGAGTTACAAGTGGGAGAGACACATTTTCTGTTGCCACTGAGATTATTCTGGACTTAACAAAAATAGCTATCTCTCAAGAACATTAATAGCAAGCAGTTGGGCCAGAGAAGTTACAATGTAAGTAAAAATACATTATTGCAGCCTTCAACTGTTCTCTCTCCCTTGGCCCAGGCAATCACTCTGCACTTGCTTTAGTTTCCACCTCCAGTCTAACAACCCTGTCTTCTCCAATTATCTAATCCCTGCACAGAGTCCTCCCATCTGCTCTCTGTGGGTGCTCTCCCCTATCCTTCCACTGCCATCAGAGTACCAGCTTGCTCCAGTTAGATCTAGATTCCCCCACGCTAAAGGGTTTCAGCTACCTTGCCTGCAAGATCAAAGCTACTCTGTACTCTGATCAATGCTCTGTTTCTCTTTATGTGCCCGGGGCTCAACTGTGTCTTACAGTTTCCAGCCCAGTATATTGTGCATGCGCATATCATGCTCTGGGGGGTTTCTTACTTGTCTTATGCTCTCTTCACAGTTGTAGGTACTTAGTACAGGGTATTATATTGTCTGGTTTTTATAGTCTCTTTCCCGGTACTTAACGCATAGCACTTACTAGTAATAACCAACCCTTCCCATATGAAACCCACTGATGGGAGAATTTCATGTGTGTTTATAATCACAAAAGAGCACACGGTATCTACAGTATAAAAGCATAATGATCTCCTGAAGACGTTAGTGGGAGGCTGAGTAGCTGCAGCTGTAGTAACACCCAGTAACACGCAGGTGTTAAGCGGAGGCCTCCTGGCTGGCTTTTAAACCAAGCCAGCATGTTCAAGTGCTTTCTAAAGACTAACTCTGGATGTACACTCCATGCTTTTATCTTTACATCACTCTTTCTTATTTAATAGAGGATATCCAAAAATTTCAAGAACTAGAGTCAGAATGGAAATGTCTTGTGCACTTAACTAGCTGAGGAAACATGGACAGAAATCGAACATTCCCAGTATCTACTACATATACATATACACATATATATTATATTATTATACATTATACATTAAATATTATACATTATACATTATATACTATACATTACACACTATACATGACACACTATACATTATATATAAGTGTTATATATTATACATTATGTTGTATATTGTATATTATTTATTATATAATATAATGGCCAGAAATCAAACATTCCCAGTATCTACTACATATATATGTATATATACATACATATATATAATTACATATAAGTAACAAATGAATCTACTTTTGAGTCTGTAGGATTAAATAAAGCAAAGTAAGAAAGGTCTTTCATGAAATGCCCTGCATGTTTTAAAACATTTAGCCTATATAATTACGAGTATATCTGCAATTTAAAATGACGAGATTAACATTTTATATCTTAATATTTATGAAAGCAAACAAAGGACATCTCAATTAATTGGTAACATACTCAGAAGCCCTTTCTTCCCTCTTCCCTTCTCAGGTGATTGCTCATTTGATAGGAAAGTTCATAATAAGTGGAATCAAAGCCAAGGGAAGACGAATACATTTATTTGTGCAAAGAAATGCTTCCCATGTTCTGTCTGTTTCCTCCCATCGCTGTGATGCCAGATTGAGTCCCATTCATCTTCTAAAAGCTTTGCCGAAAAAAAAACCCATAGCCTTGCCACACTCAACATCAATGGGTTAATTTTCTAGATTTATTGACATATCCTTCTGGATATGGCTACAAACTTCTGATGAAAGAAATTTCATATTTTACCTTTTTATTTCTCTCTGTTAGCCATGTGTTTCAACACCTGTTCCAATATACAGCTCTGTGTTGGGAGTGTTGGGAGTGGCAGAGTGCCATACATCACACATGTTTAACATATGTTGTAATACTTGTTGAGGGGAATTAACATAGTCCTGAGTTCCTAGATGCAGATTCACCCATGCTTGTGTTGAGGAAGAAACACAGATGGAAAAGCAGCCACTTCTGACATCGCTTGGGACTGCAGCATGTGGAGTTCATTTTCTTGCTTGGCTGTCAGTCAAACCTGAGATCTAGAAGGAAGTGCTAACTTACAGAAAACAGCAGTCAAACTGTGCGATTCCCCAAGTTCACACCTACACCTAAGTGAAAATCATGCAGATAAATGGAAGTGACAATGTGTATGTCTTTTCGCGAATATGGTGCTAAATTCCATTTCAACATCACTCTGCTGTTTCTAAGACCTGGCATACATCCTGTGCCCGTATTGTCTGACTGGTTTAGATTGAGTTAATTCTTTCTGATTGGGAAGTCATACATGACATATGGCTTACAAGTGTCTGTCTACTTAATTAACAAACCATTTCATCCAAGATGTCATCATTTTGGCAAACAAGTTCTAAGAAAGTGTCTTTGCTTCTTGGTAAGAAGGTGTTGAATGTGATTGTCTTTTAACTTTGTGTGCTACAGTCTAAGGTATATGTTACAGGTGAAAGCACATGCTTATTAAATAATTCAATTGCTGCTACTTGATCACAAGGGATTTTAAGACTCATCAAGGAATACAATGAGTTATGAGATGTTATGATTTTATGAACTGTCATCTTTAATTAGTAAACTAATTAAGCAGTAATTCATTTGAATTCTATGTGCTTTTGGAAACCTAATTTATTACAAAAGTTTATTCTGCAGCCTATATTAATATCATAAAAGACAAACTGCTATAGAATAAACCAAACATGACTTCTTTTATCACTTAGCAAACTCCAACTCGTTACTTTAAAAAATGCATGTGTACTGATATTTTATTCTAGGGAATAAGTTTATTAATAGCTTAATGACAACTGTCTTAATGATCTAATAACATAATTATGCATATTACTTCAAATTCATAAATATTTATTCACCTTAATATTAGACTTTTAAAATATATTCAGGATAATGAATTTTAAATCTTTCTATAGCTCTTTCCAGATACATAAGTACATGCTATATACTTAAATGATTAATTTGTTGTTCGTACGTGAGTGTGGAGTTTTCAACCATTACACCACCTAAATGTGCCTGCAAACTTGATTGAGCAAAGCATTATAGGAGAAAGGCCACATGTACTTCTGGAACTATTAGTGAATTTTCATTTTTAATTTAGTTTTGAAGTGTTTTAAAATATAGCAATTGTTGGTCCAGAATATTAATTTACTACAGGACACCATCACACAACAGAAAGTATTCAATACCAGAAATATGAATTTTCTTCAGATAATAAAAGAAAGATGCAAACAAACAAAACTAACAAACTAACTAACCAACTAACTAACTTCTTTGGGCCAGAACTTTTATAACTAGCAAAATGAACTAGACCTGGATGAATTTTCATTTCTCCCATTTTCCAGGTCATACTACAATTGTCTTGCTTTCAACCAACCTTGCTTTTTGTTCTCTTTCTCTATTCAGATTGATAGGTGACTGATAGAGAGATAGTAAGACAGATGATGGTTTTAGAGGTGCCAGATGATTGATAGGCAAGACTTCCTAGTTTTTCCTTGTGGAAGGATAATTGCAGAAGGCCAGCATGCCTGTATTTGAGAAATATGTAACATTTAAGCATAAATCTGAAAGAAATGAAGAAACAACAAATGCATCCAGGAATGAAAAAAAAAAGATGAAGTCTAAAATTAGAAGTGGGGTCAAATGTAGGAAGTTTGAGATCTTTTAACAAAATATTCATTTATAGAGAAAAATCTATTACTCTTGATGTTTAAAAATTTAGGACTCATGTTATTTATCATTATTTGTAAGTGTGTGTGTGTGTGTGTGTGTGTGTGTGTGTGTGTGTGTGTATGTACATTGGTATTATAAATGTCAGAGGTCAGTTTCTACTTTGGTTTTGCTAATGGTTACAAGGCCATGTTATTTGAACTCCATAGAACAGGGTAAATAGATATTTATTGAGAGCTCTGTCTATCCTTCAATACATATGCAAATTGTGTACATTAATATTAATGTTTCTGGTTATGAGTTACTAGGTACAGAGGAAATAGTTCCATCATCATTGCAAAATTATATAATAACAAATATTGGTATTCTATACTTTAAATCTGAATTAAGAGCTCTACAGTTATTAAAACTTATCTCATGATGTACAGCTGTGAGTCTGTTCTTTGCCTTCTGTGAGTCTAATATTGTGTAGTTATTCACATTGATAACACCAGGAGGCACATAGAAGAGGTGCTGCATCTGTTACTATGGCAACTGCTATGCATATTTAAAAGGAGAAGAATGATCATGCATGCACAAGTTTAAAACATTACTGTCCACCTACTTTCAAGTAGTTAAGGAGTAGGCGTTACATTATTTAAGGTCATTTGTTCTTCATCTTTTTTCTTTCTAAAGAAAAGATACAGATAAATCAGATTGCTAAGAATAATAAACATACTTTTCATTTCTTCTGAAAATTCCCAAGTCATTTCTAAGTAAGCAGTTTTGAGGAAAATCCAGATCTGTCTTGAATCATTAACTTTGACACTTATCCAGTGCTTACTGCCAGCTGCAACATGGAAGAGTGACACAGAGGGGCTGGAATAAATAATATGTAGTGTGGTGCAAAAAATTATGTTTAAAATGAAAGCACAGATAAAGAAATTTAATAATTCATTTGTTCAGTTGAAATTTTCATTATTAACTTGCATTTTGGTATATGCTGTGTGTGTGTGTTATGTCTGTACATGTGTTTTGTACAAACATGTACATGTATGGTTACATGTGCATATACATGGTACACATACAAGTGGAAGCCAGAAGACTGCATCAAGTGTCTTCTTWATCACTTTGAACATTATTTATTTATTTATTTTGGAGAGAGACTCTCTGACTTGCAGGCTATTGAGTTGCAGGGACTTGTGTGTGTTAGACGTCCTAGCCTTGCTTTTCACATGGGTGCAACAGATTCAAAATCGAGTCCTCATGTTTGCATGGGAAGCACTTTGCTGACTCAACAGTATCTCAGCCTTTTAACTTAGTAAAAGCTACTTCTTTTCAGGTAGTGATTCAGAGTAGTCTGTGAGGCATTACACTTATTCTCTTTCTGTCTCTTTCTCTCCTCTCTCTCTCTCTCTCTCTCTCTCTCTCTCTCTCTCTCTCTCTCTCTCTCTCTCTTTGTGTGTCTGTGTGTGTGTGTGTGTGTGTGTGTGTGTATGTAGAGATTCAGGGTACCAGTTACTTTATCACTGAGCTATGTGCCTTGTTTTCTAAACACGCCATTAAACAAAAAGACAAACAAACAAACAAAAACCACTATTAACTATGATTATCAGGTACCATGTAAGACTCTTACAGACAGTGAAGAAAGTGGAAAGGAAAAGAACCTTTGATTAACCTTGAGAATCTCATAGCCAGAAATTGGGTAGAGAAGAAAAAATGAGAAAATCTATAATGGAATGAGTTGAAAAGTAAATTATACATTTGATAACTAGTGTTCATTCAGGCCTGGGAGCTCAGACTTGCAATTCTGGCACTTGAGAGAATGAGGCAGGAGTCTTGTGAGGTCCAGACCAACCTAGGCTACATAAGGAGACATCATTACCAAAAGAGTTCTTTTGATTTTCATTCCTATTCGGGTGATTGCTTGCATTGAAAAGGTACTCTTTGATGTTTTCATCAGATGAGCACACTGAAGATATGCAACATTTTTGTCATCTCCAGTTTTCCTTGTAGTGTTTCACTGTCCTTTCTTCTCTCTACCCTCATCTCACTGGGCACACTTCCATCTCTACTGAGAAGCTCGCATCCTTAGAGCGATGCAGAAAGGGAAATGTGCAGTTCCTTATGGCCTCTGCCATGGGCTTGGTTCTTCCATTCAACTAAGCCACTGAGGTAGTAAGTTAATCCTTCTTACTGCTGATAGTTATTTTATTCTCTCATTATATATCACTCACTCAGTGATGGGCATTTCGCAAGTCCGTGGATTCTTGGCATTACAATCAATCTCACAATGTTTAATGTAAATGCCAAGAAAATTTGTTTTATTTCTGGTTCTTTACATAGAATTGTTAGGCTGTGTAGTAGATGTACATTTTTACTTTTTGTAGCTTTCAGGGGCTGGAGAGAGATGGACCAGCAGCTAAGAGCACTTGCTGCTCTTGTAGAGGACCCAGATTCATCTCCCAGAACCTACATGATGCACAGCGACATAAAACTACAGTTCCAGAGGATCTGGCACTTTCTTTTGCGAACATCAAACATTCATTCTCATAAACTAATCATTAAAGTATTGTCATCAGGTTCATAACCCTTTACATTTATATTGGTCTTATATAAGATTTCTATCTGCCCTACAATTGGTGATGTCAGAAACACTGTGATTTTAATTCACATCACTCTAATATAATCTAATATATCTAGTCTAAGAAAATGACTAACAAAGTCTGTATACTTCCCACACTCTTGCTGGCTACTGAAAACTCTTTCTTCTGTAAATTTAGTAATTTACAATCTTTTAATTAAAAAGTAAATTTAAAAATTAATGTTTAAATTGTGATGGGGTAGTGTGTATGTGTGTGAGTTCTTCACATAGTTCTCTCTATTTATCCTAAAACTTTCTCTGGATAGCTCATCTCCTGCAGAACACGTGTCCAGTCTCCAGTCTTTTATTTTCAATATCAATCCAGTCTTTTACTCCCTTTGATTATCTTATAAATCAGCATCCCTTGAAGGAGACAGCATATATTATTTTTTTTTTCCTGACAATGCAAAAGAGTTCAGAGATCTGTTTGCTTTTGTTAATCACAGAAAATAAACTAGTTGGGTGGGACCCTGCCCTGAAACCACCATTTCCACCACACTTGGGCCCAGACATGCTGTGTCCCAGGTTGACCTTGAACTCAGTAATCTGCCTGCATTTGTATCTGCCTGTGTTGTGTCTTTCTGACAAGCTGTCTCATAGTGTAGCTACCTTTGTTCCTTTAGATTCCTGAAGCCCCCCATAACTCATATTCCACCCTTATTTTTTTTCAGAATTGAGAAATTATAGATTTTTGAACTCATGTATTTAGAGCTCTTTCCCATACCTTTAGTGCTGTCCTGAAGGTTGCAGTGTTTACCATTTTGCTGAGACATAGCCACACCCTCGACTCCTGGACTCACTGCTGTTTCTAATTATCATGGAATCATTAACTTTCACAAGGAGGACATTCCTCAGAAGGGAAAAGTCCTCCACTACAAGTGGGACCAGAAAATACGTACATTATTACCCAAAAACAAGCCTTACATTGGGGACCTTGTCCGAGAAGCAGGAATGATTTCACTCTGTCTCCACCAGGGCCTCACTGAGCTCAGCAGAAAGAGTACAGAAGGGAGCAAGATGAAGAGGTAGAAAACAACAGAGCCAGATAGTAAGTGTGGAAAAGAGAGTTGGTTTCAGAGGTAGAGTCTAACCTGCTTGTTGGTTCCAGTTAAGTAGCTCAGCATTCCATCCTGGATTTCCAGATGCTTATCAAAACCCTAGGCATTCCTTTAGGAGGTTGGGTCACAGATGCTATTCACACCTCTGTGCAGTCAGTCTTTCTAATTCAGGCTGAGACTGTTGTTCTTGCCTCCAGCGATCCTTTGGGATTACATGAGATAAGGATGCTTTTCTGGTCAACAATCTGTTCTTAAGATGTGAAGTTAAAGATGCTGATCATACTTCTGGGCGATCCTTTAGAAACCGGTAGAAATCCGGGCCCTGCCTCAGTTGCTATTTATACTTCTTAGTTCTTATGGTCAACTTGACACAAATTAGTGTTACCTGGCAAGAAGGAGCCTCAGGTGGACAATTAAATCGCTTCGGTTGCAGTATGGGTTATGACTGTTAGGAATTTTCACAGTGGATGACTGATATGGGGCTGCTCAGCTCATTTTTGGCGGTATCATCCCTAAGAAGGTGGGTCCTGGTTGTATAAGAAAGCAAGCAGAGCAACCCAAAGAATAAATGATTAAGTTGAGGCCCTGACAGTCTCTGCTTTAGGTCCTTTCTCTAAGTTGCTCCCTGCTTCCCACCCCCAGGTTCTGGAAAAAGCTAAGACTCATCTTCCCCTGGAAATCTCCAAGAACTCATGGCTCCAACATTTTTATTTTGAATGATCAGCATCAGGAATTTTTGTTACTGTGGGTTTTTTTTTTTTTGTTGTTGTTGTTGTTGTTAAAGAAGCCCTGGAAAATATGCTCATTACAAATAAAGAGGGCTTTGTTTGTGTCTCCTCAACTGTTATGCATTTCATTTCTACTTCCTACTGTATCCTTACAGTGACCAGGGTAAAAGTAAAATTGAAATATTAAACACTGTGTGGATTTTGATCTCAGAGAATATTTATTCAATGTTGTGTCAGAATCTGTTTGTCTCAGGTCTACACTGTAGCAAGAAACCATCTAGAGTCCCTTAGAGCATGGCCTCCCAATGTTGTGATGATTCCCTACTGCTCTGACCCCTCATAGCTTTACCACCTCAAAAATAACACCATCCAAGGACCACACCTCTGCCACATGGACTTATGCGGACAGTCCAGATCCAAACTCTACGAACAACTGTACTTGTCAAATGCTCAAAATAGGAGTAGTGGTGTCCCAGAGTTAGACATAAGATATGGTACCTGTTCCATAAACAGTGGCTAAATGGATAAACATAGTATCACACTTATAAATTTTAAAATGTTTTAATGTACAGGAGCCCATCTAGGCCTGGTAGCTCCTGCTTGTATACCACCATTCTGGAGTCAAAGGCAGGAAGATCATTGTGGTGCAATAAGTTCATATATTTAAACACTTAAACTAATACCTCTCTGTCTCATATTTCACTTTATACTTAAAGATATTACTAAAGAGAGATATAATTGCTAATACATAAGAAGAGTTAAATACAGCTGAGTGTATTCTTACTTCTTTTTGAGACTGTGATTCCTAATGTGAGTTTTATTGCAAGGAGAAGGGATGTAGTGTTGTAGATAAGCCACCAGGGGGGTGGCTTTCTCTAAAAGGATTACCCCATGTTAAATCAATCTTCTAGGCAAGCACTTACTGCATGAATGCCTGCCACTTGACCACTCAAAACTGAAATGAAGAGAAAAATCTAGTTTTTAGTAGGTATATTGAGAACTCATGTTCTTAATTCTTTCTGTAATAAAATATAGATATTTGAGGGGGAGGAGAGAAATTCAAGCCTACAAAAACATAAACAAAGTACTTCTGTGTATTCTATATTTAATTTATTGTAAGATCAAACCTGGTGCTAGAAAATTGATGCTAATTATCTTTCAATAGAAGGCAAGGACCTCAGTTCAGTTCAAAGGTCACCACTTGTACTGTTTATTTCCTTGATCCGTCTGCCTCTTTCTTTCTTTCCCTYCCTTACCAGGAAATCTTTGGCCTTTGGCAATCTTTGTCTCTTCTGCCCCCATTGTACTTGTAGGGCCGAGGGACCAGGAGGAGTTAGAACCCAGATCTATCTATGTTTCTAAAATTTCATGTTTTATGATAATAATATTTCTCCAATCAGGCCAGTAGACAGTGATGAAATAGGTAGTTGAAGAGAGGAAAGGAGACACAAATCCTCCAGCCATATATCAATAAATAAGTTAAATCGATAGTGGTTGTCAACCTTCATTGTTGCCTCTACAGTCATTGTGCCTCTCTCACACATCCCTGGATGGCTTTATGACAATGCACCCAGAGACACTGAATTGAGCAGGGAAGACCCACCTTGAATCTGACAAATGCCATGCCATAGGAGAGAGATTAGGGCTGAGTAAAGAGACTGTGAGTGGACCACCACCATGCATGGATTTGATTCCTCACTGTGAGCAAGATCTAATCCTAGACTCTTGTTCCTCCCTCCTCCCCACGATGATCTTCTGTATCTCAAAATGTATGTCCAAATCAATCTTTCCCTCTACAAGCCACTTTTTTTCAGATACTTTGTCAAAGGCATGAGAAGAGTAACTAATATATTCATGTTCACATATAACCAATGTACAAGATTGATTATATTTTCAATTTCAAAGGACAAAGTCAGAGTCAGAAAATATTTTCAATACCCTGCCTAAAAGAGCCACTGAAAAAAAGGTTTTCCTATAAAGCATTGATTATAAGGTAGCTAAGAGCAAAACAAGGAACCTTGCATGCAGTAATTGTCCTAAATCTTGCAGTCCAGGAAAAACAGAAACAGATCAGAACCTAGATGAAGGTGGGCATCCAGGACCAAGAGGATGCACCCTAGAGAAAGAGTTATCTACTGAGGCAGGCTTACCCACTCAGGCAGGACAGACTTCTGGAATCATCCAGAATAAGCAGAACAGGGCCCAGTTGGACCATACCATGGCCAAGACTGATTAGTTATGCCCACCTCTTTCCCTTTGCTCCAGTTATACCTTTATTTAAGCCTAGGGTCCCAAGGATGGACTTGAGGACACACACGACCTTTTTATCTATTCCCCCTCAATATGCTGCACTGATTACATAGCATCTCCCTGCATCTTTGTCTGTAATTGAGATGGTGCCTGGATTGAATGGTTAGGATGTATGGATTTATGGGGTCATTTTATCATCAGTTTTGGATGCAACTGGGAAGAGTGACCTTGATTTTAGACAGAAGGTTTGCTTTGACAACTGAAAATAGTTAATAAAATTAGTTGGTTTGTTTTGGTGCAAGCTGAAAACAATTACAGTACAGCCAACACACTCCACAAACCTGCCTTTTGGGCATCTTTGGTGTCTGCCTAATACACTGAGCATAGGCCATGATCATCCAGTCCTTCTTGGATATCAGCACAGTTTCATGTAGGGTTATTGAACCACTGCTCTTCTCTAGTGGCATAATTCCAGTTTCACAAAGCATCTCTGGGTCCCAAGTTTCACATACTCTGGACAGTTTGGCAGTGGAGAAAGGCAGCCTGACTACAGCCCCTGTCCCACTTGCTCTTTCGCMTCCTCCTCCACCACCACCACCACCTTGTCCTCTTCCTCCTCCTACACCTCCACCTCTTCTTCCTTCACCACTTTCCCCTCAACTCCTCCTCTGGTCATGTTGATGTCACATGCAAGGATGGCAGGAAAAGAATGAGTCCTTATGGGACTGGTGCTCTTGCAATAATGAATGTGGGTTTTCTGTCATGGCAAGTGACCAAACAGTTTCTCCAGGGCTGGATTTAGACACTTCTCACTCTGCTCTCCCTTCCCCCTGGCTTCAGCTCCATCCAGTTTCCTAACCCTGGCAGTAAAGTGCTGCTGCTTCCTTACAATGGCCCCTCAGGTCTTACCCTAGCTGTACTCCTGTGCTCCTGGGCTGAGTTCTTTCCTGATGACTCCTACCTGATGACTCATGCCTGGCCAGCTTCCAAGGCTCTTGTCTTCAGCTTTGGGAAACAGTCCCATTCCTTCAAGGACCGGTCCCTCCCCTAACAGCTGCAATCTTTGATCTGATTGTCAAGCAGCCTCAGCACTAGGCTAGACTTTGACTCTTCTAGAAAAGAGCCAATACCCAGAGTCCCAACAACCATTCCCCTCATGCCCCAGAGATCACACAGTCAGCAGTGTCAGCCACTGCTTGGAAAGGCCTGAGATAAGTGTGTAGGGCCAAAGAGCCATGGGACTGGAGAAAAGGCTGGAGCAAGAGTGGAGTCAGAGGTGTCCAAATTCTCAAAATCTCATTCTGACATTGGCAGGAATAGGACTGCTCCCCATCCCCAGGTCCATTTCATCCTGGTGCAAGTAGCCCTGGGTCCCTACCTTTGTCCCCAAGCAGTCAGGTTAAACTTCCTCTCCCCTAATAAGGTCCTACCTAGAAGCACCTGGAATTCCTCGTTGTATAAATGAGGCAGCTTGAGCACCCACCCCAGCTCTGGCCAATGATGTACACTCATCTTGAAAACTCATAGCCACCCCCCAAAATAACTTTTTTAAGTAACTTGTTCCACCCCATTAGACGAACTATGTCACCAAAGCTGACTTCATAGGGTTGGTTCTCATCGTGTTCACATGTGCCTGAGGTCTCCTCTGCTCCTAGCTGTTCCCACCTCGATTACCCGCTCAGGATCCACTGGTGGTGATCACAGGCCAATCTCTATGCAATAGGTGGGGAAGCAGAGTGTGAATACGATAAATTCCCATCTGGGTATGCATCAACCTCTGTGGGTCTGGAAAGCTGACAAGCACCTTATTCTGTACCTTAAATCATCACTTCTAGTGCATTTATCATGCTTTGGCCTTATCTTTGAAAACTGGTCTAAACTCACAGACCATGGGAAAAGCCTCATCATAATATCCTACAAAACAGGAGTTTCGGGAACTCCAGGAAAGCATAGTTATGAAGGAAAGCAGTGGAAGAGGCATGCTAACATCATGCCTTCACTTATGTGATATGGAAATAGTCACCCTAAAAAGGGTTTATGCTAAGACACCTAATCCACAAGTGCCACTGGACTAGACTTAGCCATGTCCAGCACAGACAAAAACAGTGAGGAGCACGAAGAAGAGATGGAATTAGTGTGACACATTCGGAAAGGGAACAGACAAAGGGGGTCTGGCTGTCATTGACAAATTGGAAAATCAACTCTTTCCTAGGGATGAGGGTATTAGAGAAGCTTTAGTGGTCCTTTATTTCATTCATGTGTGATGTGTCTTGAAGTGGGTTTAACGGGATGTGTTCCCCATAGGATCTTACACTTGAATACTTAGTGCCTAGTTGCTGGTACTGACTGGGGATGCTATGAGGCCTTTGGGAGGTATGGCCTCGCTAGAGGAAGTACATCACTGGAGGCAGGTTTTGGCGGCCTATAGCTTCTCCCCAGTTCTTATTCAATCTCTGCTTTCTGAAAGAGGTTAAAGATATGTTTTCTCTGCTTCACAAGAAATGTTGCCACTTGCTATATGGACTCTCCCTCCAGAAACGTAAACCAAAACCAACTCTTTATTCTGTAAGTCTATCAGGTCAAAGTTTTGTTGTCGCAACAGAAAAGGGTAGCTAAAATACCTATTAAGACAGAGTTATTCTGTCTGTCCTAGTCAAAGAATCAAATTCTAAATTCTACATGTGGTCCTGAGCGGAGATCCAAAGTATTGCATGCTGTTGATTTTTTTTTTTTTAAACTTAATCTACTCTGGGTCTGTCAATCACCTGACCATGACTCAGTTGAGTCAGAGATATGCTAAAAAGGGGGAGGGTTAATTGTGGACTTAATCAGATACTGATCCTGCCTGTTCCCCAAAGTCCCTCCCATTAGCAAATGTTTACAGAACTTTTTCTACTTAGCCATAGAGAGTTGATCCACTCTTCTGAGTTAGTAGAAAAGAGTAACCTCTTTCTAGCTTTTTGTTTTGCACACTGGCAGAAGTCCAGGGATGCCTTCTCATACCTTTTCTTCTTCTTTTGCCATGTGGATGCTTGGGCTTTCTGCCTTCCTTCTGAGGCAGCCACCCTGTGGTTTTCCTCTGACTATGAGATTGCCCTGTTCTTCCTTTCAAATCTGTTTATATAAATTCCAATTCTTTTAGTAGTGAAATTAAGAATCTTTAAAAGAAAAATCTCAGTTTCTCCAGTGACAAGGGGGCGTAAAGTTAGAAATTTCTTACCTAAATCATCTACCCAGAAAACAGGCTACACATTCTTTAGTAAAACTAGAGTTCAAGTGAAGAATAGAATGCTTGATAAAAAGGCAGGCTGATTAAAGACAGAAAGTCTTTGTCTGCTAAGGTTTCAGCTAAGGTATGCCATAGAATTTATGTTGTGCTCTGGGCAGTATGAACCATGCATGCGAAAACTGTGCTACATCTTCTTTGACCAAACAAGGAAGAAATAATTAACCATGCACCATTACTATTGGTCAAGATTTTAAATCAGTTGAATAACGTTCTCAATGTTCCAGAAATCAGGCTGGGTATTTGAAATGGATATAGGTAACCACATTCATTACTATGAGTCTACCTTTTGGATATTAGTTAAGGAAGACAAAATGTGCAACATGAACATTTTGTTGTTGTTGCTGCTGCTGCTGTTGTTTTCTTGAAGCTTAGAGGTGGATTTTTTTCAGTAGCTCTTCTAGTTCATTTTCAACTAAGCAGTGAGACACAGTTTTAGGATTTTCTGCTGAGATGTAAACTATTGAAACCTTAACCTGACTTTTTTAGAATCTGCTTCCTCCCATTTTTCTTATACCTCGCCTATTCTGACAGAATGAGTCTAAGTCCATCAGACTTAGGGTGCTAGCATGAGCTTTATTTAGGTTTAAATAGAGGAAATTGTGGGAAGGTGGCAAGAGGTTTGCACAGTTAATCAAGGTGGAGCATATATAATCATTTCCTCACTTCTGTCCCTATAAGATGAAGGCTTGAGGGAACAAACTGCGTCTCAAGCGGTGATTCCTACTGGCCCAGCCTTGCCAGCTTGATAATTGACTTCATTTTGGGTGTAGGCATGAATTCTGTCATAGCTTCAAGCAGTTTTGGACTCTTACACAAAGGTATTTCTCAATCAGTCTTATTCTTCCTGAAACCTGAGGTGACTGTACGTTTAGGACAATAGCTGCCTCCCATGCTTTTATGCTGCCTTTTGTTGGCTTCTGGCATGAAATATGTCAGTAATATTCGGCAAAACAGTTTCCAAGTGGCATTTATAGCTCCTTAGAGGCAAATTGCAACAGAATATCTGATCAAATTCCACAGTGTGAATAGAATTTCCCCAAAGGAGAAACATTAACAGCACCACCACTACTACTACCAAGAACAGCAATGATAAATCAACATCTATATTAAAGATGCTACAAGGACCAAAGATTAAACTTCCAGATTTTGGCCAGTCACATTGGAAAGACGGCTTAGTGGTTAAAAGCACCTACTGTTCTTGCAGGGGATCCAGGTTTGATTAACACCACCTACATGAGGCAACTTATAAGTGCCTGTAATTTCTGTTATAGGTGATCTGACACTTCCTGGTCCCTATGGGCACAGCTACATTCACTTACATATAAAATTAAAAATAATCTTAAAGGTTATGGAGAATCAATGGTATAGGCTAGAGACAATCCTTCTAAAAGTCATCCATTATGTACACCTGTGGCTGATCCTAACAGTCATATGACTATCAAAGTCAATCAGCTCTTGTCATCCCAAAGCTAAGAACTTCATCAGATAAACACTTAAAAGTTGTAACAGATTATTTTCCTCTGTGTTTCTATAATCTAACTACCTATGGCTCCAACCAATGTGTTTAGTAAATATTTTTATATATTACTTTCTTTCCTCTGTAATAAGTACAAAGCTTATATATCAGATTCAATAGTGAAGCAGAGTCCTTAGGCAAATCTAAATTTGCTTTCCCAGACCATGGTCATTCATATTTGTCCCCAGAACAATTATCACATATTCCTTTTGAGGTGAGAATTGTGTCTTTTTAATACATTGTCAATAGCTAGTAATTTAAATAATAATAAAATTTTATAAAAAAATTCCCTTGAATACCCTCATTTCTCTTGGTAAAATCAGAACTTTTTTGAATAGATTTTCTGAGACTAGTTTTTATCAGAGTTTTTCATTCTATCCTACGAATTCTTAGGTTTTAATGTCTTGTTATAGCTCAGAGTTCCTGAATGTTTTAGGCATGGCTGTTTGATGATTTGGGTTATAGATTTTTTTATTGATATATTGATGTATTGAATGTATTTCCTTGATTGTAGCCTCTATTCCTTCTACCTTCTGTTAATTGTGATTTTAGATAAGGTCATATAACTGAATGAAAACAACCAAAAATAGCTTCAGTTTTCTGAATATGAAATGGCCCTAAATTATTTAAAAATAAAAGTTGTAAGGAGTACAAACTGTTTCTGACTTTTCCTTCCCACATTGTATCATGTGGCTCTATTGCAACCTCAGCTCTGAATGTGTAGCATGCAGCCTCACCCTGTACTTGATGTTATACAACATATCAAAAGTAAGTATTGCCCGACATGCTTGGACTGGACTCCTGGACTCCAGATTACAGTAGGAGTCACACAGGACTGTTTCTGTCTCTCTCTCTCTCTCTCTCTCTCTCTCTCTCTCTCTCTCTCTCTCTCTCTCTCCCCCTCCATGGGAATCTCATAAGTTTCTCTCTTTCTAATGGAACATGACAGTTTAATTATAGAATACAACTGAGTTTTATCATTTTTCTACTGTCATTCCTCAAAATGGCAATATAAAAATGTAGGTATCAAAATGATATGGCTTTATATTGCATTGTTTTAGAATGGTTGATTTTTCAAAAAGGTTTAAATTGCTAAAAGTTTCATACAAAAATTGTTAAATAAATTTTGGCTTGAAAGACCAAAGTTCCAACAATTATTAAAATGGCCCTAAAAATACTTCTGCTATTTTGTACTAAGTATATATCTAAAGAAGACTTCTCAACATTAATGATCACAAAGTCAAATTATTCATCATCTTCACTTTTGGAGTTTCTCTTCTCTACATCTGAGCAGCCTGTATAAATAAAGAAAGGTTTAAACCTGTGGACTAGACAGGCTCTTGCACCGTTCCTAGATGCCCTAGATTGTGTACCTTGGGATGGATCTTGCTTGAGCCAGTGGCTCACCTGTGATGCTTGAAGAGTTACTGTCTGACCAAATTCTCCATCTGAACTCCAGGTTTGTGAGAACAGTGGGCTTGCCCTGATTTCTGATCCATCTGTTCTTTCTTTTATGTGAAATGTCTACATCCCCTGTTTTTGCTAGGCCAGAGCTTAATGCTACTTGTGTTTGCTGAGTTTTCCTCTGTTTCATCACTCTTTTCTGCTCTGCTTTCACTCCCTTTGTGAATTCTGGGGCTCTTCTCCTTTTCTCTTTGCAATACACTTGATTCTCTGCTATCCTGACTGTTCTCATGACCTCATCCCATAGAATCAGCTTCTAATCATCCATCTTACCTGGACATACTTATTCATTCAATATCAAGTCAGTATCTTTTTATTCTAACAATTCCAAATAATCTAACTATTTAATTAGAAAGAAATAGACATACGGTATTTCCTCACTTATAAGTGAGCAATAGCCATGAGTGCAGGACAACCATGCTGCGATCCACAGATCCAAAGAAATTGGCTAATAAGGAGACCCCAAGGGAGGAAGCATGCATCTCACTCAGAAGAAGAAACTAACTAGTCATCAGAGGTGGGTAGAGAGAAGGAATTGGGTAGGAGAGGAGAGGAGGAGGGGAACAGAGATGGAGATCAAGTGTGGGGAGAGGGGGAGTAGAGAAGGCTAGGAATTAGAATGGGAATCGGCGGTGAGGGCAGTGGGCTGGTGTATATCTGGTGACTAGCTGGAGGCCAGGGACTAGAGAATACAGAAATATGGGAATGACCATAGCTGAGATTCCTACCAGAAGGGGATATAGAGACTGAAGTGGCCACCTCCTGCAGTAAGGCATAACTTCCAGAGGRGGGAGGGGGACATCTATCCACAAAACCTTCAACCCAAATTGTCTTTCCTATAAGATGTGCAGGGATAAAAATGGAGCAGAGACTAAGGGAACAGATAACCAATGACTGCCCCAACTTGAGACCCATCCCATGTGAAAGAGCCAACCCCTGCAGTAATTAATAAAACTCTGTTATGCTTGTAGACAGGAGCCTAGCATAAATGACTCCTGGGAGACTTCATCCAGCTACAGATGGAGACAGATGCAAAGACCCACAATCAAACATCAGGTAGAGCCCAAGGAGTCTTGTGGAAGAGTTGCAGATAGAAATGGGCAAGTCCTTGGGGTTAAGTATGCCACAAGAAGACCCACAGAATCAAGTAACCAGGGTCAATGAAAGCTCACAGAGACTAGGCTATCAACCAGGGAACATGGAAGGGCTGGACCTATATCTCCTACACATTTGTAGCAAATAAGTAGGTTGCTCTTCATGTGAATCCCTAAAAGGTGGAGCAGGGGCTGTCTCAGTCTCTGTTCCCTGCCATTGGATCTCGTTCTTCATACTTGGACTGCTTGGTTACATCTCAGTTGGGGAAGATTGTCTTGTCCAGGGTGGGAAAGTAACCAAGGAGGGAATCCCCTTCTCTGAGCAGAAGGGGAGGGGCCAATGGGGAAAAGGATTAAAAAGACAGAAGAAATAAATAGAAGGCTCATTTTTACAGAAAGTTAATCTAAAGAGTGAAAACAGTTTCTTCTCTATTAGTTTTAGTGTGTCTGATATTATGTGGAGGTCCTTGATCCACTTGGAGTTGAGCTTAGTACAAGGAGATAAGAGTGAATCAATTCTCATTCTTCTGCATGCTGACATCCAGTTGAGCCAGCACCATTTGTTGAAAGGCTACCTTTTTTCCACTGGATGTTTTCAGCTCCTTTGTTGAAGATCAAGTGCCCATAGATGTGTGGGTTCAATTCTGGGTCTTCAATCCTATTCCATTGATCCACTTCCCTGTCACTGTACCAATATCATGCAGTTTTTAAGACTAGTGCTCTGTAGTATTGCTTGAGATCTGGGATATTGATTCCCCCAGAAGTTCTTTTACTGTTGATAATAGTTTTAGCTATCTTGGGTTTTTTTTTTGTTATTCCAGATGAATTTGAGAATTGCTTTTTCTAACTTTATGAAGAACTGAGTTGGGATTTTGATGGGGATTGTGTTGAATATGTATATTGCTTTTGGCAAGATTGCCATTTTAACTATATTAATCTTGCCAATCCATGAGCATGGAAGATTTTTCCATTTTCTGAGGTCTTCTTCCATTTCCTTCTTCAGAAACCTGAAGTTTTGTCATACAAATCTTTTACTTGTTTGGTTAGTGTCACTCCAAGATACTTTATATTGTTTGTGGCTATTGTGAAG
>BDUI01000039.1:394881-408378 GCA_002335545.1 Apodemus speciosus | reverse complement strand
CTCAAAAGAATACCCATGGTATGCACTCACTGATAAGTGGATATTAGCCTAGAATCTTGGAACACCAAAGACACAATCCATATACCAAATGATGTCTGACAAGAAGGAAGAAGTGAACCCTGGTTCTGGAAAGGCTCAATGCATTACTGTAGGGGAAAACCAGAACAGGGAAGTGGGAAGGGGTGGATGGGGGAACAGGGGGAGGGGAAAGGACATATAGGACCTTTGGGGTGCGGGGAACCAGGAAAAGGGAAATGAAATGTAAATAAAGAATATATCCAATAAAAAAAGGAGTGAACAGAGAATACAACTTTCCATCATGATAGGAGCTATCCACAGAACTTCTATCGGACAGGGAAAATTTATGTGCATGCACACACACACACACACACACACACAGAGAGAGAGAGAGAGAGAGAGAGAGAGAGAGAGAGAGACTAGGTTTGCTCTCCTTTATCTACAACTAGTACATTTATAATGTAAAGAAAATTTCTTAGACACTTCTCCAACATATTCTTTTTTCCTTGCTATGACTCTAGTGGCTAAAGAGGAAGATATTCTGTACTTACAGATAGCAATAGAGTAGAATCCTAATTGTTTTTGAAGACATCTGCATACAGAATGCCCACAGACAGAAAGTATGTGTGTTCCTGAATATATTTATGCACACACAGATCTGTGAAACCACAAAACTTTCAGAATTTCTCCCCACAGCATAGGCTATCGGATAACAGCAGTAATACCATATAAGTTGTAAGGGGGACAGAAACCATGAGGCAAAGAAATCAAATGAAAAACACAGATTATTGCTTGACAGAATTATGATAATGGAGAGAAAAGAAAGGAATAAATAGACATTTCAGGATCTTTTTCGTGTTCTATTATTTAGTGTTCTAAAATTTAGGGCAAGATTAACTTATTTTTAAATGACTTCTTGTTTTTTGGGGGGTAATAAATTTAACCCTGTTTCTTGGATAATGCTATGATTTACCTTTGTATCTCTGAGTTTGATGGAAACTCACAACCTAGTTTACAAGTTCAGAGACTTGAGCAGAACTTGACATCATTACCATAGATGTGATCTCCCGAAGCTACGGAGCACATTTAATCATCATTATCTTTTGCAGCAAATATTCCCTGTCATTGTGTCCTCTGGATTACTGAATGCAATTTAGATAGTGTTTGATACAAGGACTAGTTTAATGGCTTTTGAATTCAACATAGACTATTTTCTCGGGAATTTGTTTTTAAATTTCTTCCACATATTGCCAGTTAAGAACAATGTGTTCTCCTAATTCCAGGAAGTCGTGTTATGGCTGTCAAAAATGATGAGTTGCGTAATCAGTAACAGTAAATAGAATAATTCTTTGAAGCCATTCCTGCTGGAAGGTGTGTAGAGTATCCACGGAAGAGTGCCAAAGAACACCTGCCAAGAAGTGAACCCAGCAGTTGAAAGACAGAGATAAATAAGGAAATGTGCTGTAGCTGTCTTGAAATCATGAAATATTAGACGGGCAAGGCATTGTGAGAGTACACAGTGATCCCCTTTTTTATTTGACAAAGTGTTCTGGAGAGAAAGGAGTTATCTCTGAGGATCCCACTTTCACGGCTAGGACTTGAGAATGTTTGTGAAATTATGTCAGTGGAAAGGAAAAGGATCCTTCTACTTCTCAAAGCACTGTGCAAAGAGGATGCTCTACACATTAGAGTAAGATGAGAATAAATACAGCAATGAAGCTACTGAGCAAATGGTATAGAAAATGAACAGCTATCTTGTAGCAAAGCTTAAGAAAGGGTTCTAAACTCCACAATAAGTTCAGGGTACTAATAGACAGACTTGCCTGGAAAGGAGCAGGCTGTTAGATCCTTGCTTGTGGAAACTAAGATGTGACCAGAGAAGAGCTCTGCGGCTTCTGACTAAAGGTTAAATGATTATCCAAGTTGAGAAAATGACTTAAGAGATATTATTGGAATGGAGTCAATTAGGAAGTAAGACCTATGTTCAAACATATCACCAACTGTTCTCCTTGGAAACAGAAAACTAGATTCATCCCCCAGAACAGAAACCAGGGGAAAAAGCTAAGAGCTGAGGTCAGAGAATAAAACTTAACCAAGTCATTGGAAACAGTCTTAATGACAATAAATTCTTTGAAAACAAGACAAACACACTGTTGTTCAGAATGTCCTCACATCCTGCTACCTTCCCCTTAACATCCCAGTGATAGCAACTTTGATGCTCAGCAGACATATTGCATTCCAGGAAAAACTTCTTCTCTAGCTAGCTTTAGCCAAGAAACCACTTGCTAGAAAAGGTACTATATCAAAGAGTTTAAGGATATTTCTAGGAAATAAAATTTAAGGAACATATGCTGGACAGACACTACATCATTATTGGTTTGTCAGGTCTGTTTACTTTTATCATGCCATTTGGATGGCTGATGATCCAGTAGCCATTCTTCGTCTTTAGTTTCATGCTAGAAAATGTGGACTAGACAGTGTGTAGAGGCTGGGGTTCTATATGGACTTCCTGAGGCTTTTTTTTTTTTTAGTTTTTTATTAGATATTTTCTTTATTTATATTTAAAATGTAATCCTCTTTCCTGGCTTCCCCTCCCAAAACACCCTATCCTGTAGCCCCCTATCCCTACTCACCAACCTACCTACTCCCTCAACCCAGTCCTGGCATTCCACTATACAGGGGAATCCAGCCTTCTCAGGACCCAGGGCCTCTCCTCTCTTTGATGACCAACAAGGCCACCCTCTGTGAATTATATGTTGGGTACTCTGAGCTTCTGGGCTAATATCCACTTATCATTGAGTGCATACCATGTGTGTTCTTTTGTGATTGGGTTACCTCACTCAGGATGATATTTTCTAGTTCCATCCATTTGCCTAAGAATTTTATGAATTCATCGTTTTTAATAGCTGAGTAGTATTCCATTATGTAAATATACCACATTTTCTGTATCCATTTCTCTGTTGTGGGACATCTGGGTTCTTTCCAGCTTCTGGGTATTATAAATAAGGCTGCTATGAACATAATGGAGTATGTGTCTTTATTATAGGTTGGCAAATATTTTAGCTATATGCCAAGGAGTGGTATATCTGGGTCCTCCATTATTACTATGTCCAGTTATCTGAGGAACCACCAAACTGATTTCCATAGCAGTTTTACCATCTTGCAGTCCCACCAGCAATGGAGGAGTATTCCTCTTTCTCCACATCCTCTCTAGCATCTGCTGTCACCTGAGTATTTGAACTGAGCCATTCTGACCGGTATAAGGTAAAATCTCAGGGTTATTTTGATTTGTATTTCCCTGATGACTAAGGATGTTGAACATTTCTTTAGATGCTTCTCAGCCATTTAGTATTCCTCAGTTGAGAATTCTTTGTTCATCCATGTACCCCATTTTTAATAGGATTATTTGGTTCTCTGGAGTGTAGCTTAGTAAGTTCTTTGTATATATTGGATATTAGTCCTCTGTCAGATGTAGGGTTGGTAAAGATCTTTTCTCATTTTGTTGGTTGCTGTTTTGTCCTATCAAGATTATCCTTTGCCTTACAAAAACATAGTAATTTTATGAGGTCCCAGTTGTCAATTATTGATCTTATAGCATAAGCTATTGGTGTTCTGTTCAGAAATTTTTCCCCTGTGCCCATGTGCTCAAGGCTCTTCCCCACATTCTTTTCTATTAGTTTCAGTGTGTCTGGTTTTATGTGGAGGTCCTTGATCCACTTGGAGTTGAGCTTAGTACAAAGAGATAAGAATGGATTGATTTGCATTATTCTGCATGCTAACCACCAGTTGAACCAGCACCATTTGTTGAAAAGGCTATCTTTTTTTCTACTGGATGGTTTTAGGACTTTTGTCAAAGGTCAAGTGACCATAGGTGTGTGGGTTCCTTTCTGGGTCTTCAATTCTATTCCATTTATCTACCTGCCTGTCACTGTACTAATACCATGCAGTTTTTATCACTATTGCTCTGTAGTACTGCTTGAGGTCCAGGATGCTGATTCTCCCAGAAGTTCTTTTATTGTCGAGAATAGTTTTAGCTATCCTGGTTTTTTTGTTATTCCAAATGAACTTGATAATTGCTCTTTTTAATTCTATGAAGAATTGAGTTGGTATATTGATGGGGATTGCAATGAATCTGTAAATTGCTTTTGGCAAGATGGTCATTTTTACTATATTAATCCTGCCAATCCACTAGCATGGGAGATCTTTCCATCTTCTGAGGTCTTCTTCGATTGCTTCAGAGACTTGAAGTTTCTGTCAGAGAGACCTTTCATGGTTTAGACAGTCACGTGAGGATACCTTATATTGTTTGTCACTATTGTGAAGGGTGTCATTTCCCTAATTTCTTTCTCAGCCTGTTTATTCTTTGAGTATAGGAAGGCTACTGTTTTGTTTGAGTTAATTTTATATCCGGTCACTTTGCTGAAGTTGTTACTCAGCTATAGGAGTTCTCTGGTGCAGTTTTTGGGGTCACTTAAGTATAAGACCATATCATCTGCAAATAGTGTTAGTTTGACTTCTTCTTTTCCAATTTGTATCACTTTGACACTATTTTTTTGTCTGATTGCTCTAGCTAGACCTTCAGGTACTATATTGAATAGATATGGAGAGAGAAGGCAGCCTTGTCTAGTCCCTGATTTTGGTAGGATTGCTTCAAGTTTCTGTCCATTTAGTTTGATGTTGGCTACTGGTTTGCTTTATATTGCTTTTACTATGTTTAGGTATGGGCCTTGAATTCCTGATCTTTTCTAAGACTTTTAACATGAGGGGATGCTGAATTTTGTCAAATGCTTTTTCAGCATCTAATGCAATGATCATGTGCTTTTTTTTTCTTTGAGTTTGTTTATGTAGTGTGTTACATTGATGGATTTCTGTATATTGAACCATCCCTGCATCACTGGCATGAAGTCTACTTGATTGTGGTGAATGATTGTTTTGATGGATTCTTGGATTCAGTTGGCAAGAATTTTATTGAGTATTTTTGCATCGCTATTCATAAGGGAAATTGGCCTGAAGTTCTCTTTCTTTGTGGGATCTTTGTGTAGTTTTGGAATCAGTGTAATTGTGGCTTCATAGAATGAATTTGATAGTGTTCCTTCTATTTCTATTTTGTGGAATAGTTTGACAAGTATTGATATTATATCTTCTTTGAAGATCTGATAGAGTTCTGCACTAAAACCATCTGATCCTGTTCTGTTTTTGGTTGGGATACTATCAATGACTGCTTCTATTTCTTTAGGGGTTAAGGGACTGTTGAGATCATTTATCTGATCCTTATTTAACTTTGGTATTTGGTATCTGTCTAGAAAATTGTCCATTTCCTCCAGATTTTCCAGTTGTGTTGAGTATAGGCTTTTGTAGTAGGAGTTGATGATTTTTTGAATTTCCTCACTTTCTGTTGTTATATCTCCCTTTTCACTTCTGATTTTGTTAATTTGAATACTGTCTTGTGCCCTCTGGTTAGACTGGCTAAGGGTTTAGCTATTTTATTGATTTTCTCAAATAACCTGCTCCTGGTTTTGTTGATTCTTTGTATAGTTCTACTTGTTTCTACTTGGTTGATTTCAGCCCTGAGTTTGATTTTTTCCTGCCATCTACTCCTCTTGGGTATATTTGCTTCTTTTTGTTCTAGAGCTTTCAGATGTGCTGTTAAGCTGCTAGTGTATGCTTTCTCAAGTTTCTTTTTGGAGGCACTCAGAGCTATGAGTTTTCCTCTTAGCACTGCTTTCGTTGTGTCCCATAAATTTGGGTATGTTGTGCCTTCATTTTTGTTAAATTCTATAAAGTCTTTGATTTCTTTCCTTATTTCTTCCTTGACCGAAGTATCATTGAGTAAAGCATTGCTCAGCTTCCATGTGAATGTGGGCTTTCTGTTGTTTTTTTTGCTATTCAAGACCAGCCTTAATCTGATAGGAGGCATGGGATTTTTTTCAATCTTCTTATATCTGCTGAGGTTGGTTTTATGACCAATTATATGGTCAATTTTTGGAGAAGGTACCATGAGGTTCTGAGAAGAAGTTATGTCCTTTTGATATAGGATGAAATGTTCTATTAATACCTGTTAAAAACATCTGGTCCATAACTTCTGTTAGTTTCACATTGTCTCTATTTAGTTTGTGTTTCACTCATCTGTCCATTGATGAGAGTGGGGTTTTGAAGTCCCTCAAACTTATTGTGTGAGGTGCAACGTGTGCTTCGAGCTTTAATAAAGTTTTTTTTATGAAGGTGGGTACCCTTGCATTTAGAGCATAGATGTTCAGAATTGAGAGTTCTTCTTGGTAGATTTTTCCTTTGATGAATATGAAGTGTCCTTCTATGTCTTTTTTGATGACATTTGGTTGAAAGTGGATTTTATCAGATATTAGAATGGCTACTCCTGCTTGTTTGCTGGGACCATTTGATTGGAAAATTATTTTCTAGCCCTTTACTCTGAGGTAGTGTTTGTCTTTGACACTGAGGTGCATTTCCCAAATGCAGCAAAATGCTGGGTCCTGTTTAAGTATCCACTCTGTTAATCTATTTCTTTTTATTGGGGAATTGAGTCCATTGATATTAAGAAATATTAAGGAATAGTGATTGTTGCTTCCTGTTATTTTGATGTTATTTTTACATTTGTGTGATTATCTTCTTTTGTGTTTGTTGAAAGATTACTTTCTTGCTTTTTCTAGGGTGTAGTTTCCCTCCTTATATTGGCATTTACCATCTATTATTCTTTGTAGGACTGGATTGTGAAAAGGCATTGTGTAAATTTGGTTTTGTCATGGAATATCTTGGTTTCTCCATCTATGGTAATTGAGAGTTTTGCTGGGTATAGTAGTCTGGACTGGCATTTGTGTTCTCTTAGGGTCTGTATGAGATCTGTCAAGGATCTTTTAGCTTTCATAGTCTCTGGTGAGAATTCTGGTGTAATTCTGATACACCAGAGGCCTGAGTGTAAGGTCTGACTTTATATGTTACTTGATCTTTTTCCCTTATTGCTTTTAATATTCTTTCTTTGTTTAGTGCATTTGCGTTCTGATTATTATGTGGCAGGAGGAATTTCTTTTCTCATCCAATCTATTTGGAGTTCTGTAGGCTTCCTGCATGTTCATGGGCATCTCGTTCTTTAGGTTTGGGAAGTTTTCTTCTATAATTTTGTTGAGGATATTTACTGGCCCTCTAAGCTGGAAATCTTTACTCTCTTTTCTATAGCTATAATCCTTAGGTTTGGTCTTCTCATTGTGTCCTGGATTTTCTGGATATTTTGGGTTAGAAACTTTTTGCATTTTGTATTTTCTTTGACTGTTGTGACAATGTTTCTTATGGTGTCTTCTGCAACTGAGAGTCTCTCTTCTATCTCTTGTATTCTGTAGTTGATGCTTGTATCTATGATTCCTCATCTTTCCTATGTTATTAAGTCCAGAGTTGTCTCCCTTTGTGATTTCTTTATTGTTTTTACTTTCAGTTTTAGATCCTGGATGCTTTTGTCCAATTCTTTCACTTGTTTGTTTGTGTTTCCTATAATTCTTTAAGGTATTTTTGTGTTTCCTCTTTAATAGGTTCCACGTGTTTACCAGTGTTCTCCTGTATTTCTTTAAGGGAGTTATTTATGTCCTTTTTAAAGTCCTCTATCAATATCAAGAGATGTGATTTTAAATCCAACACTTGCTTTTCTGGTGTGTTGGGGTATCCAGGACTTGATGTTGTGGAGAACTGGGTTCAGATGCTGCCATGTCACCTTAGCTTCTGTTGGTAATGTTCTTATGTTTGCCTTTTACCATCTGGTTATCTCTTGCGCATTAGCTGGTCTTGCTGTCTCTGACTGTGGCTTGTTAGTCCTGCAAGCCTATGTATCAGTACTCCTGAGAGACAAGTTCTCTCTATTTATGCAGGTGTGTAGGCACTCCTGGGAGACCAGCTCCCTCATGATATTTGTGTATGTAGCTCTCTGGCCCAGGATCAGCTCTGGACTCAGATAGAAATCTGAAGGCTCCTGTCCTAGGTTGCCTCTGGGTTCTTGAGTCTGAGGGTTTCATGCTGGTTCCTCTGAGCTGCAGGGGTAGGCCTACCTGTACTCTCAGTCATGTCTGCACTCCTTGAAGGATAGCTATCTCCCCTTGCTACCTAGGTATGCAGCCCTTGCATTTGTATATGCACACACATCTGCATGCTTAGGTTTTGGGAGCTAGGGTAAAGTGGTAAATTCTAGTAGGAGCATATGGTAGATGAAAGCTTCTTACCTCTTGTTAGTAGAAAGCAAAGGGGTGTGAAGTGGGTAAAGCCCCAATATCTCTTTCAAGGGCATACTTACAAGGGTCTGCTCATCCACAGAACCCTGGCAGTCTAACTCAGCTTACAAACAGCATGATCACAAATCCTCTAGAATGTATGATCAACAATTGGTGGTAGGAAGTCCTAGCTGGTGTCAAGCAGTGAAATACTTTCACATAACCAGAAAGAGATATCATGACAGTAATCTAGGAAGCTCATTACTGCCTAAAGACACTAAGGAAATCATCTTCCCATAGGTTTGTGAGGTACTGGCAGATCTGTACTACTTATCTTGTTTAGTCACAACTAAAAGGAAAGCTGAGTGGAATTATATTGTCGTAAGTGTAGACTTGCTGTGCAAGTTTCTCACAATAAAGCATCATGAAGCAAAGGAGCTGGACGTTTATGATCTTTACCTCAAGATATTTCTGTTGGTCATTGTTGAATTGCAGAGAGTAAGTACCTGTAAGAAACATCTCAGGAAGGAAAGATTGCCTCAGTTTTTCAAGGATCCTTAGTCTATTACAGTGGGGAAGGCAAGGCAAAGTATGTGGCAATAGGGCTATATTGGCTGTAGTGTCGTCATATCAGAATGTATCAGGAAAGCAGTGTTTGGGTATGACCTTCAAAGTCCCACTTATTGTGCTTTGAAAAGGAAATGTTCCTCAAAGTCTCATGGGTTGGACGCAGAATCCTGCTTGGTGGTCCTGGTTGTGGGAGGTTATGAAACTTTTAGGATAAGAGTCTTGCTGGAGAAAAGGCATCATTTCTGATAGGCTTTTGGAATTTATAGCTTCACCTCACTTCAGTCTTATGTGTAGATAAAAATGTGATCATGTTATTAGTTATCTTTCTTTTCCTGCTGCTGTGCTATTACCACCACTACAGGCTTAAATGTTCTGGAATCACAAGACAAATGACATCTTCTTTCTTAAGCTGCTTTTGGTCTTGCTATTTATCACAGCAACAATAACAAAAAAAGTAAGGAGTGCACAACTCTAGGAATCTACCATACATGCTCTACCTCATAAATCTTTCACAACCTCGAACATTGTTGTAGCAGCTGGAGAATGAGCATTTCAAAGAACAGTTCACTCTCAAACTGTAACAATTTCAGTAGGAAATAATACCACATAGCAGGTGAAAGAATGAAAAGAGATTGCAGTAGAGGTAATCACAATAGGCAGGATTCAGGCAAGGCAGCCCTGGGAGGCTGAGGGAATAGATAGGTGGACAGAAGAGCTACTGTACAAAGCTCAAAGTTGTGGGGAAATGTTTTAAATGGATAGAGAGTTTTATAGACACAATGAAGGCATATATCTGGAGATGAACAGAGGAAAGAAACCGATGGCTATTTCTGGGAAGTTTCTGGACTACCCTGTTGCAGGAAATATTAAAAAATCGACCTGATGTGGTCCTGCTCATGTGACCCTGGCTTTCTGGTGGTCCTGCCAGCCTGGCAACAGCCCCTGCAGGGTCATCTCTCTGGTGGAGGTCCTGAATACCTCTCACTTCCAAGCAATGCCCCACACACCCCCACGATCACCTAATTACCCAATAGAATGATAGAATCAAGACTCCTAAAGCTTAATTAAACAATCAGATTTATGTATAAATAATATCATAACATAATAATATCACAATTTACAGTTACAATTTACAAGATGTCCATACAATAATTTTGGAACCAATTGATAATGATAAAATTTATCCCAATATTTCTAACCTTGTGAAAAAACAGCTACTTGTGGCTTGTAAATGCCACACAGGTACACATCCAAAGTCATCTTTGTTCTCCTTCCCTCTCCTCCTGTGACCTCTCCTTGTCTCCCTGACTTCTAGCTCTGCCTCCCTTTTTCTGCCCAATCATAGGCCTCCTGCCAGCCTAATGTGATTAGACAAGGAAAATCCTGCAACACTAACTTTTTTCTTCTTTTCTGTGTATGGAATGCCCTCAGAGGAGCCCATGGGCTTTACAATGTATATGTTCCTTTCAAAAGCAAACTTGGAAAACAGAACCTCACACCAATCATGGTATAAGTACCCCTCTTCTTATGCTAAACTCCTAACTAGGAATACAAGCACAAAAGAGCCTAATTTGATCAGGAAGGTCATAAGGACATATAATACTATACACATGCTGTACACTAGGGAACTCTCAAAGATGAACCTTTGTACATTTACCCTTTGTTTCATAAAGTCTTCCAAAACAATCCATAGTTAGAGTTGCTTCTTTATATAAAATTTTCACATACGTAAAAAGTTCCTGAGAGGCCAGTTTTGTTCTGATATTACCCAATAAAAATGACCTAAAAACTGAAATTTCATCTAAATTAAATGAGCTAAAAGGTATTTGTGACTCCACCCATCCACTTACTACTTCAATAAACATTTCTTAGTGTCATGAAGAAAGAGGAATATATAAATAAGGATGAGAAACAGACTTGCTTTCTGGAAGTCTACCAGCTCATCAGCACAAGTCATAACACTGCCCTTATGCTAACAGAAGAAAGGGCAGAGTCAGACTTAGGGCAGGGCTACTGTGGAACAATTTCACATGGATCTTTTTCATAATCAAAGCCATTCTTCACATTCTTTAAAAAAAAAACCATCTATGAAGTTGGTGTTAGCATCCAGCAATGCTGTGATATGGTTGTGCAGCCACAGAGAGCATCACATGATTCTAGAGAGTTCTGTATGTGGGAGTGAGCATTGTGGGAAGATGAGAGAGAGTAGGGAAGAAAAGTAGCCCTGGTGCTAACAATGGACTGTTCCGATTACATCTCAAAAATCATTTTTATTCCCTTTTACTTGAATTCTGAAACTATGATGAAGAGAGCAAAATTTTTTTCCTAAAATTCCTAGTAATCATACCCTAGATCCAAAGAACTTTCTGCTAATTAGAATTGGCGAACATATGGTGAGAAATCATACTCTCTCTTTTGATTCTTTCTGTGTAAACAGTTCCGGCCTTGAAACAAACCACAATCCCTTGGCCTCAGCCTCCTTAGTGCTGTATTTATAGACTTACGCTGCCATGCCCAGCTGTTGCTACTATTTGGATAATGTCACATAGATGTAAGAATTTAAATGCACCTGTGGCAGTGAGATGTTCTATTACCATAACTACTGCAGATATAGGCCATTGAAACAATTAATGAAGCCCATCCGAACCTGCCAGGGAAGGTTGTCTTGTATTCCTTGGTCTGTTAGCAGCCCCATGATCCTTGCCCCTCTAGCCTGTCTCATCAGTAAACAAGCATGTTCTTTTCTGCTTATAATACTATCACATTAAACTGTGGTGAAATAGGATGCTCATATGCAATGAGATAAATAACACACACACATACACAAACACACACACATATACACGTTCATATCTTATGTTTAAGGAATAAGTAATTACTAAGCCTATTCAAAACTATAGAAGAAAATGTAGGTGGAAGAGTACACTATGCTAAAACTATAGAGATGTCCAGATTTTTTGTCTCAAACACTGTCCTTCTCAATGAATTTTATTTCAATCCTGTAGCTTTTAAACTTCATTTTCTTTTTTTCTGAACTATTAAATTTTTATTTGTGTTTGTGGAGTTTATTTTTGATTATGCTATGTAATCTATATTGCTGTGGGTTTTTGTTGTTCTTGTTCAGTATAGCTGTTTTGCCATTCTTTATTTTATAATAGGAAAAAAAGGTTTAGATTTACAACTAGGATTGGATTTAACAGCTCAGTACATCACAGCTTTTTTGTTTTGAATGCTGACCAATATAAGTCACTTTTTGTAAAACATTCTTTCAAATCTGTTAATTTCACTTTTATTCAGAGCTGAGTAGTATTCCATTACTTATTATGCCATGAAGTCTGATAACAATTTTAAAACTTTCATTAAGATTTTATGCATTCGGGACACCGGAGAGATTTGACAGGCAGCGCCAGGTACACAGATATATCCCAAGTCTAACATCCCTGGGGTCTCAGCCCATCAGGCTTCTGCCTGCACCCAGGGCCTGGGCAGCTCTGTGGGCCATCTGTGTGCCAGCCCTGTCAGGGGACATTTGCCCTGCAGAGGGATCAGTACTTGGAAAAGTTCCCCACATCATCCACCATCTTCGCTCCGTGACAAAGCAGACAGGCAGCACCAGGTTCACAGAGACAACACAAGAAAAACATTGCTTGGGGCAAGACACACCAGGGTTCTACAGCACCCAAGAATAGGGTAGCACGTCAGCAATCTGTGCCAGGGGAAACCCAATCATCCTGTGGTGTGGAAAGAACTTTACAGGCCCACAGGAGGTTCAAGCATCAGCCAGTGACAACAGGACCAACTAACACCAGAGATAACCATATGGCAAAAGGCAAACGTAGGAACATTACTAACAGAAATCAAGGCAATATGGCAGCATCTGAACCCAATTCTCCAACAACAGTAAGTACTAGATACCCCAACACACCAGGAAAACAAGATTTGGATTTAAAATCACTGGTCATGATGCTGTTAGAGGAACACAAGAAGGACATAAATAAATCTCTTACAGAAATACAGGAGAAAATGGATCAAAAGTTAGAAGCCCTTACAAGGGAAACACAAAAATCATTTTAAAAAATTCAGGAGAATAGGGGTCAAAAGATAGAAGCCAGTAAAGAGTAAATGGAAAAATCACTTCAAGAAATATAGAAGAACTTGGGTCAACAGGCAGAAGTCATGAAAGAGGAAACACAAAAATCTCTTAAATAATTACAGGAAAACGCAAACACACAAGTGAAGGAACTGAGCAAAGCAATCCAGGATATAAAAACAGAGGTAGAAACAACAAAGAAATCACAATGGGAGACAACTTTGGAGATAGAAAACCTTGGGAAGAAATCAGGAGCCACAGGTGCAAATATCAACAACAGAAAGAAGAGATAGAAGAAAGAATCTCAGATGCTGAAGATACCATAGAAACCATTGACTCAACACTAAAAGAAAATGCAAAATGCAAAAAGCTTGTAACCGGAAACATCCAGGAAATCCAGGACACAATGAGAAGACCAAACCTAAGGAATATAGGTATATATGAGAGTGAAGATTTACAACTTAAAGGGCAAGCAAATATTTTCAACAAAATTATGGAAAAAAAAAACTTCCCTAACCTAAAGAGAGAAATGCCCATGAATATACAAGAAGCCTACAGAACTCCAAACAGACTGGACCAGAACAGAAATACCTCCTGTCACATAATAATCAAAAC
>BDUI01000039.1:376991-390597 GCA_002335545.1 Apodemus speciosus | reverse complement strand
TAGCAGCCTTATTTATAATAGCCAGAAGCTGGAAAGAACCCAGATGTCCCTCAATGGAGGAATGGATACAGAAAATGTGGTATATTTACACAATGAAATACTACTCAGCAATTAAAAACAATGAATTCATGAAATTCTTAGGCAAATGTTTGGAACTGGAAAATATCATACTAAATGAGGTAACTCATTCACAAAAGAACTCGCATGGAATGCAGTCACTGATAAATGGATATTTAGCCCAGAAGCTCTGAATACTGAAGATACAACTCACATATCAAATCATTCCTAAGAAGAAGGAAGGAAAGGTCTCTGGTCCTGGAAAGGCTTGATGAAGCATTGTAGGGGATTGCCAGGACAGAGAATTGGAAGGGGGTTGATTGGGGTACGGGCAGAGGGAAGAGGGCTTATGGGACTTATGGTGAAGGGGGAACTGGAAAAGGGAAAATCATTTGGAATATAAACAATGAATATAGAAAATAATAATAAAAATGATTTTATGCTTTCAAAACCATTAAGCAGAGAATAATCTGAACTGTGTGGTCATTACTGCAATGTGCTATGGTTTGGATCTGAAAGTGCTCAAAGCTCAGATGTGTTGAAAGCTTGTTTCATGGCACTTAAGAAACGGTGCCATAGGGACTAAGCAGTAATATGCCCTAAAAGGGCATATTAGCCCACGACCAACTTTGTCTTTGCATTTCCCTCTAGACTGTTGTGGGGTAAGTTACTCTGTGTGCTTGAGTGCTCTCCACCATGGTATGTGTCTACTAAAGTCCCACTTGATATGTTCTTTCCTTCCTGTAATTTGTCACAGTTACGTCTGACAAACACCAACTACTAGCATCAATATAGGTAGTGAAGATGAATGTCTACCACTCATACTCACTAGGAACTCTTGGAATCTCTTTATGATCTCAGACTGTTGATGGGTGATTTGGAATTACTAGGCTGTATTTTATCATATGCTATCATAACTTTGTATGTTTATGCTTTCACCAGTTAAACTGTAGATTAATTTTATTGGTAAAATTACTGGAGTTGATAAACATCCACAGAGTATGTCATGCTAATTCAATAAGAAAACTATTAACCTCCTCTATGGATGAGATTTTTGCTTTTATGAAAAAATTAAGAGTATTATATGAGATTAATTTTAAGAACCCTCTTCTCGTGTCAAAATCAATTGCCTAAAGTTATGTGCTACTTCATTAACACACACACACATAAGACTTCCTATTGGCTGTGCCATACCAGGACTCATCACTAACTCATTTCGCTCACATGGCTCTTCCTTAGCTGGTTTATGCTTAGGTTGGGACCATATGATACATCTGCCTACGAGCCAAGCTTTTACACACTGTTCTATCTCCTAGAGCCCCTTTCTTCTTTCCAATTGATATATATTTTAGTAATACTTCTTGAAGGGATCTTATACTTAGAGAAGTCTGAGTTTCTGAGTCGTTGTCTGGGATATTTTCCACTTAAAACATTCTGTTTCCTATCATGTGCTCATCAGTCCACTGTAGATTTTGGCACACATTAACAATGGACCTCCTTTACTTTTGATTCTGAAAACTTAACACTGTTTCATGAAGAGTTGATCCCACCTGGAATCACAATACATTGCACAATACATTGCTTTGTCGCATTACACTGTGTTTCCTGAGGTCACAGTCCCTACTTTGATCACTTCTTTTCTACTATGGGCTTTCCCTGACACAGCCAAGTACTGAATAATTGTTGAACAAGCAAATGAATATGGTAGACAAGAAATAATAGACATTGTATCTAAAACAATGGCATACATCAATATAAAAATAAATACTTAAAGACATTTTCATGTCCTGGGTATATAGATAGGTGGTAGAGCATTCTCCTGGTTTATTCAGACTCCTATGTCTGATCAATTGCTCCATTAAAAAAAAAACAGCAAAAATGTTATCAACTTAAACATTATTTTAGAAGAGAATATTTACTTTTAAAGTATTTAAAATTATAAATATTTTATGGTATGTTGATCTTTTTCTGTCTCCATATTTAAACTTGCATTGTTTAGAGAATATAGAGGGTTTTTTTGTTTTTTTGTTTTTTTTAATTAAACATTTTAGATAGGAGTGTTACCTTAGCTGTTAAGAGTGCTTGTTGTTCTTGCAAAGGACCTGCATTCTGTAACTATAGTCTCCGACAATCAGGTGAGATGCCTCTTTTGATCTTGGTGGACACTAGGTACATATGTGCTACACATACATGTACATATACAAACATCATTCAATCAAACAATAATAAACATAAACATTATTATCTAAACTTCACTGTTTACATTGGGCTCATTCTGTGTATATTGATTGACTTGTTACATATAGAGATGCACAGTCAGACATTTAACAGAAAGATCTTGGAACATGCAATTCTAAATGACATGTCTTCATAAAATTCATTCCCTCAGAGCTAAGAGTATCCAGCATAAGTGGAGGCAAAGGAGTGTGTAAGCCAGATAGCATGAAAGAAGCCAAGAGAACAAGGCTCTCTAAATCAAATGAACAACTCATATGGACTCAGAGAGACCGAAGCAGCAAGCATAGGGCCTACACAGGTCTGTACCAGGCCCTCTGTGCATGTATTACAGCTTTCAGTTTAGTAACTTTATGGAAATATGTGAATGAATGGGTCTCTGATTCTTGTGGCTTCCCTTGGGGCTAGTTTTCTTCTGTTGGTTTGCTATGTTCAACTTTTATGTGACTGTTTTTTATTTTCCTTATGCATTATTTTGTTTAAAAAACCACACACCATTGGGAAAAATTTAGGATATCAGAAAATAGAATTTATGCTGACAAATACTAGGACTACTTCAGAAATTATCTTAATTGCATGATAAAATTTAATGTTAAAAAAATGTCACAGCCTTTTCCAGTCTGCACCTCCACCTGAACCCATGGCAGATCAGTGTGCCTGCTTGACACCCGTACTCCCATCAAATCCCATAGCCTGCTGTCTTCCAGGAAGTCTGCCCTGGCAAGGAACACAGGTGAGAACCCACCCTAAAACCCACATCTGCTGAGATCTCCACAGAGCCAAGCAGATGTGGGATCTATTATACTCTGTCTCAGGCCCATCCCCTTTCTGGTCTGTACCTCCACCTGTGTACCCTTGGTGGAGCAGTGTGCCTATTCCCTGAAATCTCACAGCCTGTTTGTCTCCCAGGAGGCCTGCTCTAACCCAGGCCACACAGCTTTACCTGCCTCAGAGGAGACCTGCTCCAGTCTAAGTCACCTAGGCCAGTGAACACAAGAGATAATCAGATGGTGAAAGGCAAACACAAGAACACAAGCAACTGAAGCCAATGTAATTTCATCTTCAACAAAATAGTCAAAGAAAACATCTTCAGAAAAATCATCAAAGGAAAACTTTCCTAACATAAAGAAAGAGATGGCCATAATATAAAAGAAGCCTACAGAACACCAAATAGATTGGACCAGAAAAGTAAATCCTTCCACCACAAAATAATCAGACACTAAATGTACAGAACAAAGAAAGAATATTAAAGGCTATAAGGGGAAAAGATCAAGTAACATTTAAAGGCAGACCTATCAGAATTACACCAGACTTCTCATAGATGTCGATGTAGACCCTAGGACACCACAGATGCCAGCCCAGGGTAATTGACCCAGCAAAGAATTCAATTACCACAGTTAAAAAAGGTGAGATATTCCATGACAAAACCAAACTTTAAACACATCTTTCTACTAATCCAGCCCTAGAGAGTATACTAGAAGGAGAACTCAAGCACCAGGAGGGTAACTACACCCAAGAAAATACAAGAAATCAATCATCTCACAACAAATCCAAAAGAAGACACATAATACCACCTCCCACAACAAAAATTGCAAGAACTAATAATCATTGGTCTTTAATATCTTTCAATATCAATGAACTTAATTCCCCAATAAAAAGACAAACAGGGCCCATCATTTTGCAGCATACATGAAACACACTTCAGCAACAAAGACAGAAATTACCTCAGAGTAAAGGGCTGGAAAAAAGTTTTCCAAGTAAATGGTGCAAAGAGCAAGCTGGAATAGCCATTCTAATATCTGATAAAACAGACTTTCATCCAAAAGTAATCAAAAGAGATGGGGAAGGCACTTGATTCTCATAAAAAGAAAAATCCACCAAGATGAAGTCTCAATTCTGAACATCTATGCCCCAAATGCAAGGACACCCACGTTTGTAAAAGAAACTTTACTAAATCTCAAAACACACACTGAATCTCACATAACAATAATGGGAGACTTGAACACCCCACTCTCACCAATGATGGGTCATTGAATCAAAGACACAGTGGAACCAACAGAAGTAATGAACCAAACGGACTTAACAGATATGTAGAGAACATTTTACCCCCAAACAAATGAATGTACCTTCTTCTCAGCACCTCATGGAACCTTCTCTAAACTTAACCATATAATCATACAAAACAAGACTTAAGAGAAGATTGAAATAATCACCTGCATTCTATCAGAGCACCATGGACTAAGGCTGGACTTCAATAACAGCAAAAACAGCAGAAAGTCCACATACACATGGAAACTAAACAACTCACTATTTAATGATAATATGATCAGGGAACAAATAAAGAAAGAAATTAAAGGCTTTCTAGAATTCAATGAAAAGGAAGTCACAGCATACCCAAATTTATGGGACACAATGAAAGCAGTGTTAAGAGGAAAATTCATAGCACTAAGTGCCTTCATAAAGAAGTTGGACAGAACCTTTATTAGCAACTTAACAGCACAGTTGAAAACTTTAGAACAAAAAGAGTAAGCATGCCCAAGAAGAACGGAAGTCAGGAAATAGCCTAACTCAGGGCTGAAATCAACCAATTAAAAACAAAGGGAACTACACAAAGAATCAACAAAATGAAGAGCTGGTTCCTTAAGACAATCAGCAAACTAGATTAAACTATTAGCCAAACTATCTGAAGGGCACAGAGACAATATCCAAATTAACAAAATCAGAAATGAAAAGGGAGACATAACAATAGAAACTGAGGAAATTAAAAAAAATCATCTGATCTTACTACAAAAGCTTATACTTGATAAAACTGGAAAATCTAGATGAAATGGATGGTTTTCTAGACAGATACCACATGCCAAAGTTAAATCAAGACCATGTAAACTATATAAACAGTCCCATACACCCTAAGGAAATAGAAGTAGCCATTAAACACCCCCAGCCAAAAAATACAAACAAAAAACAAACAGCAACAATACAAGGCTGGATGGTTTTAGTGTGAAATTCTATCAGACCTTCACAGAAAAACTGCTACCAATTATTCTCCTCAAACTATTCCATAAAATAGAAAGAGAAAAAAACACTACCTATTTCATTCTATGAAGCTACAGTTGCTTTGATACCTAACCACAGAATGACCCAAAGAAGAAAAAAGAACCTCAGACTGCTGTTTTTGGTCACATTTTACAAGAGTTGCATTGTACTTCATATAAAACTTGCAAAGATATCAGCAGACCATAATTATAATAAATGATACTTCATAGTCATAAACAGAAAACCCCACACGATCTTTCCCTTCACCTGAAACCCAGACATCCACTGACCCTTTACTCTGTCCACACATTTGCCTTCTCTGTAATTAAAGAGAAGTGATCAGATGTAGTTTTTTTTTTTTGGATTGGTAACTTTCACTTAGTTATAGACATTTAAGTTTCCTTGATTTGTTCCACATCTCAGAAGTACATCTCTTTTCTTATTTCTAAATACTCTCCAATTGAATACGTGTACCATATTAATCCCCTCAGTGAAAGGTATCTCAGTTGCTTCCACATTTTGCAAAGGGAGCAAAGCTGCTATAAATATCTGTGTGCTTATGTAGATATAGATGCCAATGACTTTGTGAAGTAACAAGGAGTATGTTATAGCACATGATATGAATATATTTTGCTTCATCTGAAACTGACAAACTATCTTCAAGTGTGACTGATTCCCTTCTGGCATTCCCAGCTCAGTAATGAGACTTCTCTTTGCTCCACACTCGCATCTGCACTCAGTTCTGTCAGCACTCTGGATTTGTGCCATTCTGATCTCAAGGCTATAGTAATTCTTCTCCACATTGGATTTTATGGCTTTTCATCCTGTCACTTAGTTTTCAGACAGATGCTCTCCTTATTGTGTGTGAAAATTGGAAGGAACTGGTAAAGAAATGAAAGTTACCTCTGAGAATCAGGTTTAATGGGTTGATATTTTGCACCACTTTTTGAGTCTAACACCCAACTTCTTGTACTTGTACAGAGAATTCAGGTGAAGACTTTTTTGCTGAAAGTCATAATCCCCCACAATTAACTCTATCCTTCATACCGTCCATGTTTTGGGGCTAACATGCAAACAGAGAACAGACTATTGTGATGAGTAACTGAAATAAATTACATCATACCAAGAAAGAACCAGTGAGACTTTCTGTTTGTCCCAGCCTTCCCTTTGTTGCAGTTCTGTCTCTATATAAAACTCAGAGTTCATTATAAGAAAAACAGGTGGAACACTGACATCAGCAGCTGGTATAAAATTTCTTCGGAAGCATTGAATCTCTACCCCTTATCCCACAGTTGTGAAGTCTGAAAGATGAATGGCATAACAGCCTCAGGATGGCTGGGGACAAGGACACTAACTGTGGCGCCTGCACTAATGGAGTGGCGTTTTTTCCAGAGTGCCAGAAATCTGTTACCATGTAGAAATGACTGTCAGGTGCAAAGTATGCTCTCTACATGTTCTGAGAATGGATAAGCTGGATTCTTCATCAGAGAAATGCACTCTGTCTTTGTTCACACTTCCCTCTTGGCAGTCAGCTTCCAGATGATTACTCTGAGCCTGACCCTAGAACATAAATATTATCTAAAGGATGAAAGCTACAATTTCATATAATTCAAAAGAATTCCAAACTCTTCACCAATGATGACAGGAGGCAGGACTAGAGGGTTAGAAGTGGGAAAGTTTCACTTTGTGTCTCATTCATACTGGACACAAGCATTTTTTTTTTCAGCAAGTGAAAAAGAAGGCTGAGTATTTCTTTACCATGTTAGAGTCAAATATAGTTCAAATATAGTAGCTGTGCGGTTACTATCCAACATGGACATTTGTCCAGAGAATAAAGTCATACTGAAACATTTTATATTACATGTGAAAAGTGTCTGCCATTTGTCTGTGCTATTCTATTCATATGTCACATGTAACTTGTGTAGTACCAGAACTAACTGTCATTTCTCCATGACATGTCCTCCAGGGATAGGCCCTGACACTGGGAAGGTGAGCCCACAATTTTAGTAGAGGTATCTATAAAGGACAAAGAAGTAGATAAGCTTTTTTCATTTTTCAAAACAATGATCATAATAAGTAGGACATTACTTAAAAAATTATCCTAAAAGCACCAGAGAGACAGAGGCATCCTAGTAGATAATTCTTACTTCCATGCCTCCATTGCCTTCCGTTATCCACATCATAATAAGGTGTGAGCCTATAACAGCTTAGCCCAAATCATAAATTATTATTGTTCTACAAACACTGTATTCTTTGTCTTCTGTTACTGACAGAAATCATCTCCCTGCCTGAAAGGTGTCAGGATGCATCAACTTGACTCTATCTGACCAATGGCACATGGGCAGAAGTAACACTCTGACAACTGTGCAGTTTAAATGACATTACTTACCAGCATCCATCAAACAGTGAGGCACACTTGCCTCAAAGTCACGAACTGCACACCTGCATTATACAACTGTCAATGTGATCATGATGCAGATACTAACAAAATATGTCATGAAGATTTGACCTATTTAGAAGATCTCTTCATCTATGAAAATAATGGACCGAAGCAGTGGACTCCTGTTGTTTAACTAGGGAGGGCTGGAAGAAGCTGAGGATGACCCTTTAGGAGGACAAGCAGTGTCAATTAATCTGGACCCCTGAGATCACTCAAACACTGGGCCACCAAACAGGCAGCATACACCAGCTGCTGAGGCTCCCAACACACATACAGTAGAGGTCTGTCAGGTCTGTGTTCATTTAGAGAGATGATGCACCTAGCCCTCAAGAGACTGGAGGCCCCAGGGAGTTTAGAGGTCAGGTGGGGTGGTGGGTGGGGACGTTCACATGGAAACAGGGAGGTGGGGAGGAGGTATGAGATGTGGAACAGTTGGAGGATGAACAGGGAGGAAATAAAATATGGAATGTAAAAAAATTAATTAATTAAAAAAGGCTAAGAAGAGAAATAGTGAGACATAGAAGCAAACATTTTCACAATGATAAAAAAAGAAATGACTGAAATTGACTGCTTTGTATGTAGCAGTAACAAGCTAACAAGACAACAAGCCATGTTATTTAAAGAAGAAATATTCAGCTAACTTTATTCAATTCTTGAATTCAATGTGTTTCATATTTGGAGTTTGTCATTTGCTAGGTATGTGAAGATAATACAGAAAGAACCTGTTCAGGAAAGAACCATTGCTCTCAAGTGGAATAAGAAATATGGAGTCTTGGGAAAAGTGTAGGATAATAAAGGAAGGCTTTTGTATCTAGTTAGTAAGAAATTTGATGAGTGAAAAGTTTCTTTTTTTAAATTTTCTATATTTTTTGTTTACATTCCAAATGCTTTCCCCTTTCCCAGATCCCCCCTCACCATATGTCCCAGAAGTCCTTTTCCCTCTGCCCATTCCCCAGTCACCCCTCTCCCCACCATTTCTCTGTTCTGGTATTCTCCTACAATACTGGATCAAGTCTTTTCAGAACCAGGGCCCTCTCCTTCCTTCTTCTTGGGAATTTTTTGATTTGCTAATTGTGCCTTGAGTATTCAGAGCTTCTGGGTTAATTAATATTCACTTACCCTTGATTGCATTTCATGTGTATTCTTTTGTGATTGGATTGGCTCATTTAGGATGATATTTTCTTGGGCCATAGGTGTTGATAACAATGATATAACTTTAGAGCTAAACCAAATCAACACAGTCTAATTATGCATTTCCTTAGAGTATTGTGAACTTCTATTTTATTGTAATCTTTTCTTTCAGTTGGATAAAATGACTGAGGAAAAGTGAGAAGTCCCTGTGGCCCTGGGAATTGCCACAGCATTGGTGATTAAGTCTAAAGAAACATAACTCAGAAAGAATTTGGCATGACTGGGTTTCTAGAAAACAAAACAAAACAGACTCAAAACTAAGTAAGCAGTACTAGTAGTCAAGAGACTGTCTCTGCAAAACGTGAATTGACATGTGTGAGACTAGTTCTATGAGCAAGAACAAGGTCTAGAAAGCACTTCAGCCATTCTTAATATTTCCAGTACTCGCAGCTTAAGGTATAATCAGGGGAATATATAGGAAACATGACAGAGGCACTTTCAAGTGTGAGGTGGTGGAAATATTCCAAGGAGTCAAACTTGGGGGAAAAATCCTCCAGCAAAAACTACCCTCCAGCAGAGCCTGGTGGAGCATGCCTACATGTCTGTAATCTTAACTATTCGAAGCATGTGAGTCATAAGTTTGAGGCCTGCCTTGGCAACTTAGTGGAACCTTGTTTCAAAATAAAGAAATAAAATAGGAGCTAAGATTGCCAAGCATAGTTTCATCCTCCACCTCCTCTTCCTTAGCTCTTCCTTCGAGACAGTTCTGAAGCTAATCTAAAATTTACTATGTAGGCCGCATTTGCTCCTTTTTATTTAGCTTTCCACGTGTTGGGATGCCAGGCATGTGCCGCCACACCTGGCTTGTACATACCTTAAACTTCCCCTATTCAGGTTGAGAGTTAAATGTAGTCCCAGTGCTTTGTCCTATAATTGTGTTTGAGAATGTGATGTGAATGGAAATCTTTCTTCCTGGAAGTTAAATGCAGCCACAGTGGACCTTACAGGGAGACTGTCAAGGGCCCAGCACTCAGCTTCTGGTGATACTTTGTAATGTTCTAGCAAAAAAAGGGTAAAGAGAATTTTGTATGTGAACAAAGAAAAACAACCAAAACAAAAACAAACAAACAAAAAAAAAAAACAAAGCAAAACCAAAATAAGAGTAATAAGAACAAGAAGGAAACTGGAAGAAAAAATGTGCCATCGCTCAACAAATATTCACTCTTCCCTTAGGGAGAATATATTTCTGTATTTACTATGTTAGTTGGGGTTGCACAGCTTCATTTTGTCAGCAAATAGGTATGGAAATAACACTGTGTTAGTCTGGATGAGGTATTGTGAGCATTGGATTCACTGAAGCCTAACAAACTTTCTTAGTGTTGTTGCCCCCTGACATGAGCATCACATTCCAGGATAGCTCTGCTAGGTTTCTGAAGGGTAAGGGGTGCAGGATGAATTCCGAACTTGGCCCACTTTACTGCAGCAGATTTAATAAGAATGTAAGATGAAGAACTACTCATGGAGGTTAGGGTCCTCCAGGAATTTGCAGATGTTCATTACTCTACCAACTCTAGTGAACTCTAGTGTGGTGGCTTGAACATGCTTGACCCAGGGGGTTGGTGCTATTAGGAGATAGAGCCTTGTTGGAGCTGTGGTCTTGTTGGGAGGAAGTGTGTTATGTTACTATGGGGATTTGCTTTGAGACCTTCCTCCTAGCTGGCTGAGGACAGTCTGCTTCTGGCTTCCTTTGGATGAAGATGTAGACCAGTTGGCTCTTCCAGCACCATGCCTGCCTGAACACTGCCATGCTTCCTGGCTTGATGATAATGGATTGAGGCTCTAAACCTGTAAATAAGCCCCAATTAAATGATGTCTTTTATAACAGTTGCCATGGTCATGATGTCTTTCCATAGTAATGAAGCCCTCACTAAGACATCTAGTAAAAAACAATGTTGTGGGAGGGTATACAAAATGCCTGATGTCTACATTAGTAATGAGGTAATTAGTTAGTTGAGTTTTGATTACCACCATTAATATATGGGCAGTTTCTCAATATTTGGATCCAAACTATGGCATCAAATATCACATTAAATCCTGCTTAAGAATAACTAAAATATGTTTGTTTCAAAACCAAAGTATTAAAACCTATTAACAAAACAGGATGGGGAAAGACCTCAATAAAATTAGAAAGAAAGAGCTGGGAGATGAGGGGAAGGGACAGAGGGTGGAGTGTACCTGAACTGAACATTTGCAGAGATTTTATTAGCAATATGCTCACAGTACTGTATCAACATAGCATTCAAATTGCATTCAACATTATAAATAGCAATAAAAATATACTAAAGAATTAGACTTAAGGTTTCCTTTCACCTAGGTAGTTGAACTTAAATCTCAAAACTCAGTCAGAGCAAGACAAAGCTTTTCAGTCCTTCTCACATGATCATCTAAGGACACAAAAGCAGGGAGAAGTAGGTTTCATGATGATGGGGGAAATTTTAGCTTTTAGGATTGAGGAATTTGTTCTTATGGAAAAAAGCAAAGGCATAGTATTCTTCACTGGCTTTCTATATACTTTTAATTTGGAAGAAATGATGACAACACTGAAAAACAAAAAATAAAATTTCCAATTTAAATTCTCTTTTCATTCCTACCCAAATCTCAGAAATCTATCATTGAGAGGCATTCTTGAGAACGCATTCAGGAAGTTTTCTGTGCTTTTTTGTGTCTGAAGCGCTCTGCTGTCAGACAGATTCTCTGAATCCAGATTGACTGGATGGGTAAGGAATGATTTGAAAAGACATTTCTTATTTGTTTACACAACTGTGATTTTATTTTTTCCTTGCTTCAGAAGCAATGAAATACATTCTGCTAAATTGGTGAAGGAAAAAAGGAACTTGTTTTGGAAGCTGGGGAATGTTTTCACTATTCTGAGATGACTTCTGCTGGTCTATTGTTGAGTTTATAATGCAACTCTGGATGCCAAAAGTGAGGAGTCAAAGAGGAGCCTCATGGCTTGGCATATCCAGTGTACTTGGAAGTGGGTTAATATGAAAACTAGGATGACAAGTTACATTTGATTATATATACGTATAGTTCTACTACTAAATAGGCTTAAGAAGGAGGATCATAAATTTGAAGATAACCTGGACTAACTTCAGTTACGTGCCTCAATTTGTTCTTCCCCGCTTTAGCTTAGGACACTCTCCCTAAAACTTAATAATCGGATCCATCAAAAAATAAATGTATACTGATATATATGTATATTAGTAAATTTTATCATTATAATAAGAAAAGCAATGAACAGGAGCACATGCAAAACATGGAGAGAAGTTGTCTAAGATGGCAGGAGGCAAGATAGATCTTTTTGCTTGGAACAACTACAGTTTTCCCTGAATTGTGTTGTGGCAAATTCAACTGAAGTTTTGAAGTGCTTCTTTGCATATGCTGTTCTTTGGCATATTTGATACTAACTAGATAATGGTAAAGTTAACAACTTAGAGAAGAGTGTAATAGCATATTCTAGATTCTAAAATTCTGAAAGAAAAGAAACACGAGTTTAATACCAAAAAATCCAATTGAAGAAGAAACCACATTTAAAAAAATGAAACACACATTTAATAAATAAAATTTATATTTTGCAATATATCATTTTGAAAGATTTTTACAGTTAGTTTTATACAATATGTTCTCAAAGCAATATTGGCATTGACCAATGATGGGGCTATTTCTGTTTTATTTCAGAAGAATGCTATACATTTCTAATGCAATTAGCTACAGTTGAACAATAAGTAAAGCAGAAAAATTATTTTTTATTTCCAAGTTATCACTTTTTCACCAGTTTTCTCCTTTAGAGGACACTGCCAATCGCCGTTCTGGAATGTGACACCAACCACCTATACCAGAGCTCACAACTCTATTTGGTTATTGCTGTCTTCTTCAAGAGTACCTTCTTTCTCAGGAGAGAACTTCAAGTGTATGCTAATGAGATTCATGCTGCAAAAAGTATTTGTCACAGTCAAGAACACCCAGTATTCACTAACACCCCTCTGTTTGTGAAAGCAACTTAAGTCAGAAAGTAGAAATTATGCCTTGTTCTCCCTTCAGTCATGATTCTGTCTCTCGCCATTTCCTATCTGATTGTCTACACACACACACACACACAAACATACACACACCTCATAATGAGAGAAAATACTATTATATTTTGATTTATTAAAACACATAATTTCCCTATATTTTCTACAATATTCCAGAATGTATAAGAATATATAAAAAGTGTTTTGTTCAGGAAACCATTGCAAGAGAGAAATTGCTTTACCATTTGTCTTATTCATTTGTTTAAAATGCCAAGGCATGGTAGTTTACATTGTCAAAATCACAGAGATTTAAATAATGAGGCCAATATGCTTTTTTTTCCTTCACCATGCTTCATGTATTTGTCAAGTATTGGACAAGACTGAATTAAATACCCAGTTTTATTCATTTAACATTTGAATTATAGATTAACTCTTGGCATAGAAATAGCTTTGCTACAGATGAATTAGATTCACCACACAACAGAGCCAATCCACATCAGTTATATTATAGGACAATCTGTGGACCATGTATGATAGCCATGCAAGATCTCTTCTCTCAAAACTGCCACTGAGTGGAGACCCATGGTCTTTATTCCTTTTTTTTTAATATTTTTTATTTTTTTCTTTTTTTATT
>BDUI01000039.1:314976-375916 GCA_002335545.1 Apodemus speciosus | reverse complement strand
TGTTCAACATCACTAGTCATTAGAGAAATGCAAATCAAAACAACCCTGAGATTCCACCTCACACCAATCAGAATGGCTAAGATTAAAAACTCAGGTCTTTATTCCTGATATTCATTCTCTAACAGATTCTAAGGAACATCAATGAAAATTAGACATATTTGGCCCATATACAAGGACAGATTTGTCATACATTTTTTTCATCATTTATTGGCTGTTTAGGATTTCAACATTTTCATCCAACGAAGAAGAAAACTGATCTGTTAATTGTTTCATCCCTTGCCCATAGATTAAGGAAGCAGAAAGACCAGCATTAGAATTCTGTGTTCCTACAAATCTGGTTAAGAACATTTATTTCCATGTTGCCAATATTTTTTCCACTTCTCTTCCCTTCAAGAGCATTGTGTCAAGCAAAGAACAGAATAGGGACAAGTATTTATTTGGCCAATGTAGGTCATAGCCCCAAAATGTCTTAGAGTTCAATTTGATGACAACTAGCCCAGGAATAACATTTTAAGAGCTTGTGGAAAACTTCTCAGACCTGTATTCTGAGTGTTTACACTAGGCTTCAGGCAGGACTGATGTGTTAGGGTGCATCATATATATTATTCACTCAGAGCAAGTTTCTATCCAATAAGACATACAAGGTAAACAGACATATTAAATATGTTTGTCTTCTGCTATATTCTTTCCCTCAGCTGATAATTCTATTTCCCAATTTTGAGTCTTCAGAAAGTTCTTGCTAACATCTCAAAAAATATACTTCGCTCCTTCCCTCACTGTAGGTCATTCATAGTTACTAGGGTCCAAAGACATAGTGTTGAATTTTTAATGTGTGTTTTTAATATGTTTTCTTTTTGGCTGGCACTCAGAATCTTTACTTTGTATTCATAATCATAACGGTGAGCATCAATGACTTAAATATGTGGTAAGAAAGCCCTCAAAGCCCAGTTGAATGGTTTAATGCTTACAGTGTTCCAGATTAGAGACATTCTTTCATTATACCTGAAGATATATTTCCTGGGATCTTGTCCAAATCATTCCTCAGAAGAAGRGACTGTGCACTAGCTCTTGACACAGTTTTGTTTATTTAAAAGGTTGATAGGTGACATCCTTTAAAATAACCATGCAATGCACTCATGTTGACCAAATTCACTCCTTTGCTTATTTTTCAAGTACGTCTAGTCTTTGGTGCTGATCATTTTTGTTGGCTCATTAATTGCATTTTTCTTTGTTTAATAAAAATCCTCGAATGCTCATGTTGAGTTGACAGAACCTGATGAGAGGAATGGCACTGGAGAAATCACTGCTTTTCTTGGCCACAGGAATTTCCAGGCCGAACAATGCCTTTGTTCCTCATAGCTCTCAGCAATTTCATATCATGAGCAGGAAGTGGGTGAGGTCAACAAATTAATGGCAAAGGCTGCAGATCTCCAGTAGGTAGTCTAGAAATATGAGATGGATTCTGAAAGCAGAAAGGTATAACAAGATATCTAGGTCAAAAAAAATGAAACTGCTGAAATATGCTCTAAAACTTAGGTGATTCTGTCAGCAGCAGCCCAGCCTTTCTTCTGAGGGTTTTTTTTTTTTTTTTTTTTTGAGGAATGAAAAGAAGGAGATCAAAAATTGTTCTGCCGGACAATATAAAAATATTAAGAGTGCACATTGCATATGAATACAGACATTTTAAGGAATTTTATTTTTAATATTGCAAAATCCTTACCTATTCTAAGTGCTTATTCTTTTTATAAGTCATTGCTGAAACTGATGAGGACCTCTTTTTAAAAGAGTTTCTTTATATTTAATCATGTTTATTTAATGTGTGTTTAAAGTATGTGCATATGAGTGCAAGTACCCACAAAAGCCAAAACAGGAGGTCACATATCCTGGGAGGTAGTGTTATTGGCAGTTGTAAGTCACCTACATGGATTTTCTAGAAGAGAAAAACATTATTAAACACCGAACCATTTCTTCATCTATAAGTTATTATTCCTTTTAATGACAATTATTTTAAAATAGTATTACAGATTGAAAGCATCACAATGACGCCAGTCCTAGAGTTAGTGGAGTATGAATGAGAAAATAAAATAAAATAAAATAAAATAAATCTGATAAGCCTAAACATAATATGCTTATGGATAAAGATGTATCTTCCCCAAATTTCCAGGAAGGTATGAGTAGGAGAAGGGACATTAGATAAAGTCCTGGGGTGGGAACTGGGATTTAGCTCAGTGGAAGAACACTTGCCTAGCAAGCACAGGGCCCTGCGTTTTGGTCCTCAGCTCCAGAAATTAAAAAAAAACAACAGAAAAAGACATAAAAAGGCATAGATATTACTAAAATTCAAAGATAAAAAGAGTTTTATTGAGAAATGCCCAAGGCCTAAAGAAACTCCTCAAAGTTATTGAAAACTATTTTTCAAAGTCCTGAAAAAGAGACAGCTGTTGCTTTATTTCTCTCTTCCAATCTTCATTAATGTTCTATTTTTTTTTATTCCCTGTTGACTTTAAAATAGTAATTTTTAGGAATCTCTTCATTCAGTGAACCTAGCTGGTTCTTCTTAGTATTCTTCTTCTTTTGCATTGAACTGCCTTCATTATATTATTATATAATATAAATAATAATTACTATATGTAGCACAGGGAGCTACATATACAAACCATCATTGATAGACCATATATATGGGAGAGATATATGGTATGACAAGATCAGAAAGTGAATACAGCTTCACCTCTGTCTTCCTCTCTGCTCCATATCCTCAGTGGACCAAGCAGATCGTGCTCCAGGGCCTTCCTCCACTAGCCCATCCCTTGGTCTCAGCACCTAACTCACACAGACACTACAGGGAACCTGCTGACCACTCCAGAGAGGAGATCAGATGGGCAATCTTCAATCTCCCTCCTCTATTCATTCCAATGCTCCAGGCTTATCCTCAGCTGTGTAACAGACCACTTGCTGTGTCCTCTCCTTCATCTCTGCCTCTCTACCCAAGGGTCTACACAGATCATGGTGGCAAATCAAGCTTTCTGTCCTCCCGTAGACCCTCTCAAACTGCCCAACTTCTAGTCCATCACCTTTTCTTTATATTTACTCCCAGTACCTAGAAAAAAAAATCCTCTGTAGTATCAGAACAAATACAGAGGCTCATATCTGGCCACTGTGCATAGAGTGGGAGACCTTGGAACCCAACTGGATTAAATCCTTCTCTGAACAGCTCAGGGAACCCTGCAGAAGAGGAAGCAGGATTGTAAGAGGCAGAGGGGATGGAGGACACCAAGGAAATGAGGTCTTATAAACACACCAAGGCCAATACTCATATGAATTCACAAAGAATTAGCAGCCTACACAGGCCTGCTTGGTGAGCTGAGAGCTGAGAGGAGAAGTGAGAGGAGCTGAGAGGATGCTCCCATCCTGAACTCAGAGGCTATTTCTAATCATCAATAACCACTTGTAGTTTCTTCTAATAGAATCTCACCCAGGATACAAATCACTCCTAAGACCAGGTCTTATTCCAGGAGTAGACACAGCAAATACAAAACAAACTCAGTGGCATCCTTGGAGATTGCTTGTCTCATTTGTTACTGCTTTTATTTCAACCTTACAGGTCTGCTGTGTATATATTGTGGCTTCTGGTTTTTAGATTCCGCTATGTATGAAAATGTGTGTCTCTGGGATTTTATGAATTTTTATGATTTTCTTCAGTTCTTTTTCTCTTGCTTGTTTTTGTCTTACTCCAGCTTGGTTTTCTTTTATATTATTTTATTTTATTATTATTTTTAGATATCCATTTGTTTTCTAATGAGAGATAGAAAGTGAAYGGATTCCAATGGGAGAGGAGGTGGGAAAGATCTTGGAGGAGTTGGGGGAGAGGAAATTATAATCAGATTATATTGTATGGAAAAAAATCCTATTTTCAATATGAGAAAAAAGAGTTTCTGTCATTTTCTGTGTCAGTACATGAGCAAAATCTTTTTGACCCAGACTTTATGGTCCTCAAGGCTTTTCAATAAGAGAGAAATTAATATAAATTGTCTACTAACCCAACAATGTTGACAAAATAACTCATGGTTTTCATTTTTAAGTCAATAAGATACATTTTTTTCATAGTTGAGAAATACTGAACATATATGTTCTGAACTATAAGATAAAGTAAGACTGGAAGCCAAGCTGGAGTTTCAGCTACCTGGATGAATGGGGCAAGAGGAATGCTTTGTGATGGCCGGGACTGCCCTGGAGAGATGTTTCTCAGAAAACAAGAACAATCCGATAGTTGTGAATAAACTGAAGCTTGTAGGAGAGCTTGTAGGGGAGAATGTACCAGCACATTATTTTCATCTTCCTGCTAGTATAAATAAGATATTAAAAGAGCCCAGTTAAGTTCATGAGAAAAATCTGGTAATTTGTTTGTGGGTCAATAACTTTTGATTATCACAAATAACCTTTTACATTAATACACCAACATTTCTTAAAAGGACAGCAAACCTACAGATATCTCAATGCAGCCTATTCTATGCTCATTGTCTCTGTTGTCATCAAGGTGGAGTGTGCTGTGGGTCACTGCTGTCTGCATCTGCAAGGTGATAGCTGCATTTTAGGAGCTATTTTGCAAGCCAGCTGCAAAATGTTATTAAAAATTACATTGAAAACACAATTAAGTTCAATAAAGCACTTACTCTTCAAGTGTAAGGAGTTTGAAATCTCTGAACTCACACAAGGCACATTTGTAATCCAAGATTTCCTAATGGTGAGATGTGAGGTAGAAACAGGAAAGTCTACTGAAGCTTGTGAAACTCAGTGTGCTGGCTTGGTGTACATGGCAAGCAGTAGGGAAGAGCAAAGCTATCTCATCTACACAATACACAGACACAGACACACACACAKACAGACACACTTCAAACAGATAAAAACATAGAACTAATTTAAGTTCACCTCTTTTTATTATTTCCCTTCATTTTATTATCTATTTTAAGGTAATTCATTTCTTTTGTATTTGTACAGTGAAGATGCAGTAGGCTTTAACAAGTTCATACACCTCTTCCCAAGCCCTTCCTCAGGTCAGATGCATCCCTAAGGCATATCTGTTAAGGTACTATTTTCTGAAAATGGGAAAACAGTGAAGACTATGAAATCCTTCTCCCTAGACAACTCACTGTGAAACACTTCTTAGCATGTGCTTGAGTTATGTTTGTGTTTGATGTTGCATAGAACCCTATGAGAGTGATTTGGGTAGGATAAAGTATACTTTTTCTGAGTCCCATAATTGTACTATCATGATCCTTATTCATAATACAACCACTTAAAAATGTCCTATTGCTACTTAAACCTAGCTACTGTGAGTGGGGCCATGGGTGGGGCAAGAGCATTATCCCCAGGGAGATGCAGGACAGCTCAGGACAGCACTGGCTCCTTTCCATGCCAGGCACTGACTTCCAGTTGTGTGTGGTCTCATAGCCAGGCAGTTCAGCTTTCACATGTAGACCACAAGGGCTTACACAGAAACTCACAGGGTTCATGTTCCAGACAAGTAGAGCTTCTTGATAATTTGGTGAAGGTACCAATGTTCCTCATGTATGTTCAACTACCAAAACATCACAACTTATGCTTGTATCTCTGACAGTTACCGAGTGCCTACACTGATTCCATACCTGCTCTGCTCTGGTTAAATTTCAGTTTCTTTCAAAGGCAGGCTGAGAAACTCCTGGTAAGCTTCCTTAGAGAAATCAAACCAATAAAAGACAGCTGTTCATCCTACACATTCACAGACTTTTTGAGCAAATGAAAATGAACTACTCTGTGATTTGGGAACTGCCATGTAAAACATTTGATTTATATTCAGATATAGTTTGTCATGATACTAACCTTATTGTCTTCCATCTTCACATTCTATAATGTCATTCTTTACATTATATAAAGAGAAAAATGCAATACAAATTCTTTCTGGTAGAAAATGTATATTAAAGAATTATGAACTTTAGTGTGCCACGAACTGTAGCATTTTATGTACCCCAGGAGACCACTTTATCTTGGAAATGGCAAACTGGGGAGAGCAGCATCCCTGTGAGAATGAGTTTCTTGTTTTGGCAAAACTTCCTTGGGAGCTAAATATATATGTGTATATATTGTATGTATATATATATATATATATATGTACATATATGTGTGTGTATATATGTGTATATATAATGAATATATATATATATATATTTCATTCTGATTTCTTAAAAGCATTCATTCAAGTTTTCTAAATTAAGAAGCTATATCTACTAGAAAAAGCTGCTGGGACAGAGATATTAAATGAATTTTCTCAACTTATTGTTCAAGTCCTCAGACTTTAGATGCCTTCAGAATGAGGAAACAACTTTAAGGCAATCTTGAGAAGTAGTATTTGGTCAGTATTACCACTGAACATATACAGCAATTTATATTCAATCCATTTTAAATTAAGAAAAATTCAGTCCTATTAACAATATCTAAGGGCTCAGTAGGTGTCTTCATTTTGTGTTTAACACATTCTGAAGCACACCCATGGGACTTCCATTGTTGCCCAAGCTATGCTGAATCACATTATGTTATTCTGGAGCCTTGTCATTCAAATATAGTCCACAGGCCAATCATGGCAACGCTATACAGAGTTTATGGGACAAACAGATGGATGGCTTCCAAACCAGACTTTCATAATTTGCTCCTCTCATGAGACACTTACAAGGATCCATCACAGGAGGACCTGCTGGAAAGCGTTGTTATATAAAGTCTGTTCTTAAATAACCTCCCTATTATTATATGCAATGTTAAAATGTGCTTAAGTTTTCTGTTTTACATTCCTAAGATCAGATTCCTTTTCAATCATTGTTTTTCATTTTATGGTAGAGTAAACATTTACAAATGTATTCTGGTGAGAATTATTTATTTATTATTTTCCAAATTGTCTTGTACAATGAAATAGCTTAGCTATATGCTGAGAAGTTTATATTCTGAAAATATACTTATCCTATCAGGAGTTTTGGAAATTAAGGAAAACACTAGAGAAAATCATAAGCAAAGAGCTCCCCATTACAAGGTATCACTTTGGATGGTGAAGATACTTTGTTCAACATGAAAAGATCAGTACCACCAACAAAGAATGGGCAGAAGTATATATTCACATTTCTAACAGGATATAATGAGGWAAACAGAGGCAAACATAATAAATATTCCATACTCATCTTTATATATACCAACCCAAATATATTTGACTATTATTAAATCATAAAATAACAATTTAATTCTTCACATAGCAAAGCCACTTATTGTGTAAATACTTGAATCCTAAAGATATCTCACTTGACTATTATATATGTCATGTCTTATTTCATAAATAGCAAATTTCCATGACAATTAAGTTATATTAACATATATAGTCATGTACAACCCAGTCAAATACCAAAATTAATACTAAGTTTTCTTAGGTAAGTCATTAGGAACCAGTTATGTTCTACATATTTATTTCCTTGAAGGGGAAATGATAATTACTTTTACAAAAAGTCAAGCTTATGAGATAGTTATTTTAAAGATCTAGAAAGTTTAGTCAAGACTGAAAATAATTAGAAAGTTCCATACAGAGGCTGGACCTGAATTCCAACTCTTGAGATGAAACAGGGATCCAAATAAAATAAGATAATCTGGCTCAAGTTTTATAACATCATGCCAAAGTTCCATCTTTAACTGTTTAAAAATATATACTTTTTAGTGGTCAAAGAGAAAAACAATCATATTATTATCTAATGAGGATGGACGATGGTCCATGTCTTTCTCTGAAGTGAGATTAATTTTATTTTTCTTCTGGCTCAGCTCCCTTTCAAGGATTACAATTTGCAAACCTAAATAATCAAGAACTTGTTTAAAGTGAAAGTTTTTTTTCCCCAGTGTTCTAAGTTCACAGACCCCCACTCACTAGCCCTTATGGTCTTTCTGCTGACTTTGTTTTGATAATATTCTCATAGACCAACCTCAAGATATTGGCACATGCATAAACCTAAACAGCCTCATTGGCTCAAATGGTCAAGTAGACTAAGATTTCACCACTGAGAATTTAATACTTTATCTAAAGCATGTCCCTTCAAACATCAATGCTAAAGCTGTAGCGCCTTGAGGTGCTTTTCCAAATATATATTCAAAGTGATTTGAATCTGAAACATTCCACAGGTTGATCTTGGAGTTCCACCCAGCAGAGCCATTTTAGGAGGGGCTGAAAACTGCAGGAGGTGGGTGAGACTTTCCTGGTAGAAACAGGTCATTAAGGAAGAGCCTTTGCATGTGAATGCCTCAATGGCATTTTGCATATCTGGCCCCATCACTCCTTTGCCATATATTTACTACCACCATGGACTTAAGCATATCTTCTCATCCATCATTGATATTATGGATATCGATATTGATAATTATCTTGAATTATGAACCAAAACAATCATTTCCCCTTTTCAAGTTGCCTGTCTTAAGCATTTTGCCACAGAGAAAATAAAAGTAACAAATACAATACTTAGTTGTTCTTCCATGTATTTGTTATGTGTTAATGTCTTTGGTACATATGAGGACAGCCTGCAGGAGTCAGCTTTCTTTTTCCACCATGGGAATCCAGTGATTGACCATTCCCATCCTGCTTGGTGGCAAGTGCCTGTGAAGACACCTTGCTGGCCCATTCTTTCTTTTTCCTAAAGAAAGGGTTTTTTGTTTTGTTTTGTTTTGTTTTTGTTTTGTTTTGTTTTAAATATGACACTGTATTGCATTCTTTTATCAATTGCTTCCCTCCAGCTATGGCAGAGTATAGGGTCTCTAATGAATGTGAATAGGAATGAAAGAGACCTCACACAAGTCAGAATGGCTAAGATCAAAAACTCAGGTGACAGCAGGTGCTGGTGGGGATGTGGAGAAAGAGGAACACTCCTCCACTGCTGGTAGGATTGCAAGTTGGTCCAACCACTCTGGCAAGCAGTTTGGAGGTTCCTCAGAAAATTGGACATAGTACTACCAGAGGACCTGTCTATACCACTCCTGGGCATATACCCAAAAGCTTCTCCAACATGTAATAAGGACACATGCTCCACTGTGTTCATAGCAGCCTTATTTATAATAGCCAGAAGCTGGAAAGAACCCAGATGTCCCTCAACAGAGGAATGGATACAGAAAATGTGGTACATTTACACAATGGAATATTACTCAGCTATTACAAACAATGCATTCAGGAAATTCTTAGGCAAATGAATGGAACTAGAAAATTTCATCCTGAGCGTGGTAACTCAATCACAAAAGAACACACATGGTATGTACTCACTGATAAGTGGATATTAACCCAGAAGCTTAGAATACCCAAGATGCAATTCACATATCAAATGATGCTCAAGAAAAAAAGGAAGACCTAAGTATGGATACTTTGGTCCTTCTTAGAAAGGGGAACAAAATACCCATGAGAGGAGATAGAGAGACAATGTGTGGAGCAGAGACTGGAGGAAAGACCATCCAGAGACTGTCCCACTTGGGGATCCATCCCATATACAGTCACCAAATCCAGATGCTATTGTGGATGCCAACAAGTGCTTGCTGACAGGAGCCTGATATAGCTGTCTCCTGAGAGGCTTTGCCAGTACCTGACAAATACAGAGGTAGATGCTCTCAGCCAACCATTGGACTGAGCACAAGGTCCCCAATGGAGGAGCTAGAGAAAGGACTGAAGGCGCTGAAGGAGATTGCAGCCCCATAAGAGGAACAACAATATGAGCCAACCAGTTCCCCTAGATCTCCCAAGGACTAAACTATCAACCAAAGAGTACACATGGTGGAATCCATGGCTCCAGCTGCATATGTAGCAGAGGATGGCCTTGTTGGACATCAAAGGGAGGAGCAGCCCTTGGTCCTGAGAATACTCAATGCCCCAGTATAGGGGAATGCCAGGACAGGGAAGAGGGAGTGGGTGTGTTGATGAGCAGGCGGAGGGGGATACAATAGGGGTTTTTCGGAAACGAAACCAGGAAAGGGGATAACATTTGAAATGTAAATAAAGAAAAATCTAATAATAAAAAATAAAATAAATTTAAAATGTGAAAAAAAAGGAAAAAAAGGAATGACAGAGACAGGAAAAGGATCTGTGCATGACAGGCTTGCCAGCGTATTGCAGGACATTGTGAACTCTCCGGAGCTTTGACATGCCCAAGAAAATAGCAGGTATCAGAGACAAACGGAGAGGGAATAACTTAATTGTATYTGTTACCCTCATACCTAAAGCCTGAAGTATTTGGAGAATATTAGTTGCAGTGGAGGTTTTATATTTTTCTTTATTGTTGTTGTTGTTAATTTTGTTGTTGTTGTTGTTGCAGGATGAGTATTTGGAGAAGCAATTCTAAGATCCTTTATCCCCAGATTAGCCAGTATTCTATCTCTAAACATTACCTTATTGCCCAGTAATAGAGTTTTACATTCTGTCCAAGAACTGGAGATTAGAGTATTTTAAGGACAATATATGTTATTAATAAAATAATAAGATTTCTCATAAATAATGAAAATAATCCAAACTATTTTTTTTTTTTACTTTTGATGCTGATGAAAAATAATTTCAGTATGAAATACCTGCTGGGTTTTTCTTGATAATCGTGTTAGGCTCACAGTTTATCACCAGAGTCAAAGTCAAATTATAATTCTTCTATTAATAATTATATGTAATATTGATTTGAATTATCACATAAATAAATGCGTAAATCACTTGCCAGATGTGTTAGTCACAGAAAGTGAATGTGTAAACCTGATAGTGTTGTGAGTTCTAAAGAAAACTTGTCCCCAATCAGGCTTCATAGTAGGACTCTCACTGAAATCACAAGAATCTACCTAGATCAGCAGTTCTCAATCTGTGGGTTGCAACTCCTTTGGCAAACTCCTATCTCCAAAAATATTTACATTAAGACATATAACTGTAGCAAAATTATAGTTATGAAGTGGGAATAAAAATAATTATGTAGTTGGAGGTCAAAACAACATGAAGAATGTTATTAAAGGGTCTCATCATTATGAAGGTTGACAACCACTGACCTAGATAAAAACTAATAATAAAAGGACTAACCTAAAATCATAAGAAAAATTCTTGACTATAGACACTTGCATTTCAAAACCAAACCAATTTCATATATCTCTATGATTTCATTTATTAATGTCATGATTATTATTTTCCATAAGAGTATTTGCTGAATATTTGTATTTGCATTATTTGCAAATGAATAGAAAATGTTCTTTATTTTGTGCTCAAGTTCTCTCTACTTATTAAATACTTCCGGAGGCCTTATGATTTGGAAGTACTTTAAAAAACACATTARATCATATGTAATGAGCTCATTACTTATGGGCATATGTCAGCATTTAAATGATCTTATAGTTCTAGAAACTAAAACATGGATAGATGATATTATGTTTGTTTGGATTTGTTTGGATTCCCTATTCTATAGGGAAGAAATTCACATTTTAATGTTTACAGTTCCTCACAAATATACTAAGATCTGATTTGTTGACATAGTGTGTAGTATGTGTACATATTTAAATGTAAAGTATAATATTTACCCATAAATGTTGAAAATCAATTGAGAAATAATTGCAGTAGTGATATTTAAATTATATTTTCCATGAGTATATTAAAAATATATAGCCAATTATGTATGTGTGCATGCATGTGCATGTATGTATTTATAAGTTTTTTCTTTTAAAATTTTTATCACTGATACATAGAAAGAGAAACAATCTGTGTGGGAGTCCTATGTGATCATTGAATATATTCTCAAAATTGTCAAAATTATTATTTCAATTATGCAATGTCCCAGACCAAAGTCAACATCAAAATGAAAACACATTTTAAAGGAAAAGGAGGAAGAAAGAATGTAAAATTGGGTGAGTAAGGATTTGGACATCAGGGACTAGTTGGCGAAGGGAAAAGAATATAATCAAAATATATTGATAAAGAACTCAAGATACAATTTTAAAATATTACATAATATTTTTGTTGTTTTGGCTTTGTATTGTTTGTTATTTTTATGTATATTGGCTACTCAACCCTGCACTGACATACTGGAACTTCCTAACCTTATCTATGAGCTTAGTCCCTATTGATTGGCTTTACTCCATCGATGGATAATTTAAATACAGTATTTTACCACTAGTTTTATGCATTATATTAATAAAATAGTAACTGATTTTTCAAGGATACTTTGATTAGGTTCTACTATGCATATTGACTTTATTCATTTGTTGCATGAAAGCTTTCTCTTCTGTATAATGAACACAATGCCCTGTTCTCTCTCCTCTTCCTTTCCTCTGTCACCCACCAGCTTGCACACCCTGACTCTAGAATCCAGTTGTGGTAAAAGGCGTCCTTTATCACAACTGACCATGCTTTTATTTTTCCTATTAGTGCTGGAGGTTAGGTGGGAATGTCCTGAATGTTAGACAACTGATCTGCTCTGAGTTAACTCCTCAGTTCTCAGGATTGACAATTTTTAGAGAACTTGATTTCAGCATTCTTATGGCATTCTCTGTTTTTCAAATCAAAGACTACTGAATTTAATTGTATAAAGTTCAGAATAGAGAAACAAAAATGTCCAGTTTTTTTTTTTCTGGTATGAGTGAGCAAGCAATCTTAGGTAGGAAGAATTAAGATAGGATTTGCTTCCCACATCTTGGAAAAACACTGAGACAAACCACAGAAAGAAATAGCAGAGATTAGCTACCATCCCCAGTGCTCAAACAAATGGAAGAGATTAGGACACCCAGAGATTCAAACAGATGACACGGCAGGACACTTCATGGCTTCCATTGATATCATTGAGCAGAAACAGAAAGTGGAAAAGGCTGAATGATGAAGCCAGCTACAGTGCTCAGTGTTGATGGCAGAGGAGAGTAAACAGGTGGTCAGAAGTATGTCCTACTTCCTAGACTCCCTCTAGATGATTCCCTTGGGTGGACATAATGGGAAGCTAGTGGGCAGGAAATCCTAGTTAAATAATTTTCTGAATCTCAATTCCACTTCCACAAGACCCTTTGTTGAAGGGCTAATTTGGAGCTCATTGAAGGATAAAAACCTAACATACCTAAAGCGCAATAATTGGCAATGTATATTAATTGTGTTATTTGAATTTCATGTCAGATTGATGTATGAAATATAGGGATAGTGTTGAATGGGGAAAAAAGACTTTGTCATTTACAACCCATCAACTACTTGCTCATTTAATTTTTATCATTCATTTTGGACAAATCTCTTAAAAATTGCCTAAACTCTACATTACTCATTGTGGTGTCTTATTTAATGACTACCAACAAAATTTAAACTCCCTGGGTTTATCTGATGCTGTGATTTTTAGATGAGCAATTGAACTTATTTTGTTTTTAAAACAGTATAATATGCTTTAAACTTTGCATATAGAAGCTTAGGAAACAGGGATAGTCAGGAATGTTGGCTCAATTGGTTTGCCTGTAAACATGTAAGCCAAGAGGAAAGGCTTTGGTATTAGCACATTGTAGGAGGACCATTTTCAAAGGAGCTGTTTTATAGCACATTGTAGAAGGATGTCTTTATAGTAGATTGTTCTTATAGCATACTGTAGGAAGAGTGCTTTTAATGGAGTTGTTCTTATAGCATATTGTAAGAAGTGTTTTTCATTGAGTTGTTATTATAGGAGGAGGACATAGAATTGTCTTGTGTCTTGTACAGAATTATTGCATTTTTACTGAAGTGGGAGAAAACATAATTACTTTTTCCCAGAATCAGAAGAACATTGTGAGAATCAGAAGAACATTGTGACCTATTGTCTCAACAATGATTTTTCTCCATGAGAGGTATGATATGTTTGGAAAATTACACAGTAGTTATTAAGGAACTCAGTTTTGAAAGTACTGAATTATTAGTCTGGCACATACATAAGGGTTGTGTGTCCTATATATTGGCATCTGGAAATCTAGGTATTTTTCTGGAATGTTCAGAGAAGAATCAAAGTGACATTAACAAAAATACTGGATTCTGAAATAAAAATAAAACTGTAGTAAAGGAATAAAAATAATGAAAGTTGTGACTATGGTCCCAAACAAGAGAGAACTGAGGCTAACACTAAACTCCAACACTATGATTCTGGAATTTATTAAGCAGAACAATGTGTGGAACATTTGGAAGCAATCTGTGTGCTACATTATGCATTCACAAGCTAGTTATTTGGATATCGTGGCACTTTTGGTCACTGCACTTTTGAAAAGATATAGACAAACTGAAATTGATCGAGGAATGACAAGAACGATAAGAGGTTAGAACATCAAGTCCTGGAGGAAGCTTAAAGAATACAAAAATGCAACCCAGAGAAAAGCCCCACGGAACAGTCTGGTTGCTATGATTAGATGCTTGAGCATTTTTATAATATTAGAATCAATTAATACTTCCCCCTTAGCAATGATGCCTAGAATAAAAAGGGGTTTAATAAAACAACCTTTTACTTGTTTTTCATTCTGCCCTTTTTGCTCTGTGATGGAAATGCTAGAAAGTCATCTCTGTAATCCTTGGGAGGATAAGTCTCTCTAGAAATTGGAAAGCAGGTCCCCAGATCTTTCTGAACAGAGTATTCCTAGTAGCAAATGGACTACATATGTATCTTTTGTGTTTGGCTGGTATTAGAAACCAGACACATGGTTAATTATCTCTTACAGAGAGTAAGAGTAAACAGTAAGAGAAAGAGATATCCAAGACTCCCAGAGTTTTGAGGAATATAAGAAGATCTAACTAAATCTACATAGACCTCATAAGAAACAGTGTTTCTCATCTGCTAAGACACTGCTGCGAATATTTCTCAAACAGTACTAGCAGAGTCTGGGCCATGGCTGCCAACAGCTATGGTTAATAGTGACCAGTAGCAAAATCCCTGCAATGCAGATTTCAAAATGCCATCCTTCTTGGGAGGTACAAGGCTCAGTAGCTATGACTGTCCAGTTGTCAACAGAGACACCATGTGGTAGGGAGAAGCAATGGCAGCCAAGATAATGAAACCAGCTTTCCTAATAGTAGGACACAAAAAATTGGCTTTCTCTTCTAAGAGTATTTTGTACTGAACTAGAGATATAATTACATTCACAGTCCAAGGTGAAAGTGTAGCACAGAAAAAGACCACTATATTAAGAGTACATTTTAAAGACAAATGGAATGGCTTAAATTCAAGTTGAAAACATAATAATTTTTAAATTACTCATAAAAAGCACTCCTAATATGTCTAGATTAAATCAAAGCTTCCCATTTTCAACTTTTCAACTCCCATGGCAATAGAAATGTCTACTTAGAAGTAACAGTAACTGAAAATTTGGATTTGTTACTGTATTTCTGTCTCCCCTTCAATATAGAATTCTATAAGAACACACATTTCTTCCCTTGTTCCTTTACTGTGAACTCAGGTCAAAGGATTCCTCATATGCAGTGGATACATGTGCTATATGTGCTATATAGACATATCCAATAATTATCCAGAGACTACAGGCCAAACGTTATTCAATTTAACAGGAAAAATTAAGTGTAGCATTCAAATCCCTTCTCACAATGAAAATCCCACCCCCAATATATAGTTACTAGAATGTCTTTATAAATATTCAAAGAATTAATATAAATAAAAACCAGCACCAGTTAGACATAATTCTGTCAGAAAACAGAAAAAGAAGTGTCTTAGGGTTCTCTAGAGAAACGAACATGAGAGAATGCATGAATATGTGTGTGTGTGTGTGTGTGTGTGTGTGTGTGTGTGTGTGTGTGTGAAGGGAATTTATTAGAGTGGCTTACAAGCTGTGGCCTAGCTAGTCGGACAATGGCTGTCTACCAACAGAAGGTCCAAGAATCCAGTAATTGTTTAGACCAAGAGGCTGGATGTCTCCGCTGGGCTTCAGGGTACTCTGGAGTCCTGGAAAGTAGGCTCTGATTCCAGTGAAGACATAAACCTCGCCAGCAAGAATGAAAACAAGCAGGCAGAGAGAGAGAGAGAGAGAGAGAGAGAGAGAGAGAGAGAGAGAGAGAAAGTTAACTTCCTTATTCTTTGCCCTTTATATAAGCTACCAACAGAAAATGTAGCCCAGGTTAAAGGTGGACCTTCCTACCTTAAATGATCTGGATTAAAGACATATCTTCTCACTTCAAAAGGTCCTGATTCAAAGTGGGTCTCCCCACTTTAAATGATTTAATTAAGAAAAAAATCCCTCACAGGTATACACAGCTGCTTAGGTTTCAGTTAATACCAGATGTGGTCAATTTCACAACCAAGAATAGCCACCCAGCAGGCATGGTTCCTATTTTTATTAGGTTAATATTCAAATCTTGATTCTAATTCCTAGTAAGGAAATTACAAAGAAATTTACAGACAACTCTTAGGCATAAATGCAATTCAGCATGTTTTACAATTATATAAATTCCAATACCAGATGAGGTCTTTCCATATGCAAAGTTAGTTTCACATTTGCAAAAATGACATGACTGCAATTTTTACATGAAGGGGGAAAAGGGAGCTAAAGAAAATAGCAAGGTTACTTTGATAACACTTAGAAAAAAAATATTTGAGTAAGTGCAATATTTGTCCATGATAAAAATCCAAAATATTAGGAATAAAGAAAATCATATTAATCTATAAGCAAATAGATTTAAATAAAAATAACCTGTAAGATTTATAGAGAGAATTTTAAAAATAGAAAAAAAATTAAACAATTATAGAAGTGGAAAATATTTCCTTCAAAACAGTAACAATTATTTAATTGAAATTTAAAAATTCACTTTCAGTATTCTATTCAATATTTAGATCAGAACTACTGACACAATAATTAGTGAAATAAGGTAAGGAAATGACACAGTAATAAATAACAGAGATAAACAAGGTCAAAAAGCATGAAAAATTTGCTATTATAATCAAGTGATAAATTTCACTTGATCATATTGGATAAATGTTCAATACGCAGAAATAAATTGCATTATAGTAATAAGACAACAAACATAAAATGAAACAATAATAAATGACAATACTCTATCACAATCAATAAACATCAAGTATTCATAACCAAATGTACCAAAGCCTGTACACTAAGTATAGGCATGATGTTGATGTATATGAATTGGATGGTATAATGTTTGAAGGCATAATATTAAAAAAGAAACATAAATTTTTTCAAAGTTTGCATAGATTCTATTAAAAACCACCCCAAAAATCCCAAAAGTTCTATTTTTAATCTTAAATTAAAATTGATGACAGTGTGTAGTGATGTACATCTTTAATTTCAGTGTTTGGGAGGCTGAGGCAGGTGAATCTCTGTGATTTTTGAGGTCAGGTTAGTCTATATTGAGTTCCAAGACAGCCTAAACTTTATACAGAGATCCCATCTCAAAAGAAAAGCTATTTTAAAACATATGCAGATGAATTCAATAATCACCAAGGCAGGGCTGATGAAGAGAAATAAAAGTAGACCCTACTAAAACATCAGGAACCATTCTAAAGATACAGTAAATAAATCAACATAATATCTATACACAGACAGCCTAATTTAACCATGGAACAGAATGTCTAAAAGCACCGTCTCCTCCCCTTATCACACTGTGAATAAATGCACTGAGCTACATGTAGTCTATTTTTTCCTCCGAAAGAAAAAGCTTATCCTCCCATCTAACAGTGCTATTGAAACTGATCGTCTTCAATTCTCCTTTCAAGATCATTTCAGTTGAAGACAAGTGGTCAACTCCTCTTCTAAGTTAGCCTTCACCCGTCACAAGGACAGACAGGCACAGATACTTACTAATCTGGGCAACTCTGGAAGGCTCCAAATCTATTCATGGAATCCACAAAAGCTTTTGTAGAGATGGCTTGTCTGAATATCTTCTATTTCTGATGTCACTTCTTTTCAGATTCATCTATACTTAAGTAGAATCCCAAGAGTACTTCATAAATGCCTGGCAAGCTCACCTTTGTCTCAGAACCTGCTCCGTGTAAAAGCAAAATTGCAGCAGTTAGTGTCAAGACTCTGCAAAAAAAAAAAAGCAGATGTTAGAATGTGTTTCTGGAGTCAAGTCATCTGTTAGCTGATGGAGGACAGTAGGCTTCTGCAAAGGCAGCCACATCGTAAATAGTTCCACTTGCATCTGCAGGGCAAGGTGCAGGTTCGTCAGGATGGCAAAACAGCAGGTGCTTGATTTGTGGTCATTGATTCTTCTGTGCATTCTTTTCCATCTTTACCTACTAGGAGAGTCATAAAAAACCTTGGAATTATTTAGAACAATCAGAATATTCACAGACATTTATAGTTTTTTTTTGAATTGTGTTAATTCTCTTATACTGTTCCATGATTCAGTTCAATAAAATCTGAACCTTTAGATAGAGCACAGAACAGAAATTATATGGTTCAATTGGTTTGTTATCATTATCTTAATTGGAATGTATATGCCATAGGTGACTAATGGTTGAGGCCTTCATACCATCCATACATTGCAATAAAATTCACAGATTATCAGCATTTATTACAACACTAACATTTTCAAGGGTCAAGAGGTCCTTTATGCTTAGAAGTGAGAGACAGATTATTGTTTTCCTTATCTCCTATTGTAAGGAAGGACAATTTTGGTGCGATGGCTGGTTTTGTGTGTCAACTTGACACATGCTGGAGTTTTCACAGAGAACAGAGCTTCAGTTGGGGAAGTGCCTCCATGAGATCCTGCTGTGGGGCATTTTCTCAATTAGTGATCAAGGGGGGAGGGCCCATGGTGGGTGCTGCTAGCCCTGGGGTGGTATTCTTGGGTTCTATTAAGAGAGCAGGCTGAGCAAGCCAGGGGAAGCAAACCAATAAGAAACATCCCTCCATGGCCTCTGCATCAACTCCTGTTTCCTGACCTGCATGAGTTCCGGTCCTGACTTCCTTTGCTGATGAGTGTGCAAGTGTAAGCTGAATAAACCCTTTCCTCCCCCAACCTGCTTCTTGGTCATGGTATTTGTACAGTAATAGAAACCCTGACTAAGACACTTGGGTAGATCCATTTCCATTAAGGATATATTACATGCTTAACTGGAAGATGGAGATGACCATTTTAATATTGTACTATCAAGTATCACAAGAACCTTCTACCCTATGGGTATGACCTACAGCAAAATAAGGGGGGTTCTTTTAACCCTCATTAATTTGTTCATTCACTTTACAGGCTAATTGAAGCTCCCCATTTTCCTCCCAGTCCCACCTTCACAGACCCTCCCCCAGGAAATGGTTCTTAAGAAGATCCTATATTCTTTAGGTGTAGTCTGTGCTTTTCACCCTTATTCTAGTTAATGCATCATTGGTAGTTAAAAAAAAATATGAAGAACTTATTAGCCTCTGAGGGGACAACATCACATGGAACCTCAATGTTCTACAGCAAAGCCACACCATCTCCACTGGATTATTTGAGGCTTTTGAAGAACAGTCCTTGGATTGGTGCTTCTAGAATGATCACAGTCCAGAAAGTACTGGAGAGCTGTAAATGCTGTAAAAACTGCTCATGATAAGCCAGGTTCTTCCAAATCAGCCATGAAATGAAGTCTACCAATAATCCTCTGTGAATCAGAATTAGTGCATTTTGCATATTGAAAAGCCTAAGCTGGTACTTGAGGCTTACCCCATGTCTTAGATAAGGTTTCTCTTGCTGTGATGAAACACCATGACGAAAAAACAAGTTGGGTAAGAAAAAGGAGTTTATTTGGGTTAGACTTCTAGATTATAGTCCATCATTGAAGGAAGTTAGGACAAGAACTCAAACAGAGCAGGGTCCAAGAGGCAGGGGCTGCTCCAGAGGCCACAAAGGAGTGCTATTTACTGGCTTGCTTCACATGGCTTGCTCAGCCTGCCTTCATATAGAACCCAGGACTACCAGACCGGAAAGGGCCCATTCACCATGGGTTGGGCCCTCCACCATTAACACTAATTGACAAAATGCCTTACAGCTGGATATCATGGAACATTTCCTTAACTGAGGCTTTTTCCTCTTGGATGACTCTAGTTTGTGTCAAGTCGACACACAAAATCAGTCAGCACACCCTAGTTAGCCTGAACTGTCAACTTGACACAGTCTGGAGTTGCCTGGAAGGACATCTCAGCTGAGCAATTGTCCTGATCAGATTGGTCTGTGGGTATTATTGTTAGAAATTGTCTTAATATTTCTTTATATAGGATACCAGACCTCTACAAGTGGTATCACACTCCAGGCATGTGGTCTTAGGCTATATAAGAAAGCTAAAATGCATGAATCTGCAAGTGAACCAAGAAACCCAGCATTCAGGTAGTTTTCACTTCAASTTTCTGCCTAGGTTTCTTCCATGATTTTGTTTGGCGATGGACTGTGACCTGGAAATATAAGTCAAATAAATACTTTCCTCCTGTGAATTGCTTTTGTTGACAGTGTTAGTCACAAAACCAGAATAAAATGAGAACAATGATATCGTTCAAGATCCCATTTTATTAATGGCTTCTTCACAGTTCTTTCTGTTCATACTCATTGCTAAGTTTGTTGTCTAAAGTAGTAAAAGTTTCAAGGTTCATTCTGTGTTGGTCTGTCCTTGGAAGTAAAGAAAAACCACCATTGTAATGAACAAAGCTCTGGGGAAGTACCTGCTTATTAACTTTGCATGAGCAGAGAAATAGTTAACAGTGAGAATTCTATGGAATAAAGGTCAGTAGCAAATGGCTTGTCCAGCTAGTCAGTAGTTTAGAAAAAAAAAAGAAATGGATATTTGAGAAAAGTCTCTGGAGAAACATTTTTTAATTAGATGCACAGAGATGGGAACCATGTATGAAATATCTCTATATCACATGTAACTTTCCACCAGAGAACACCTGTAAAGAAAGAAGAAACAAGCAAGTGGGCATGGTTTTTCATCCAATTAACTCCAGCCAGCCTCTGTCACTGTGGCATCCCAGGGCTATACACTATATTCATGAAAGAAACAGTGATAGTGGCTGGGGTTAATTATGGCTTGGCCCAGAGGTTTGGGCTCCATTCATAGAATTACCCTTTCTGTCAAATCCCTATACCTCAAAAAATAGAATCCAAATTCATCATCTTTAGAATCTTTTAGTTTGAGGAAATCTTCTAATTACTGGAGGGAAGTTGACTGCATAGAGAAGCTGTCAAGAGAAAAGTATCGTGGTGGATCTGACAGGAAAACTGCATATTATAATAAGAGTTTAAGTTTTCTATATGTAGGGCATTACAAAAGATCACTGATGTGCATTTACCCACTATTTGGTCCAATAGCATGAAATCTTTTGTAACACTGCTGCAGATGATATGACTCACACTATCACAAAGATTAAGCAGTGTGCTGGTTTGTATATTCTCTGCACAGGGAGTGGCACTATTTGGAGGTGTGGCCTTCTTGGAGTAGGTGTGTCACTGTGGGAGTGGGCTTTAATACCCTAGCCCTAGCTGCCTAGAAGTCAGTATTCTGCTAGCAACCTACAGATGAAGATGTAGAACTCTCAGCTTCTCCTGGACCATGCATGCCTGGACACTGCCATGCTCCCACCATGATGATAATGGACTGAACCTCTGAACCTGTAAACCAGCCCCAATTAAATGTTGTCCTCATGAGTGGCCTTGGTCATGGTGTCTATTCATAGTAGTTCAACATCATTAGTCATTAGGGAAATGCAAATCAAAACAACCCTGAGATTTCACCTCATACCAGTCAGAATGGCTAAGATTAAAAACTCAGGATCAGCAGGTGTTGGCGAGGTTGTAGAGAAAGAGGAACACTCCTCCACTGCTGGTGGGATTGAAAGCTGGTACAACCACTCTGGAAATCAGTCTGGCGGTTCCTCAGAAAACTGGACACAATACTTCTGGAGGACCCAGCCATACCACTCCTGGGCATATATCCAGAAGATTCCCCAGCATGCAATAAGGATACATGCTCCACTATGTTCATAGCAGCCTTATTTATAATAGCCAGAAGCTGGAAAGAACCCAGATGTCCCTCAATGGAGGAATGGATACAAAAAAATGTGGTATATATACACAATGGAGTACTATTCAGCCATTAGAAACAATGAATTCATGAAATTCTTAGASAAATGGATGGAGCTGGAGARCATCATACTRAGTGARGTAACCCAGTCTCAAAAGAATACCCATGGTATGCACTCACTGATAAGTGGATATTAGCCTAGAATCTTGGAACTCCAAAGACACAATTCACTTACCAAATGATGTCTGAGAAGAAGGCAGGAGTGGACCCTGGTTCTGGAAAGGCTCAATGCATCAGTGTAGGGGAATACTAGAAGAGGGAAGTGGGAAGGGTTGGATGGGGGAACAAGGGGAGGGAAAAAGACATGTGGAACCTTTGGGGGGTGGGTAACCAGGAAAAGGGAAATTAAATGTAAATAAAGAATATATCCAATAATAAATAAATAAATAAATAATCCAGTAACAGAAAAAAAAACATAGTAGTAAAACCCTAACTAACACAAGCAGATTGCATATTTAAGAAGAAATAAATAACGACTATCAGTTGTACACTGAAGACCATCTCCAAAATCCAGGACAGTAGTGTTCATCTCACTAAGATTCCTCTTCTAAAGTTGTCTGGAAGGGAGGCTCATTAGAATCCTGGAGGAAGTAGATCTATGTTGTGTAAGAGTTATACTCAGGGTCATGGCTTCTGCTTCAGAAATTACCAACAGATCCTCTTTCCTCTGGTATTAGTAATGCTAGAGAAAGACTTTTCGTTATCAGTGCTCATTGAATAGGATATTCTTAGCCAAAGGCAGGATCTCTGTAGAAGGCTATGCTTCTTTTTAAGTTCTGACCCCAAGAACTAAAGAGCATCTTCAAGACCTAAGCTTCAGACCTTAGCTCCAGAGTGCCTGGCATGGTTCACTGATGCTATCATTGGTGCTACACTTCAATCTCATTTCCTTCTATATATCCAGTCTCAACTATCTGTCCAGTCTATTCTTTAGCCTGAAACTGAACTTGATTCTAGGAGCATTCGACAACAAACTATTGACCTGATTAATTTAGTCTCATCATCTTCTTCCCAGGAAATACACCTGCACAAACACGTCTATTAACAAGTGAAATATCTATATGATAAATCTATGTTTGTGGTAGATAGCATTTTAAGCGAATGGCACTTACTAGCTGAAATGTCTGTCAACTAAGAAAATAGGGTTTTTGTCCCTTACTTCAATAGCACACAAATATTAGTGTCATAAGATTTTGTGCAAAAACATTAAGGATAAATCAGAAACATTTTAGGAGAAAACATGAGAGCACATTTGATTAACATTCCCTAAGGAGGATGCAACAGGTATCAATAATACTGTAAAAAATTAAGAAATGAACCATTTAATTTTTAGGACTTCTGATCACTGAACATTTTAAGGACTTGAAAGGCAAGCTAAGAATGTTGATTCATTTGTGTGGCAGACACAGGGATCAGAAACTCAAGGTCCTCCACTATGTATCATGTTTGAGTTCAGCTTGAGGAACATCAGATTCTCTCTCCAAATCAAACAAACGACAAACAAAAAGAACTTCAAAAATAAAAAAATAAAAAAGAAATAACCAGTAAGAATATAATGACTCTTTCCTTCTTTCCAGTGTATCTTCAGATATATCAGGATGCTCCAGGGGTAGTCTCCTGGCCAGATGACAGCCAAACCAAATTTGATTCACTCTTTTCTTTTTTAAATATAGAAGTATGAAATGTTCTGGGGTCTTAAAATGATGTGGGTAGAACATAGATTATATTCTGACAAGAAGGAAGTAGCTTTCCTTTAATGGGTCTCAACAAAAACCCCATAGCACGTGAAAAGAAGTTAGAACTCTCTTACATATTGAGAGGAAGCAAAGACAATGATGATGTAAGAGTCTGTGGTATGTCAAGATTTTTCTGGGGAGATGCAATGTATTTACTCATCACAGATAACAAGCCCACGTATACCAAAGCATGGAAGCTGCCAGAGAGAAAAGACCAGTTTGGTGAAACACTGAGTTTCATTTGGGGTTACTTAAAGGAATGTGGAAGGAGTATAGGTGAGGGGTTACTCTGAGGAGCAGAAGTGACTTAAAGACAACTATATCACCAAAGTGCACCCTAGCATGGGCGACAGCTCACAAATGCTGGGAACCCTGGAGCACACTGCATAGCCTCCTGGTAGCTCAATAGGATGGAGAGCACCCTTTCCAAGAGACTCGGTTGCTCTAAAGCTCTTCTAGACAACTAAGCTTGTTTCTGCTTTTTCTAGGCTGCTGTTCTGGCCTCAAGAGTCCTTTTTGCTGCTGAGCTTATCCAAGAGAAACTCTCAGCCATCTTTATTGCTTAGTCTGGGGGTATAGTGAGCTTAGGGAACTGGTCAGTTTCAAGGACTTTCAGAACATATATTGAGTTGTTTACCTTCTGTCCTTCTTTCTTGGGGGGGGGGGATAGAATGTTTCAATGTCTTAGAAAATACAACACAACTGGGTTTAAGCCTATTCTGGCCCACATAGCTACCTAACAATTTGAGTACACAGTCAGTGATTCCATTGATTTTTTATACCCAGAGTGGGGAGGGTATATTTGAGCAATTCATAACAACTAGGAAACAAAGAGAAATGAAGGAGTAAGGGTCCCATTACCTTAAGTGGCATTTTCCAGTGACTTAGGCCCAACCTCCTAAATGTTTCTTTATTTACCTATAGTGCCACAGACTGTTGATCCAGCCAGCCTTGAACATGAGGGGATTCAGGGAAGATTTATCCCAACCTTAGTAGTTTGTGATTATTGTTTTATTCCTACTGCAGTCAATTATTTAATTAACAATGACTATTTCAGATATTTCATGTATTACAGAGCCCTACTTTTCTTCTTTCATTTTCTTTCCATACGAAGTAATAACTTCTTATGCTTCAAGAATCTAGATGAATCTTCATCTTCCAGTTTAATTTGCAGACACAGCCATGCTGTCAATCTTCCTGTTACACTGAGTATCTGACTCTTGCCCAAACACTGCCTCATGTTATTCATCTTCCTCCACTTTCTTCTCTTCCCTCTTCATTGTGGAATTGGACAGGTAAAGCTAGGTTCTGTAGGTAGTTACATGTCCAGGGAGAAGAAATTGATTTGATGGGCATTCATCTGGTGACTTAAAAACTGCCTCTCTGATTAGATGTCCCAATTTTCTTGTGATTGAAAAACAATAGAGTTTAATCAGAGAAAGAATTATAGGTACTGCTGTAAAAGATTACATTTTTTGTAAGCAATCGCATGTATAGCAATTATTTTGACATCTCATTCTGAATCTGCAGTTAGCAAAGCAAATGATGTGGAAAGAAAAGTGGATTTAACATGGATGATAGCAAAACCAAACTGGAGCTTATACAGACAAGTTTTATTCTGCATCAGCCTCTTCTCCTTTCATGCCAACAGCACTGGTGAGTGACTTGTAGAAGTTGAAGCTCCTTTACACACACACACTTGGTCCAGTAATTGCAGCTGAAAGATGTTGGGGGAAATATTAAAAAAGTAGAACTGGCAAGTTCCTGCACTTGTGCCTCTAATTCTCTGCTCTGATGGCCTGGCCAGCCATGCCCTGGAGATTCATGGATATTCACTGGCCCTGAGCTCCCAAAATGTCTCCACCCAGTTTGTGAGATTTCTAGTGGCTTGTCACTACCATGCCAACCCTGTGCTTCAAATTGCCCATGGCCTTTGTGGTGCATATCTGGCAAACCCATGCTTTGCTGCCATACCTTTCTCTCTTGAACCCAGATGAGCCACCACATGAAGGAAAACGCAACACAAAATTAGTTCAGAAACATTGGTAACTCAATCTCTGGGCACAACAACTAAAACCTATTTTTTTTGATATTTTCTTTATTTACATTTCAAATGGTATCACCTTTCCTGGTTTCCTCCTCCAAAAATCCTTTATCCCATGCTGACCAATCTACCCACTCCTGCTTCCCTGTCCTGGCATTCCCCTATACTGGGGCATCTAGCCTTCTCAGGACCAAGGGTCTCTCCTCTCTTTGATGTCCAACAAGGCTTTCCTCTGCTACATATGCAGCTGGAGCTATGGTTGTAAGCCTTATTAAAATATGCTGTCACCTGGGAAGTTCTGCCAGTGCATGACAAATACAGAGGGGGACACGCTCATCCAACCCTTGAACCTTTAGCACAGAGTCCCCAATAGAGGAGCTAGAGAAAGGATCCAAGGAGCTGAAGGGGTTTGCAGCCCCATAGGAGGAGCAACAATATGAACCACACAGTACCCCCAGAGCCCCCAGGGACTAAACCACCAACTAAAGAGTACACAGAGAGGGACCCATGGCTCCAGATGCATATGCAGCAGAGGATGGCCTTGTTGAAAATCAAAGGGAGGAGAGGCCTTGGCCCAGAGAAAGTTCTATGCCCCAGTATAGGGGAATATCAGGACTATGAGCAGAGGGAGGTGGGGATGGGACAGCGTGTTTTCTGAGGGTAAACGAGGAAAGGGGACAACATTTGAAATGTAAATAAAGAATATATCTAATAAAAAATTACCATTGAAATATAGGAAAAAAAAACCTGATCCCTCTGGTGGCAGATCCACAAGAATCCTCCATGATACTAGGAAATTCTGGCAGCTACATCTTACTCCTTTGCTGTCCTGGTTCCAAAAGGAAGCAACTTTTTTCTGCTTCCTCTCTTCTTCTGTCCAACCCAGAAGCCCTGCCTACTTGTCTAATGATTGGCTCCCTTATTCATTAGGTGGTTGATTCACAAGCACCAGGCCCATCCACAACAAGAAGAGGAAATCTGGTAGGAGCTAAAGATTCTTCTGTCTAAGTATACATCAGGTCATCAAAGCCAACTAATGTATCAGTTGCCATTTTATGAGCTACCACAATGTAGAACAGTCGGCCAAGACCTTCAGAGTAGTGAGAGAAAAAGACTGTTGCTTCAATTGCTTTGCAGTCCTGACATAAAATGAGTCTTGTTTCCCAGACCATCTTGATATCTTACAAGATAGGAAGTTCCACAATATTAAGAGTTTGTAAACTGGAGTACAAGTTTGTCATGTTCCCTCTGCCATGAAGATGACAGAATTTTATCAATTTCTAAATGCATGGATATCTGGGTGTTGCACTATGTTCATGAAATCTAGCTGCAGCTTCTTGTACAATATATAGCAGTGTATCATCACATGGAACAAAGAAAATTAAGAAACAACAACAAAACAAACAAACAACAATCCTAGTGGCTACATGCCAACTCTCTTTCCTGATTTGAGAAGACGGAACTCTTTGGATGAATCCTTGAATATATACTGGACTTATGTTCATGTCCACCTCATTTTATGGTGCCTTGTGAGTGCCCTCACAGGGCAGTTCTCACCTGTGTTTACTGTTATCTATAATTACTTCTAATTTGAGGCACAGGCTCCCTTAGGGCCATCATCAGCTCTAAAGGACTTATATCTCCAGACTATTTGGGGCCCAAGCTTTTGCTTTTCAGTGGTTCAATTCTATGTTCTATGAATTTTGTTTTTGTGACAGCATGAAAAACAATTCAATTAAAAATATACTTAGAACATTAAGCTGAAGCTCATTTATTTATTAACTTCTACTTTTCAGGTTAATTTTAAAATATTGTGTTTTTTACATAGTCACAACAGTATATGACCCCTGTATTCTGTGTCATTAATTACTTTATCCACTATGTAAGGTCTCTGACCAGGGAAGATTCCTTTGCTCTGCTTCAGAAGACTTCACATCTAGGAGGGTTTCATATTTTGCTTTTACAAGTAAATGAGATTTTCATTTTTGGACTAGCTAAATAAAGTGAAGTAATATGTTAAAGTCTATGTATTGAAAGAACTCTCAATTGTTATTTATTATCTGCTTAAGCTAATGTTCAAAAATCAATAATGTCTCATTTACTTACAAAATAATCTTATTTGATAAATTAGGCAAGTGAAGAAGTCTACTTCCTGAAACTATTTCTATTTGTCACTATAAAGACAGTTTAATACATCATTCTCCAAATGATATATGAAAATGATACTAAATCTTCTGAGTTTTATTCTGATGCTCACAGCTCAGTATGTTTGACAGTTTTCTAATTTGGCCTTTTCTGAATTTCTTCTAGATCATTCCCCATTTGGAGCTGGAATCTGTTAAGGCCAATGTTTTGGTGCACATGAGAAACTCAGCGTGGACTGTCTTACAGTACCAAATGTAAATCTTCTTTCACTAGCCTAATGGTGCCTGTGTTGCTTGTAGCTGTTTCCTGAGCTATCTGTACCTCACCAGGCATCTTGTCAGACATCCTAATTTGTTTTTCAAATAAATAGAGTTAGCTCAATCAACTGCACATATGTTTTTTTTTTTGCTAGAAATTGCACTTATCAAAAATAGAATGGGGACAAATGAAGAATTTTTGTTTTGGTTTTGGTTTTTTTTTAGAAAGTCCTTTGATTTATAGCATGCCGAAACAAAAACTTTCTATAAGTTATAAACTCAAGATTTTTTTGCTAAGTTTATTTTCTAAATGAATCAGTATATTACGCATTAGAAAAGAAATAGTAAGTAAATATATTATCCTTATATTATTTAAATATACAATACATACTTTAAGGAAAACTTCTGGCTGTATGTGGAATTAGATAGAATCAATTTTGACTAATTAATTAACCAGATTGCAAATTCCTTTTCATGGTGCTGCAGTTTGGATTTGAAATGTCCCCACATGTCCCTGTGTTAAGGTTTTCAGTTTGTCAGTTACTGAGAGGTGGCAAGAACATTAAGTGATGGTGTGTATGGTTAAGTTAGGTCACTGGGGCTTGCTTTCTATGGGGATATTAAAATCTTGGCCCTTTATTCTTTTTTTGCTTCCTAGCCACAATAAAGGGACTAGATCTCCTTTGCCCCGTGTTCCCATAATGATGGACTATGTTACTTCAGGCCTAGTGTGCAACAGGCAGCCAAATTGGGTGGTAAACTGGGTCAGTAGGCAAGAACACTTACTCTAAAATCAAGAGTTCAAATCCCTGGATCACATGTATGACCGTATCTACCCATACCCCATTGTGGGGGACAGAGACATCTGTCTTGGACAACCTAGTTGAAACAGCAAGGCTTCAAATGACTGGATTATATTGTTTCAGAAGCTAAGGTAGAGAATAGAGGAAGGCACTCTATAGCCTCCGCATGGATATTCATGGATTCTCTCATATTCTATGAACACAGGAACAGGGAGTTGTCCTAAGAAGTGGTGAAAGGAGAAGTTCACTGAGGTTAATGTTGGAGGAAAGCATGACAATGGGTAGGGATGACGAGGAGGATTAGGAAATAGGGAAATTTAAAAAGAAAAACAAAATAACTAAAACACAGAACAAAACTAATAAACAAACAGGAAAAGAATACAACAAGACCAAATTTGAGTTGAATTCCCTGCAGCCAAGAACCAAAGTAAATCTCCACCACTTACTTGTTTTGATTGATATTTTGTTGCATAATGGGAACACCACCATCATGACACACTGGCAGGATCAGAAGTTCCTGGAATAATAGAGATTTTCTGAGTCCTGCATGACCTGAAAGGGACAGTGTGACATGGTTTCCCGCCCCTGGAACAATGCCAGAAGGATATGGGCCTCCATACGTGCTGACAGTTGCTGTGGGCATGGCACTTATTTGTATAATAATGTAAATAATTTATTTTATATCCCTCCTTCTAGAAATGTTCTCCCACCAAGGTTAATGACTCTATGATAATTAGAATCAGCAAGAGTCCTGAGTCCTGGAGACAAGGGTGTACTTCAGTAAAATGGTAAACACTATGACCTTAAGGACAGACTTTAAGGCCGTGGGAAAGAACTCTGAAAGCATGAGTTCAAGGATATATAATCTCTCAGTTATGCAAAATATAAGGGTGCAATATCAATTATATGAGGGGCTTCACAGACCTAAAAGAACAGAGGTAGCTCCACTATGAGTCAGCTTGTCAGAAAGATACTAAAGAAGGATATAATGAGATTTAGTGAGTTGTAATCACAGGGCAAGTTCCTACCAAGCTAAGTTTATTGTAAGAGTTTTCAAAGGCAGGCAGATTTCTGAGTTCAAGATCAGCCTGGGACAGAGCTAGGTTAGGCTCAGGTGGGGTGGTAATGGTGATGTCAGAGCTGGATCCCACCCAGCTAGCTTATTGCCTGTACTTACAAAGGCAGGCAGATATCTGAATTTATTGCTATGTTTAAAAAAATGTACTTGCTGTCTTTTTCTAAGAATCAAGGCTCCAAGGCCATAAAATGTTGACTCATGGGATAATCAAAAGGAAACCTAGGGTAAATGATTGAATTGATATATAAATAAAAGACTGGGCTTTTATTTTATTTTATTTTATCTTATCTGCAAGAGATAAGCTAGCAGAGAGCTATTGTAGTTTTCTTTTTGGAATTGTTTGGCAGGATTTCTAGGTTTGGTCAGAAAACCTCAAAATTTTGTCTACCAGGTTTTAATTTTTTTTTACTTTGGACAGATAGATGAGAGCTAGAGAGCTAGAGATTGATTGATTTAGCATGGCATGGTCTTTGATATTTTCAATATAGTTGCATGCATTCCACACCTCCTAATTATTTCCAAACAGATTCACTAACAGTCAAACATATGAATTCATGAGTGTCATTCTTGCCCAAACTACCACAGTACATCTATTCATTTTCAATATGTCTATTAGTTAGTTTTATGTTGTTATACATTATATTCTAAATAGAGCCAAGGTTGTATTCTGTTTTACTGTTTAAGAGTAGTGTACATCATGATTGAGCAGTCTACCTAGCAGGATCTAGAAGCAGCCAGTTACCTCATATCCAATCAGAAAGCAGAATAAGAGGTTGCTATATTTCAAAAATGAAATAAACTATTTTATCCTGAGATAAATTAAGTTGATTTTGGTATTATCAGGTTGAAATAATCAACTCTGTGAAAGCTCTTGGAAGTCTCTTCATTGCCATATGGTGACTTATGCATGGTGCTGAAGCTGTCAGACTTCACTTTCTGTGCATGCTGTCTGTAAGTATATCCCTGTATCTATATGTCTAGCTGCTCTACTCAATTATATCAGTTTTATATATTCTATTTTTTGTTTAGTGCCATAATTTTACTTCCTTATGTTTATTTTAATATCCTTTACATATAATGTCCTATGAATAATCTACATCAGGAGGACTTGAAAGGGGAATGGATTAATTCTTCGTGCCAGCCTATCATATAAAAAGCATGAAATATGCTTTCCAGCATGAATGTTACAGGTACTCTGTGTAAATAAGGCTTTTGGGGAAAGGGAACAGTCCTTGCCTGCTTTCAATCCTTCATTATCCCAACACTGGCTTCTTGTTTTCCCTCACTTATCCCTTTAGATGTCAGACAGACACCTGTGCTCTGCACTTGCCATTTAGGGGAATTTTTTTCTTCACATTCGTGACAAGGCAATATTCCCTCATTTGTATAAATGATTTATGTCTACTTATTTTATTCAATAAGTAGACATAATTAATAAGTAATTTATATTACTTAAACAAATTTTAAATATATTTTGATCATACTCATCCCCTCCTCAAAGACCTTCCAGATCCTCTCTCCTTCCATACCCAACTCTAAGCTGTTTTTCAAAAACAAACAAACAAACCAAACAAAAAACCAAACAAAAAACCAGTACAACAACAAAACCCCAATACAACAACAAAAACTCAAAAGCCAAGAAAATGAAATAATCCATCACACAAACCCACCAAAAAGTAACCAGATAAAAGCACACAGAAAAGCTGCGGAGTCTACTGTATGACTATGCCTGAACATGAGGTGTGTCCTGAATGGCTGTATAGGTGTTGGCTTCAGTAATGTGGCCTTGCTGACAGTGTGTGGAGGAAAATGTATAGTCTTGGCAACAGCCTGGATTGTTTTTGCATTTGGATGAGATGCCTTTGACCAACAGCTTAATGAAATGTAACCCAATCTTAGTATTGAAATCTTCATTTGGTGATAAGAGATGGCTAATTGGGACTCTACCTCCCCCCTTCTTTGGTGATTTCTTTTTGATCATCTTCATATATTTATATACTCTGAAAGTTTCTACTGTGTATTATGTTTCTGTACCACTTAACTGATACAATGCTCTTTGATCAGAGTGGTAGCATATGCAACTAAACCTAATGGGGCCTTGAGTCTGGGTGTCTCTGAGCTCTCCCTTTGTTTGCAGATCTTTCTCAACTATGTCCCTTCCCTGACTCCTTGTCTAATCTCAGCCCCCAAGACTGCATGCCCTCACAGGGAACTCACAGACCCACTCTAGCCAGGGGAGGAGGTAGGCTACGTGCAGATCTTCACCTTCCCCGCTATTTCTACAAGTTCAAACCCCTCAGTCTTTTCAAAGCTCTGCAGAATACCTGCTGCACCTTCCCTTCCCCTCCTGTGCCCATCTCAAGGGGATGCCACAGATCTTCTCCTTCTAAATGGCCTGCCCCACTCCTTGCTTTGTGTCCCCCCCCCACCCCTCCCATTTTTTTCCTGGAATTCCTAACAGCAGGCACTCACAGAACCCAAAGGCCACTTTTGTCAGGGAAATCAATAGTTCTAACACCAGATCTTCACCTTTCCTTCCTCTCTTCCAAATACTCTCTGTCTGTCTCATACCTACTTCTGCAGCAGACCACCTCTCAGAGGTCTCTCCTCCCTGCCCCCATCTAGAGTGAACTACAGAGATCCTACCCTCCAAACCTCCTTCTTCCTAACCCCTTATATTATCCCATTACCCAATACCAACAGGAAGTCCCTAGGAGCCTACAGGCCACTCTAAATGGAGAGAGCAAGTAGGCTAACTAAAGATCTTCACTTCTTTCTCCATTCCTCCAAGTCAAATCCTGCAGTGCCATCCTCAATGCTAAAGCAGACCTTCTGGTATGACCTTTCCTCACTTTCTGTCCCCATTCAAATGGACTAATTAAGCAGAACCTGGTGGAAAATCCTGGTTTTATTCTTCTTGTTTATATTCCTCATTCCTAAGTCTCAGGTCCCAATATCCATATACTGACTGATTTGTGTGTCAAATTGACCCAAGCTCCTGTCATCTGAGAGAAAGGAGTTTCTGATAAAAACATACCTCCAAGGAACCCATCTTCAAGGCACTTTCTCAATTAGGAAGAAAGCAGGTTGAGCAGGCCATAAGAAGCAAGACAGTAAGTAGTATCTCCTCATGGCCTCTGCATCAGCTCCTGCCTCCATCACCCTGCCCGGTTTGCATTCCTGTCCTAATTTCCTTCAATAATGAACAGCAATATGGAAATCTAAGCCAAATAAGCTCTTTTCTCCCCCAACTTGTTTTATGGTCATGGTATTTTATCACAGCAACAGAAACCTTAACAAAGAAAATCCAGAAACAATTTACCTAGAACCCCCAGTGGGTATGCTTATTAGGAGCACAGAGATTTTCCTACCCAGCAACCCACAGCTACTATACTCTTCTAAGAATCAGGTGGGAAATAAAAACCAAGACTGTAGATTTTGTTACAGTAGCAAGAGGAAAGTGATTTAGTATCAAAACACTCTAACCACTTGGTAGCTGGTATTTTTCCCCCTATAAGTACCACTAAGAAGGGAGAACACAGTATTAACAATGACAGCTGAATCAGACCTAGTTCCTCAAAGTCAAAGGCTACTTATCTAATCCTTTCCTCTTTAACTTATTAACTTATTGTTAGTTTTCAACAAAAAGTATAAAGCATGAATGTTATAAAATGAACCGAGTGTAAAAATGTACCTGTTTCTTGATTCTTTGTATTATCCCCATGGAAAAAAATTAAAAATTCAATTTATATATTACTATTTGTGAAAATAAATTTATCTGTTAAAAGATGTCATCCCACTAAAGGACCTCTTTGCAGAATATAATATTTCTGTTAGAATGTTCCCTATCTGTCAACAGTACATATTGTTTTATTTACTGTTTGCATTATTCTTTTTTTAATTAGACATTTTCTTTATTTACATTTCAAATGCTATACCCTTTCTTCTCCCCCCCACCCCAAAAACCTCCTATCCCATACTCCCACCCCCTGCTCCCTAACCTTCCAACTCCCACTTCCCTGTCCTGGCATTCCCCCATATTGGAACATCTAGCCTTCTCAGGACCAAGGGCCTCTCCTCCCTTTGATGTCCAACAAGACCAGCCTCTACTGCATGTGCATTTGGAGCCATGGATCCCTCCATGTGTACTCTTTGGTTGGTGGTTAAGTCCCTGGGAGTTCTGGGGGTACTGGTTGATTCATATTGTTGTTCCTCCTATGGGGCTGCAAACCCCTTCAGCTCCTGGGGTCCTTTCTCTAGCTCCTCCATTGGGGACCCTGTGCTCAGATCAATCATCTCTCTCTTTATTTGTCAGGCACTGGCAGGGCCTGTCTGGAAACAGCTATATCAGACACTTGTCAGCAAGCCCTTGTTGATATCTGCAATGGTTTCTGGATTTGGTAACTGTATACGGGATACATCTCCAGGTGGGGCAGTTTCTGGATGGTCTTTCCTTCGGTCTCTGTTCCACACTTTGTCTCTGTATATCCTCCCATGGGTATTTTGTGCCCTATCTAAGAGGGACCAAATTATCCATACTTTGGTCTTCCTTCTTAAGCTTCATGTGGACTGTGAATCATATCTTGGGTATTAAAAAATTCTGGACCACTTATCAGGGAGTACATACCATGTGTGTTCTTTTGTGATTGGGTTACCTCATTCAGGATATTTTCTAGTTCCATCCATTTGTCTAAGAATTTCATGAGTTCATTGTTTTTAATAGCTGAGTAGTATGCCATTTTATAAATGCACCACATTTTCTGTATTCATTCCTCTGCTGAGAGACATCTGGATTCTTTCTAACTTCTGGCCATTATAAATAAGGCTACTGTGAACATAGTAGAGCATGTATCCTTATTACATGTTGTAGCATCTTCTGGGTATATGCCCAGGAGTGGTATAGCTGGGTCCTCTGGTACTACTATGTCCAATTTTCTGTTGTACCACCAAAGTGATTTGCAGAGTGGTTGTACTAGCTTGCAATCCCACCAGCATTGAAGGAGTGTATCTCTTTCTCCACATACTCACCAGCATCTGCTGATCAAAACCTGAGTTTTGATGTTAGCCATTTTGATAGGTGTGAGGTGGAATCTCAAGATTGTTTTGATTTGAATTTCCCTGATGACTACAGATACTGAACATTTCTTTAGGTTTTTCTCAGCCATTCAGTGTTCCTCAGATGAGAATTAATTTTTAGCTCTGTACCCCATTTTTAATAGCTTTAATTGGTTCTCTCGAGTCTAACTTCTTGAGTTATTTGTATATGTTGGATATTAGTCCTCTATTGAATGTAGGGTTCATAAAGATCTTTCCCAATCTGTTGATTTCTGCTTTGTCCTATTGACAGTGTCCTGTGCCTTACAGAAGCTTTGCAATTTTATGAGGTCCCACTTGCGAGTTCTTGATCTTAGAGCATAAGCTATTGTGTTCTGTTCAAGAACTATTCCCATGTACCTCTGTGCCCCTGTGCTTGAGAGTCCTCCCCACTTTCTTTTCTATTTGTTTCAGCATGTCTGGTTTTATGTGGTGGTCCTTGATCCACTTGGACTTGTGCTTTGTACAAGGAGATAAGTATAGATTGATTTACATTCTTCTGCATGCTAACCACCAGTTGAACCAGCACCATTTGTTGAAAATGCTGTCTTTTTTTCCACTGGATGATTTTAGTTCCTTTGTCAAAGATCAAGTGACCATAGGTGTGTGGGTTCATTTCTGGGTCTTCAGTTCTATTCTACTGCCCTACCTGCCTGTCACTGTACCAATACCAGGCTATTTTTATCACTATTGCTCTACTACAGCTTGAGGTCAGGGATGGTGATTCTGCCAGAAGTTCTTTTATTGTTGAGAATAGTTTTTGATATCCTGGTTTTTATTTTTATTTTATTCTAGATGAATTTGCAAATTGCTCTTTCTAGCTTTATGAAGAATTGAGTAGGAATTTTGGTGGGGATTGCATTGAATCTGTAGATTGCTTTTGGCAAGATGTCCATTCTTAATACATTAATCCTGCCAATCCATGACCATGGGAAATCTTTCCATTTTCTGAGACCTTCTTTGATTTCTTTCTTCAGAGACCTGATGTTCTTGTCATACATATCCTTCACTTGTTTAGATAGAGTCACACCAAAGTATTTTATATTGTTCATGACCATTGTGAAGATATTTGTTTCTCTAATTTCTTTCTCAGCCTGTTTATCCTTTGAGTAGAGGAAGGCCACTGATTTGTTTAAGTTAATTTTATATCCACCCACTTTGTTGAAGTTGTTTATCAGGTTTAGGAGTTCTTTGGTTGAACTTTGGGGGTCACTTAAGTATACTATCATATCATCTGCACAAATAATGATATTGTGACTTCCTCCTTTCCAATTTGTATTCCTTTGACCGTTTTTTGTTGTCTAAGTGCTCTGCTTAGGACTTCCGAGTATTATATTGACTAGGTATGGAGAGAGTGAACAGCCTTGTCTAGTCCCTGACTTCAGTTTCTCTCCATTTAGTTTTATTTTGGCTACTGGTTTGCTGTGTATTGCTTTAACAATGTTTGGGTATGTGCCTTGAATTCATAATCTTTCCAAGACTTTTATCATGAAGGGCTGTTGTATTTTTTCAAATACTTTTTCAGCATCTAATGAGATGATCATGTGTTTTTTTTCTTTGAGTGTGTTTATGTAGTAGGTTACTTTAATGGATTTTCTTACATTGAACCATCTCTGCATCCCTGCATCCCTACATCCCTGCATCCCTGAATCCCTGAATCCCTGCATCCCTGCATCCTTGCATCCCTGGGATGAAGACTACTTGATCATGATGGATGATTTTGATGTGGTCTTGTATTCAGTTTGCAAGAATTTTATTGAGTAATTTTGCATTGATATTCATAAGGGAAATTGGTCTGTATTCCTCCTTCTTTGTAGGGTCTTTGTGTGGCGTTATCAGAGTAATTGTGGATTCATAGAAAGAATTGGGTAGTATTTCTTCTGTTTCTATTTTGTGGAATAGTTTGGAGATTATTGGTATTAGATCTTCTTTGAAGGTCTGATAGAACTCCCCATCTGGTCCTGGGATTTTCTTGGTTGGGAGACTATTGGTGACTGCTTCTATTTCAGTAGGGTTTATGGGGCTGTTTAGATCACCTTTCTGATCCTGATTTAACTTTGGCTCCTTGTATCTGTGTAGGAAATTGTCCATTTCATCCAGATTTTCCGGTTTTGTTTAATAAAGGATTTTGTGGTAGGAGCTGATGATTTTATGGATTTCCTTGGTTTCTGTTGTTATACCTCCCTTTTCATTTCTGATTTTGTTAATTTGGATACTGTCTCTGTGCCCTCTGGTTATTCTGGCTAAAGGTTTATCTATCTTGTTGATTTTCTCAAAGAACCAGCTCCTGGTTTGGTTGATTCCTTGTATAGTTCTTTTTTGTTTCTACTTGGTTGATTTCAGCCCTGAATTTGATTATTTCCTGCTGTCTACTCCTCTTGGGTATATTTGTTTCTTTTTGTTCTAGAGCTTTCAGAGGTGCTGTGAAGCTGCTAGTGTAAGCTCTCTTGAGTTTCTTTTTTGAGGAACTCAGAGCTATGAGTTTTCCTCTTAGGGTTGCTTTCATTGTATCCCATAGGTTGGGGTATATTGTGGCTTCATTTTCATTAAATTCTAAAAAGTCTTTAATTTCTTCCTTTCTTCCTTGACCAAGTTATCATTGAGTAGAGTGTTGTTCAGCTTCTGCATATATGTAGGCTTTCTATTGTTTTTGATGTTATTGAAGATCAGCCTTAATCCGTGATGATCTGATAGCATGCATGGGACTAGTCAATCTTGTATGTGTTGAGGCCTGTTTTGTGACTGATTATATGGAGTACCTTTTAGAGAAGGTACTATGAGGTGCTGAGAAGAAGGTATATTCTTTTGTTTTAGGAGAAAATGTTCTATAGATATCTGTTAAATCCATTTGGTTCATACCTTCTGTTAGTTTTACTATGTGTCTGTTTAGTTTCTGTTTCCATGATCTGTCCATTGATAAGAGTAGGGTGTTGAAGTCTCCCACTATTATTGTATGAGGTACACTGTGTGCTTTGAGCTTTAGCAAAGTTTCTTTTATGAATGTGGTACCCTTACGTGTGGAGCATAGATATTCAGGACTGAGAGTTCTTCTTGGTATAATTTTCCTTTGGTGAATATGAAGTGTCCTTCCTTATCTTTTTTGATAACTTCTGGTTGAAAGTCATTTTTATTCGATATTAGAATGGCTACTCCAGCTTGTTTCTTGGGACCATTTGCATGGAGAATTGTTTTCCAGCCTTTTACTTTGAGGTAGTATCTGTCTTTGTCACTGAGGTGGGTTTCTTGTATGCAGCAATATGTTGGGTCCTGTTTATATATACAGTCTGTTAGCCTATGTCTTTTTATTGGGGAGTTGATACCCTAGCTACTAAGAGATATTAAAGAAGAGTGATTGTTGCTTCCTGGTATTATTGTTGTTAAAAGTGGAGTTATGTTTCTGTGGCTGTCTTCTTATTGAATTGTTAATTGAAGATTACTTTCTTGCTTTTTCTAGAGTGTAGTTTCCCTCCTTGTGTTGAAATTTTCCAATTAATATCATTTGTAGGGCTAGATTTGTGGGAAGATATTGTGTAAATTTGGTTTTGTCATTGAATAACTTGGTTTCTCTATCTATGGTAATTGAGAGTTTTGCTGGGTATAGTTGCCTGGACTGGCATTTGTGTTCTCTTAGGCGCTGTATGACATCTGCCCAAGATCTTCTAGCTTTCATAGTCTCTGTTGAGGAGTCTGGGGTAATTCTGATAGGTTTGCCTTTATATGTTACTTGACCTTTTTCCCTTACTGCTTTCAGAATTCTTCATTTTGTGCATTTGGTGTTTTAATTATTATATAATGGGAATTTCTTTTCTAGTCCAATCTACTTGGAGTTCTGTAGGCTTCTCATTTATCTATGGGTATCTCTTTCTTTAGGTTAGAGAAGTTTTACTCTGTAATTTTGTTGAAGATATTCACTGGCCCTTTAAGTTGGGAGTCTTTGCTGTCTTCTATCCCTATTATCCTTATGTTTGGTCTTCTCATTTTGTCCTGGATTTCATGGATGTTTTGGGTCAAGGGCTTTTTGCATTTTCTTTGTCTGTTGTGTCAATGTTTTCTATGGTATTTTTTGCACCTGAGATTCTTTCTTCTATCTCTTTATTCTGTGGTTGATGCTTGTATTTATAACTCCTGACTTTTTTCCTGGGTTTTCTATCTCCAGAGTTGTCTCCCTTTTTTATTTCTTTATTGTTTCAACTTCCATTTTTTTTGGTCCTGGATGGTTTTGTTCAGTTCCTTAACCTGTTTGGTTGTGTTTTCCTATAATTTTTTAAGGGCTTCTACCTGTTTACCTGTGTTCTCCTGTATTTCATTAAGGGAATTATTTATGTTCTCCTTAAAGTCCTCTATCAGCATCATAAAATATGATTTTAAACCCAACTCTTGCTTTTTCAATGTGTTGGGGTATCCAGTACTTGTTATGGTGGGAGAACTGAGTTCTAATGTTGCCAAGGAGCCTTGGTTTTTGTTGGTAGGGTTCTTGTGCTTGCCTTTTGCCATCTGGTGTTAGTTAGTCTTGCTGTCTCTGGCTGGAGCTTGTCCTTCCTGTGGGCCTGTAAGCCTGTGTCAGCACTCCTCAGAGACCAACTTTCTTCTGTTGGGATCTGTGTGCAGATGGTTGTGGAGCAGCTAGGCTCCTGGGTGCATATGATTACTGGAAGGATCCTGCCCCAGTTGCCTCACTGTATACCTGGTGCACTCCCAGAAGTTCCCCTCCAGAGAGTTATTGGAGAGAAAGTGGAGATCTCACCTCTGTGCCCAGCAGTGAAAACACTGCTGGGAGATCACTCTCTCCTGGTGGGCTGTGCACAAAAGGCTTTTGAGCCACCTGGTTCCCAGGTGCAAATGATGATTGAAGTGATCCTGTCCCTGCTGTTCCGATGATTATATGCCCTGTGTGCTCCTAGCCCTTCTGCTCTGGACAGTTATTGGAGAGAAAGTGAGGATCTCATCTCAGTGCCCAGAAGTGAGAGCTCTGTTTGCATTATTCTTTCCTGGCCTAGCTGACAGCCATCTTCAACTCAGCAGAGAAGATAAATACTCAAGAAGTTTATTTTTTTATGTATGTATGTATGTATGTATGTATGTATGTATGTATGTATAATTTCACAGGACAGAAGTATGTTGATAAGTAGTACAAATTATTTTTCATAGACCTTATCCTAGAAGAGATTTTAAAAGTAAATGAATAAATAAAAAAGATAGCTGCTGACTATGAAAGAATTGTTAAGGTACATAGTATTCTGAAATGGGAAATGCTGCACAATGTTCATGTGAACAGGAGAGCCTGAGATGCAGGAAATATTCCAGGTAGAATTGCAGGGTAACATTTATGCTGTGATAAGAACTCAAAAAGTATATTCTCCATAATAATCATGATTTCAAAGGCCCACGGTAGAAAGTAGATTTGACTTCTTGAAAGAGAATGAAGAAGCAGTGAATCAAAGCATAACAGGAGATGTAACAAGTAGCCTCTGATTCTTTGGGAAATGGAATAGGTAATGGTCCTTTTTTATAGAAATAATAAAATGTAGCTAGATGCAGGGAGAATTCTATTCCTCATTAGCATTCCTTGTTGTATTTACAAGTAGAGATTTGAAGGACACATTTGTTATACTGCCCTGAAACTATAAGAGAATTCTAGACTGTAAGAGACTTTTGAGTCCAGGAACTTGTGTCCTTCTGAAGATAAGGAAAGGACAGCAGGAAGGTGTGTGCACTCAGTGGGAAGGGTACCCCTCCCCAGATTTTGGACTTTGGAATCCTCCCCAACCTGACCTCAATTAATGGTATCAGAAAGTGGGCCTTGGAAAGTTGGCTAGGTCATGATGTTAAAACTGTTCTCTGAGAAAAGACAGAGATAATAGTCTTTCAGTCCTTTGATGGTACAGTGAATATAAAGCACTGTTTGTAAACCAGGATGAAGGACCCCATCAGACAATACATCAGGTGGAACTCTAACTTGGCCTTCACAGCTTTAGAACTGTAAAAATTTGATTAATCTACCTATTCTATAGGATTCTGCTATATCAATCTGAACTAAGACATCTGTATCTATGGCAACTGAAGTGGCCAAAATGTATGGAATGAAGAGAAGGGTTCTACACAGTGAGCTAGGCTGAAGACCTAAGAACAGAAAGGACTTACAGCAACTCAAAACTGGAAGGAGCAATCAATGAGGTGAAAGAAAAAAAATAGCCAAGGAAGGAAGAGTAGGCAAAAATAGAGACTTTTAGAACATCAAGCAATAACATACAGTATCAATCAATAAGAGAAGTAAAAGAAAGAATGTGTACACCCTGGAGGTGCTGGTAGCTGTAGTCTGAACTAGAGGACATCTAATCATCTTATATTCAAGGAATGCAGACAGACCAGTAAACAATTGAAGGTCAGGAAAGGCAGAAAAAAATTCCACTTTTAAGTGATGAAAGCCCTGGTGTCCAGTGATGTCATTAGAAAGAATGGGTATGAAGGTCAAGTCAGGGGAAAAATGATGTCTCTCTGTGCCTGAGATATGACAATATTTGAAGCACAGGAGACAAAAAAACCAAAGAGTTTTTCATTGTCTGGTAGCAAACAAGTACAGTTCATATGACAACTAGACTTATTCAAAGCACATCAGAAAATTTATTATCTTGTTCCTTCTATTTTGTCACCTGCTTAGATTGTGTGGAAGTGTGGAAAGACTGTGGATATGTGAAATAATCATGGAAATCAAGAAAAAAACACTAAGATTTCTGAGCAAATAAAGGTCTCCTCTACTAAAATTCATTGGAACTTTAATGATGGCGTATTAGCCTCTCTCCACAGTTTACAAATGAAGCAATAGCTACAAATGACGTGTAGCTATTGGAGTTGTGCTATGAAAATGGAGCAGAAAGACAAGGCACTGGGATTCATACTATCTGTTAGAAAGGCATTCCTTTGTCTCACCACAGTTTGTATTCTTTTTCTGTGACAACAAAATGAAGCAAACAAAGTAAAACAAAGCCAAGCAAAACACACATACTAATGCCAGTTTCCTTGTTTTCTCTCTGGGTTTGGCTTGATTCTGGTCTCTTCTTTGCTCAACCAGTTCCTTACCTACATTCTTCCTTACCACTATCCCTGGAGATTCTGCTTCATTATGATTTCTGCCATCTCTTGGTCTTCCTCTCTCTCCCAACATGATGCCTCAGCTCAGGTACATGTTATTCTGAGAAGACTATTTCAGTTCCATCAATCATCATCATCATCATCATCATCTTCTTCTTCTTCTTCTTCTTCTTCTTCTTCTTCTTCTTCTTCTTCTTCTTCTTCTTCTTCTTCTTCTTCTTCTCTTCATCCTCCTCCTCCTCTTCCTTCTCTTCTTCCTCCTTCTTCTCCTCTCCTTACTTCTCCTCTTCCTTTTTCTTGAAGGTCTCAAGGGGGAAGGATCAGACATGGAAGGACTGAAAAGTAAGTATGATTGGGGTTCCTGATGGACACTTCGCAGATAATCAACAAAAATAATCCTGAAGCTTTCCTTGATGATTTCTTTCACATTGATTATGTTATTCATTTTGTCACTTATGTTCTCAAGAATCCTTTTATGTCTCCACAAGACTAAGGACCTCCCTTCCCATTGATGCCAGATAAGGCTGCATCTTCTGCCACATATGTATCTGGAGCAATGGATCCCTTCATGTATACTCTTTGGTTAGTAGTTTAGTCCCTGAGAGTTCTTGGGGGTTTGGTTATTTGATATTGTTCTTCCTATGGGGATGTAATCCTCTTCAGCTCCTTTAGTCCTTCCCTTAGTGCTCCAATTGGGTTCCACGTGCTCAGGTTGATATCTGGCTGTAAGTATCTGCATCTGTACTAGTCAGACTCCTGTCAGCAAGTGCTTCTTGGCATCAGCAATAGTGTCTGGGTTTAGTGTCTGCAGATGGGATGGATCCCTAGGTAGGGCAAGCTCTGGATGCCTGTTTTTCCTTTAGACAGGAGCAATTCTGGGTTAAAAATTTTGAGATGAATGGGAGGCCCCATGCCTTATTTGGAGGCCATGACTATCTATTAGAGGTTATCTCTACAGGTTGTATCTCCCCATTGTTGGGCGTTTTGGCTAATGTCATCCCTGTTGGGTTCAGGAACTTCGTGATTCCCTGGTATCTAGGATTTTCTAGTGGATACCCCCATCCCCCACTGCTTCATATTTCTATTCAATTTCCTGACCCTCTGTACTTCTCCTCTGTCCCTTTCCATACCTGATCTTGCCCCATTTTTCCCCTCCCATCCTCTCTCCATGCCAGATCTCTCCCTCCCTCTACCTCCTGTGATAATTTTCTATATAGGATTGAAGCATCCACAATTTTGTTTTCCTTCTACTTAAGCTTCATATGGTTTGTGGTTTGTACTGTGGGTATTCTGAGCTTTTTTCCTAATAGCCACTTATCAGTGGGTACATACCATGTGTGTTATTTTGTGTCTGGGTTACCTCACTCAGAATGATATTTTCTAGTTCCATCCATTTGCACACAAATTTGATGAAATCATTGTTGGGAGGGTTTGTGGAGGGGAAACTGAAAAGGGGTTATCATTTGAAATATAAATGAATAAAATGATTAATAATTTAAAAGAATCTTTTTATGTTGCCTGAAGGTATGCGTGTGTCTGTGTGTGTGTTGTTGTTGTTGTTGTTGTTAGTGCCAGAATGGAACCCATTACCTTATAAACTTCTGCTAAGTACTCATCACTAAACTGGCCCCAGACTCTGAAGTATTTTCAGTTCTACATTTGGCTACATTTCCATCAGAACTTCAAGGTTATTTAGCAAGGTACCTACTTCGTTTTTCAGAAAAATCAACCCAATTTATTTCTCACTGGATATTTACTTTTTTTCTGGAAGATCTATGGAACTCGACAGTTTCTACTTCCTTCTGTCGCCTCTATTTAACTTAGTCCCTCCCACTGTGGTACATGGAAGATGCCTAGACAGACTCCATATCCAGTTCTCACAGAACACGTAGATTCTATATCACCCCTCCTTTCTTCCTCCAGCACTCTGTTTTTACAGGTTTCTTTTTCTAGAGAGACATTTTCTGTATGACATTAATCATTTTTCATAGAATCTTAGACTTATGAACTTATCTATCTAAAAAAAAGTTTGTTGGTTAAACATTTTCAAACACTCGATGTCTTAGATGGCCCAAACTGCTATTTTAAAATAAGCCATAGACTGAATGATTAAAGCAATATTTCTTCCTAACAGTCTTGGAGTCTGAAATCCAATATGAAACAGCTGGCAGAATTGATGGGTGAAGGGTTCCATGCTGGTGTAGCTGTGTTCTTGTTTTGTGCTACCATGATAGAAGGAAGCAGGTGAGCAGTCTGGAATTCATTCATCAGGGTGCTAACCAAGTTGTTAATCTCTGCACTCAGGGTCTAATTCCTATTCAAAGTTCTTTTCTCCTAAGACCTTTTTATTTCCAATTATATAGAATTTCAGTGTAGATGGTTTTGAAAACATAAACATTCTAAACAACAGACATACATTTCTTTATGAGTTAAAAATTGGCTTGGTAAGTCTGAACTAGCCATCTCCTGTAACTATGCACAACCTCCAGCTAAGGTGTTGGGAAGCCAACCTAGCTACAAAGCTTTTGACTACAGTTTTTCCTGTCTGCAAGATGTGCTGAGGTAATGGTGTTGTGGAAATTGTGCAAGTGGCCAACCCATTACTGTTCCAGGTTGAGATCCATACCAGCAGAGGGATCCCATCCCAACATTACCTAGAGGACCAGGAACCAAAGTATCATAGAAGTCTTAAAAAGAAAATATGAAAGATAATACTTTGCTTTATTTTTCCCACAGTAAGCATCCTAAAGATATTTTAAAAGATGCTGGAGTATTAAGTTTTAGTTGAATATTTTATTCTGCTTTACTTTTCCTGATGGAATTAGTTACATTCTTGTAGTGACCAAATGTGTCCCAGGTAGAAAATTGAGGGAGAAGGGCTTATTTTGACTTACAGTTTTAGGGAATACAGTCCATCACAGCAGGGAAGGCATCAGAACATACAGAGTTTGGTCTAAAATACATACTTTTGATATAATTTATATTGGGGTTCTGGTCCAACTGCATATCAGCATGCAGAAAAATGCAAATAGAGTCATATCTATCACACTGCACAAATCTCAAGTCCCAGTGAATCAAAGACCTCAACGCAAAGCAGATACTCTAAACCTGACAGAAAAGAAAGTGAGGAGTATTCTTGAAGGCATTGGCACAGGAGAAAACTTTATGAACAGGACACTAATCATATAGGCACTAGTATCAACAATTAACACATAGGACCTTGTGAAACTGAAAAGCTTCTATAAGACAAAGGACATCAACAAAAGGACAAATCAGCAGCCTAGAGAATGGGAAATTTTTTTTTGTTTTTACCAGCTCCACATCTGACAGAGAGATGGTAACAAAAATATATAAAGAACTCAGAAAATTAGATATCAATAAACCAAATAATCCAATTAAAAATGGGGTACAGATCTATACAGAGAATTCTCAGTGAAGGAATCTCAAACGGCCAAGAATTATTTAAAGAAATGTTTAACATCTTTAACCATTAGGGAAATATAAATCAAAACTACCCTGAGACTTTATTTTATACCTGTGAAAATGGTTAAAATCAAAACCACAAATGAAACCTCATTCTGTCAAGAATGTGGAGCAGGAACGCTCCTTCATTGATAATAGGAGTACAAACTTGTACAGCTAATTTGGAAATCAATATAATGGTTTTGCAGAAAATTTGAAATAGCTCTACCTCAAGACTCAGCTATACAACTCCTGGGAATATATCCAAAAATGTTTCACCATACCACAAGGATATTTTCTCAACTCTATTCATAGAAGCTTTATTTGTAATAGCTAGAAACTGGAAACAACCAAGATGTCCCTTTACTGAAGAGTGGATAAAGAAAATGTGGTACATTTACACAATGGAACATTACTCAGCTGTTAAAAACAATGAAATTTGCCAGCAAATGGATAGAAGTGGAAAAGATCATCTTGAGTGAGGTAACCCAGACCCAGAAAGACAAACATGTTATGAACTCACTTATTCATACATTAGCTGTAGTGGACATTAGCTGTAAAGTAAAAGATAACCATGCTACAGTCCACAGACCCAGAGAAGCTGAGTAACATTGAGGGTTCAGGTGAGGACACATGAATCTCTCTGCAAGAGGGAAATAGAATAGATTTCTCAGTTGGATATAGGTCTGGAGAAGAGGGGTGGAGAAGAGGAGGGATCATGCTGGGAAGGATGGACAGACAGAGTACTAAGAGAGACACCTGAATTCAGGAGGGTATCTCCTGGACAAGCTAGAAACCCAGTACAATGAAAATTCCCTGGAATCTCTGAGGGTGCTAAGAGTAGTTGGGGAATGTATAACCTGAACTAGCCATCTCCTGTAACTATGCACAACTTCCAGCTAAGGTGTTGGGAAGCCAACCTAGCTACAAAGCTTTTGACTACAGTTTTTCCTGTCTGCAAGATGTGCTGAGGTAAAGGTGTTGTAGAAATCCTGGGAGTGGCCAGCCAATGACTGTTCCAGGTTGAGATCCATGCCAACAGAGGGATCCCATCCCAACATTGCCTGGAGGACCAGGAACCAGAGACTGGATAGACCAGAGGTTTGGCATAGAACCAAACAGAAATGGAAAAATGAATCCATGAAATGAAATGAAATGATTCCTAATGATATTCTTCTATACTCATAGATTGGTGTCTAGCCCAATTGCCATCAGAGAGACTTCACCCAGAAACTGATGGAAAGAGATGCAGAGACCCACCGCCAAACATTAGGCGGAGCTTGGAGAATTCCAAGGAAGAGGGGAAGGAAGAATTGTAGGAGCCAGAGGGGTCAAAGACACAAGAAAACCCACAGAATCAACTAACCTGGGCCCAGAGTGGTTCACAGAGGCTGAACTACCAGCTAGGGAACCTGAATGGGACTGGCCTAGGCCCTCTGAACATACCTTACAGCTGTGAAGCTTGGTCTTTTGTAAGATTTGTAAGACTTTGTAAGATTCAGTATGATCAACTGCTGTCTCTCCTCTTGTTGTCTGCCTTTGGGATCCATTCCTTCTACTGTGGAAATATATAATAAAAATATATTTATTTTTCTCAGGCTCACTTTAAAAACAGTAATAACGTCATTTATACAGATGGTGATTTTTCTTTCATTATTTTTACTATGAATTTAGGTCATATGTCTAAATTATCCAAGTACTGCATCGTATCATGAAAATGCGATTGTACTGAGAAATTTAACAAAATGATACAAACCAGAAAATTGCTTTAGGTCCATACACCATCTACTATAGAATGTTTTTCCCTGCGGGTGGAACATGAGCACACGTTAGTAGATATTAAGATGGGCCACATGACAGTCTAAGCAATAACCTCGGTGTTGACAAAGTACACTCCACACATTGAAAAGTAAGTCTTATTCATTTAAATCCCACTCAGTTTATAGTTGTAGTATCATAATTAATATGAATTTTTCATGGAAAGTGATTGCTATTCTATCTATTATGTCATGATGTCAAATAGAAAATATTTTAAGCACCCAGTTTCCAGAGTCAGACATATGTAATCTTGCTCTAAGAAATTTATTAGCAAAGCGACTTTGGAAAATTTGCATGATATCTTCTGATTTTCATCTAGAAAGTACCAAAGAATGAATGTGAATCTCATAAAATTGTTGAGGATATAATAAATTAAAAGTACTGTACAATAATGAAGAGTCATAAGGTATATAGAACCTCAATTGATATAAAAGAAAATTTATTTATATAATTTCCATTATCATTCTTGTGTTGAGCACAAAACATTTCAGTAAAAAAAATTGCTGATATATTAGATAATGTTTAAGATCAACTTGGAATTTGAGGTAACAGCCTTATTAGCTTCATTTTTTTCTGATCCATACAAACATGTCTGTGTCTAGATATTGAGCTGTTTCCCTTCCTTTATCCATATGCAACCATAACCAAACAAATTTGAGAGGAAGGGTTCTTTGGATTAAACACAGGACCTCATATGATGAATTCAAGGACCAGCACTGGGTGACAACTGTAGTCCCTAGAGCCAATGTGTCTTGATATTGCAATAGACATTAACATTCTAACTTCCTTTATTGCTCTATTACTGTGGGTAATGTAATTTCCCTTTCTGGCCCCGGGTTTGTCATAAAAATATAGTTGATAGTAAATAGTGAGGTTTTTTTATGTACAACACTAAAGCTTTTTTTTATAATTAGTATGGAATTAGGAAAATGCACCTCTTATTTGAAAGTGAGCTTCTAAAGTAATTATGTGATTGGAGAGTAGGTTAAGTATAATGTGTTGTATCAAGAGAGCATGTGGAGGTGATTGTGGATTAGCAAATACTATTCTCATTGTTTCAATAAAGCTGGCTATTCATCCTCTCTTTCCTTTATAGTTCATGAATAGTGTTTAACAGAGACTAACAGGCCCCTTGCACTCAGTATCTTGTCTTGTAATCTTCTCCTTTATATTTATACTTCTTTCTTCCATTTTGAGAAATTTTAGAAAATGATTTCTGAAAAACACATCTCAAGCAGCTGGATATGTTTTTTTTTTTGCTAATATTTGCTGACTGTAATGCAAAATGTACTGTAATTGATGAAAAACTTCACAAATGATGTAGGCTATCATTATGGAAAGAGTCAAGTAGAACTGAGCAACAAAGAATTGAATTTATACTTAACATTTTATCTTTTTTCTGAGACTATTTGAAAGCATGAGTAAAAATTGCCTTTCTCAAAGGCCAACTGATATAATAATTACCTCTCTTATTCCAATATTCATTAAGATATCTATGAATATATTTAAGTTACATGACCAGTAAATATAAGACAGACATATTTTAGAGAAGGTCTATATACACAGAGCATATTTTTGTTATTGATTGTTTTGAGATAGGCCTACAAAATATCTCCAGCTAGTTGTAAATAAATGAGACAAAAAACAGAATGTAATATCTAACTGGGTTTCACATCTATCATTCTATGAAGCAAAGAGAAATAAACATAAATGGGGAAAAGTATTATTTGTGGCTCCTCCTCTCATTTTTTTCCAAATATTTAACCTCAATTAATCTGTTTGGTCCTGGAGCAATTGTTCAAACTATATATGGTCATTTGTATTTTGGTTGAGCAATATCAGTAGATTAAAAAGTCAGAGATGCTCCTGCTGTCATTGAGCTTAGTACTCAATCCAAGGGGAAAACACAAGAATAGTGGTGTATTCATAGTATATCAAGATGTTAATTAGCATTAACAGTATACTAGAACGTAATGAATGCCATGAGAAAGAAAAAAGTAAATCTAAAGTTATCAGAAATCTTTGGATGGAGAAAAATGTTGAACTTTTAAATAATATTTAATGTATCTTCATGAGGTGTTGATATCTGAGAAAGAAGACAATGGTATTAAAGAGTTAATATATGGCTTTCTGAGGGAAGATCATTTTTATCACGGGAAACAATTGGAGTCAATCAAGCAAGGTGGGACAAGGCTGGAGAAAATCAGAGCAGCTGAGAATCAGAAAGTGGGAGGTATACTAAAGAGAGTCACAGGTGTCTGTAGGGGAGGGGTGTAGAAGATCTGGCAGGCAAATGAATGCACTCTGGTTCATAATGTTCAGGGGTCACATTGCTGGGATTCAAGCTAAGGGATGATATAATAGAACATGAAATGTATTCCAAATGTATTCTGGATCATCTGCTGAGAAGATTCAGAAACAGGAGAAAAGTAGGAAGCAAAGTATGTAGCACTGTTGTAGTACAGTTTGGGGATAGTTGATGGGGACCCTTTCTGGGGTGGTTGCAGTACACATAGTCAAAAGTAATTGGATTCCAGGATTTCTACAATAATGGTAGGTGTTAGACAATAAAAAAGAGAAAACTTTAAACAGTTTCATAATTTTTAGTCTTGCCATCCCAGATGATGAGTTTCCATCAGTAGAGAAGAGGAAGACTGCTTGTGAACCAACCAATTTTAGAGAAAATATGCTTTTAACATGTTAAGGCTGGCATATGCAATGGTTAAAATTAATTGTCATTTTGAATGGTTGTAGACTCACCTAAGAGACACATATCTGGGCATGATTACATGAGGATGTTTTCATACTAGGTGACTAAATGGACCCTAATTTGGGTCCCCTTCAAGGGATGAGCTATCAACTAAACTGAACATACAGGAGTAAGCAAGCTTGGGGCCAGCATTCATGGTCCTGTGCTTCTTGACTTTTAATGTAATATAACCATTTGCCTGACATTACTGCCACCATGCCTTCCCCACTATGGTAGACTGTGTCTCCAGGACTGTAAACTAATAAATTCTCTCCCTTAAGTAATTTCTTGTTGAGTACTTATTCACAGCAATGATAAAAGCAATGAACACTATATATACATATACACATCCACATACATATACATTATACATATACAGATATAAAACATAGAAATGTTTTGATGTTGAGAAAGCATTTAGATATATAGTGTCTAAAGCTCTGGAAAGAAGTCTAATCTGATGAGGTAAATTTAGTAATCAACACAGTATTTAAAAATGTGTACATGGATGAGTAGATCAGGAATGGAGAAAGAAAAATCTAGAAAGCAAGTAAACATTTGTCAGATTATGGAAAATAAACTACTTCCTGACACTGTTTCAGAAGATTTTTCTTTCACAATATCACAGTCAACATCAATGTTACTACAAGATGGTCATATTCACAGAAAAATGTTCAAACTTTTGAGTGTAACTGTACTCATGCAAGATTATTAACTCTTCCTTAAGCTTTGGGCACAAAACCCCACCAATCCATCACAACTCCTTGGTATATTTTAATGAACAACCCCCTTTCCTTAATAATTGTTAGATTTTGGAGTGCAGAATAAAGGAACAAAAGGCAGGAAAGAGACAAAAGTCTTACCTCAACAGACAAAACTTAATTTATTAGCTCAGCAGCAAAGGACATCAACTTTCCTCACAGGAAGGGAAGTGGTGTGAAAGGGAGAGAACTCCTATGAGCTCTTATAGGAATGGCAGGGTGCCTCAGTATAGGGAAGCTGATAGAGCTGTGAAGGGTATACATGTGGGGAAAGACAGTTTTGAGGAATTTGTGGTTGTCTTTTCTTGTGCTTCCTCAGGCAAAGCAGTGTACCTTGAGAAGTGTTTCAACAAGCAGTTCTCCCTGAGTTATAGAAGGGGCTGACCCATAACAGCTGAGGAACAGGAGTGTCCCAGCGTTTTACTGCAGTGAACAGACACCATGACCAAAGCAACTCTTATAAGGACAATATTTAATTGGGGCTGGCTTACAGGTTCAGAGGTTCAGTCCATAATCATCAAGGTGGGAACATGGCAGCATCCAGGCAGGCATGGTACCGGCAGAGCTGAGAGTTCTACATCTTCATCTGAAGGTTGCTAACTCCAACAAGGCCATACCTCCCAACAGTGCCACTCCCTGGGCCAATCATATACAAACCATCACATTCCACTCCCTGGCTCCATAGGCTTGTTCAAACATATGTGTCTATGGGGGGCCATACCTACACATAGCACGATAAAAATACATTTAGTCCGACTTCTATAGCCCTTACAGTCTATAGCATTCTCGATAATGTTAAAAGTCCAAGTCTCTTCTGAGATTCTTTCAATCACTTAAATATAATCCACAAAGCAATACAGGAAACCAGTTAAGCAAACTCGAAACTCTGCATCTTCATGTCTGATGTCAAAGCAGTCTTCAGATCTCCAACTTTTTCATATTTGTTGTCTGCAACAAACTTCTTTCTCCTGGCCTAGTTCCACTCCCTGTTACCAACTTTCCTCAGCAGATAGCCCACAACTCTGGCATCTCAAACATCTTGGAGTCTCCAAGGCAACTTCAATGTTACAGCTTCTTTTTCCAATGTTTGGGATCTACAAATGATCTTCTGGGCTCCTCAAAAGGGCTGGCCTCACTTCTTCAGTTCTGCCCTCTGTAGCACTCTAAGCTCAGGTTGATCCACTACACAGCTGCTGCTGTTCTTGGTGATTATCCCATGCATGGTACTGGCATCTCCAATACACTGGGGTCTTCTCAAAACAACTAGGATTCATCAGTAGCCTCTCATAGCTGCCAAGCCTCCAGCTCTTTGCATGACCCCATCAGTCCTGGGCTATTAACTGCAACTGAAGTTGCACCTTTACTAATGGCTTTCCATGGCCTCTCATAGCACAGATCCTCAGCTGCTCTTCATGACCCCTGCATGTCTTCAAAGCACGTACCACCTCGGTGACTCTTAAATACTAACAAGTACAGCTGCAACATGAGGTACAACCTTGGCTCTTTCTAGAGCACAGCTTCTTTGTGCTCTCAGAAAACACTTCCCAGAGGATTCACCAAAGTGATCCTGGTCTCTTCTTAATCACCGCTAATTTCTTAGCTCCAGCTGACCAGCATCAATTGTCCCAGTAGTATCTTTCTCTTCTTGACTATAAAGCCAGAGCCAAAAGACCAAAGCTGCTGAGTTCTTCTGCCTGCAGGAGCTGGAACATGAGCCCCTTTTCCTATTATATTCTCACTAGTTTTCTGTTTTCCAATCCTTCACTGCCTAAGCGTGGCTGTCCTGGATCTTGCTCTGTAGATTGACCTTGAAATAAAGAGTTCTGCATGACTGTCTCCTGGGATTAAAGGTGTTTACCACCATGCCTGGATCTAAATTTAGCTAGATAGGATTTTGCCCCAAAGTCCCACTCCCTTAATTTGTTATCTCCTTAAACACAGGATTCAGCTCCATTTCACTTCCTGGAGCCCCTTTAATACTTGAACGATATATTTTATATTTTTTTCCTTTCTAAGTTTGCTATGCTTCTTCAAAATGCTCTTCATGAGACTTAACCAGAGAGTAAAGTCTCTGCTGGACTTTTTAGAGACTTCCTTTATCAATGCAATTATCATAAATCTCTTTACCTTAGTGTCAGGTAGACTCTTCAGACAAAGGCAAAACGTAGCCACATTGTTCACCAAAATACAGTCTCTAGGCCACATACTAAAAAATTCTTCTCTGAAACCTCTTGGGCCAGGTCTGCACAGTTGAAATCACTCACAGCAACAAAGTCTTCCATATTCCTATTAGTTTGGTCCATCAAAGCCTTCTTAAAGAATTCCATTGCTTTCCAAATCCAAAATTCCCAAATCCAATTCTTCTAAACAAAACTAGGCCTACCACAGCAATACCCCACTCCCAGTATCAACTTCCAACTTAGTTAGGGTTTTACTGCTGTGAACAGACACCATGACCAAGGCAAGTCTTATAAAGACATTTAACTGGAGCTGGCTTACAGGTTCAGAGGTTCAGTTCATAATTATCAAAGTGTGAACACGGCAGCATCCAGGCAGGCATGGTGCAGGCAGAGCTGAGAGTTCTACATCTTCATCTGAAGGCTGCTAGAATACTGACTTCCTGGTAGCTAGGGGGAGGGTCTTAAACCTATGCCCACAGTGACACACCTACTCCAGCAAGGCCACACCTCCCAACAGTGCCACTCCCTGAGCCAAGCATATATGAACCATCACAAGGAGCAAAGCCATTTAAGCAGCAGGACTTCTAGTTTCCTGAGGTGGGGGCATACTTTTTATACTACTTCATATGTGTGTGCATTCACACATTTAGCAGAAAAACTGAACTAGTTGTGGAGATTTTAAGCATGGGTCCAAATATGACTGGGTAGGAGCTGAGTCTATTTCATTACTCAGACTCTCCTGAGTAAAACTCAGGTTTTACTCAATTTCAACACTCACTTATTATTATTTATATGGTCTCTGCTCCAAATGTTACGTGGAACACAAGGTGTGTAGTAAGCCTTTATAACCTTTATAAGCCTTTAAAATACATGGTCATGTTTTGATACAATGAAAGGTGTGCTCTTCTATTTAGAGAAGCCTTAAAAGAGAGCATCCACGACTGAGCAGTGTTAAGTAATGATTGCTTCCTCCTTATCGCTGCCCTTGTGAGGCAGAAAGCTTTGTGGAGCTGAAAGACGATGGCTGGGTGGAAGGAATGTTCCTCTCCCACGTGTTATAGGCCTATACGTGCATTAGTAGACACATGTGCACTTTTACACACACTCCTGGGCCATGCTCACTTGAGTTCACATCAGTTAGGTTTCCCTAAAGAGTTAGTATCAGGTGGGCACGGGAGTACAGGCATAATAATATCCCAGCAGTCYGTAGCCTGGAGAGAGAGAGGTGGGGAGACAGAGAGGGAGAGGGGGAGGGGGAGGGAAAGGGGAAGGGAGAGGGAGAGGGGGAGGGAGAGGGAGAGGGAGAGGGAAGCACAAAACCATATCTATATCCAAAACATAAATCTGACCTCAGCAGACAAAACTGCATTTATTAGGACAGAAGCAAGGGGCATCAACTTTCCCCCCAGGAAGGAAAATAGAATGAAGAGAGGGAACTCCAGTGGGGTCTTAAAGGAACGAGCAGGGCGCTTAAGTTTAAAAGGAGTTGTTTCTTAACTCTGGAAACGAAAGCTAGAGTAGTTTAGTACCAAAAGACAAAAACTAACGGAACCATCATGCAAAATCATTGCTAAATCTCTTCTAAGATCTGTAAGCCCCAAGTGAATCTCTTATTGGCATTGGTTTCAGTTTCGCTGTCTGTAAAACTGAGAAGGATGTGCAATTGTCCAGGCACACTGAGGGTCAGTGGAGACCCTTGTGAGCCCAGGGAATGAAGGGGCCCTGTTGTGCACAATGTCAACTGTGCAACCAATGGTAGGAGCAGTGTTCCTTGCGCTGTACTACTGTAATGATTCTGACCACATGAAGCCTGCGTAGAAAGGCCAGGCTTCAGAAATGGAATTATCATTCTGACATTAAGTTAGAAGTCAGCAAGCGAAGCTGATGAAACCACAGGAACCCGGTTTGGTTCAGGAAGGCCAACTGCTGTGCCACATCATATAGTTAGTGTCACAAGCCTCCGCTTGAGCCCTGCTCCTTTATTTTAAGCTTTTTCTCCTAACAGTCTCTGCCTTGGGTCGTGCGATGGTGCCCCGCAAAGAGCCCTAACGTACCTTCCCCCTCCCTGGCCCCCCTCCCCACCACCACAGTGCTGTGTCTCTACAGTGCTGTGTCTCTTCCCTCTCGGTGGCGACCTCCGCCCGCGGTCCCCGCAGTTGTCCGCGGCGCGCCACGGCGCACGCACGGGGGCGGAGCAGGCGCGTCAAGCTCGGCGGCGGCGGCGGCGGCGGTGGCGGTGGCGGCGGAGGCGCGGGCGGCGGCGGGACTTGCGGGTCGCAGCTGCCTCTGCGCCCGCCACCTGCGCCGCCGTCACCTCGGCGGAGGGCTGCGGGGCGCGTGCGGTAAGGCCTGGCGGCGAGCTCCGCGCGGCGCGGGCTCCGGGTCTGCGCACTGCGGCGGGGCCGAGCTGGGGCCCGAGGCGGGCTGGATGCAGGACGCAGTGTCCGATGCCCGCGGGGGACGGGGCCCGAGTTTTGGGACCAGAGGTGCCCGGGGCCCTGGGATGCTGCGGGGAGGCACACCTGGCCCTGCAGCGGCCGGCCGCTCTGGAAAGCCACCAAGCCTTGGCCACAAGGGTCGCGGGAGCCCGGCTGTAGCAGCCAGCCTGGCTCCTGGAGGACAGGGGTCTGTGAGCCAAGGGGGACAGCCCTACTGCAGTGCTGGGACTCTCATCCCCAGGGCTAGAGGTGGCTGAGGGTGAAGGACCTAGTGACATGCCCTTTGGGCCTACTTTGGGGATGTAGAAGATAAATATGGGGTAAACCTGAGAAGAGGGGGTGGGTAAAAACAGGACACTGGCGTTGCAAGATACAAGAGTGGGATGGGAATTGGGTGTTTAGGTCTCAGATTGCAGAAACCAATTTTATGGTCTGAAATGAAGCACACAGAAGAGCTTTTTAACTATTGTGCTGTCAGTAAATGCTTGATGGTTTACTTTATTGTTTATTGTACTCTGGCCAGGATATCCTTCTGGGTATAGGCAGTGATATTAATTTGTAGGTATGAACATTATCTGAGGCTCACTTGCAGTTTTGTTTGCTTACTATTACTCAGAACTATCTTTGTGATGATGACTGGTTCAGGAGTTCCCACATGAATGGGAAAACTAAAAAGCCAACTTATATTTCTGCTTGGCATTTTCAGGGTACAAAGTAACAGGCAAATTTAATGATATTTTACAAGCAGTGGGGTTAGAGTGTGAAGTTATTTCATGTTAATCTTCCTGTATCTGTCTGTTGCTTTACTTTGAGTTGAGTCCTTTAGTTATTTTTGAAAAAAAAAATGCACAAAAATCCACACAACATAGATTTTCAAATTTGACATCAAATGTTCCAGCCAGAGTGAGCCGTTATATCAGTGTAGGTATCTATCTGAACCTATTTTGGAATACTCTCTGGTTTAAATGCCAAATTTTAATTTCATATAATCTCAGACTTGAAAATTGTGCGTTCTCCAATTCTCTCTTACTGGAATCTTGTTTTCGCCCTATGTTTATTTGAACTGAGTTTTACCGTGACTTTAAAGACGCTTTCCTGCTATATAAAGGACACTTAAATGTTCAGTGATGTGGGACTTGAGGTGTGCTTGCCAGTTGGGTGGCCACGGTGAAGCTCCTTCAAGAGCTGTCACAGGCTTGTCACACGCTCCCTGAGTGTGAACACCTTCTTATTTTCTCTCCTAGACTGAGCTGCTGAGACCTCCACTTTCAAGATGAAGTTTTCATGGGCGATCTCCATTTTTATTTTAATGTCCTTGCTGTTTGAAGACGCGTGTTCTAAAGAAAAGTCTTCCAAGAAAGGGAAGGGGAAAAAGAAGCAGTATTTGTGCCCATCGTACGTTCCTCACGCCCTATATCCTTCAGCTGAGCAATGTTGCTGCGTTTGTTAGAAAACCTGACCAGTTGTTAAAATGCCCACCCACAACACTTTCTGCATCCAGTCATGCACCTACTGTGTCCTGTTTGCAAGATGTCGGGAGTAGACAGAGGTTTGAAATATGGTGGTCCCTTCCTGGTGGTAAAGGAAGCTTTGCACATACACCTTTATATATCATTTACAAAAGTAAAACAAGTTATTATAGCTTTATTTTGCCAGATATGCAGCTTTAATAGGATGCTTTGGGTCCGTGCTTTGAGCAAATACTAGGTCAAAAGGTAGATTTAAAAATAATCTGAAATGAGAATTCATTAAGAACCAAGTAACTGTTATCTTGAGGTCTATTATATTTGCATTGGTATACATGGTGGAAGTAAATTTGCATGATAAATAACATTTATTCTGAAGTATTTCTTTGTAAAGGACTTATAAAAGGAATTTAGTATATATCTCAAAAAGTGTGTGATTAAAATATAGAATTATTTTTGTAAAAGAAAAAAAATCCAGCTGCAGTCTCCCAAAAGTCAAAGTTTTTCAGCCTGGGATCTTTTCTGAGAAGGGTTAATATTACTGGTCAATGAAAGCTGAAAATATCCAACTGTTACAGCAGATAAACACTATATAATGACTACTAAAGATTATAGTGTGTTTTTAGGTAATAATACAACACATGCCCTTACTTTGCTGTTATAAGCCAGTTTTCAGTTACTGTGGTTGAGAAATTATATTGACCACAGACAATATTTTATTCCAGTGTCATGTCTTACATGGGAACCATTGAAGTTTTATAAATGTCTGTAAGAAACATAAAGTGTCTTTTAGGAAGAAAAGATGTTAGACTTGATACATTGTAGTTGATACGTTAGAGATGTAAGAGACTTAAAAGCAGTGTCATGGAGACTAATGTCTAGTGTCTAGCATTCAGTAAGTTTCATGTCATATCCAGAGGCATCTCCTAACTTTACCATTGACAGCCTACCTATTTAGCAGTTTTATGTCAGCGTGAAGTGTAGGCTAGACTTGACTTATATGCATGCACCTCCTTGGCCTCTGTACCCTTGGGTATCTGCTAAGCGGTGTGAAGCAAGCCGAGGCCTACTGTGTGCTGACATCAGAACTCCTCAGTATTAAGATTTTTGTGTTCTAAGCAAAAGATCAGCCCTGGAGGGAACTAGATGATGGTAGGCCTTCTCCTCGTATGAAAGACACATTTTCAAGTTCTAAATATTCTTTGTTGATCCAAGCTGGTATATGCCTTGTAGCTGTGGTAGCTGGGTGTGGGGAGGGTGGGGTCAGGCCATTATGGACCAGTCCTGCTTTTTTTCCAAGTGAGTGGTGCTCTGGTTACTACCTTCCAGATAAGCCCCTTCCATGCTTCCTGCATCCAAAGTCATCTTGTTTAAAGATCACAACAGCAAATCTTCTTGCCTCCATTTACCTTACAATAGTATTTAGAGGACATTTGCTCTTTTTCACAACTATGCTATTAAGTTGCCCAAAGTATATAAATGTACTGTGTATCTGCCCAAAGTATATGGTGTCTAGAGTTGTTTAAGACAGATTTTTGAAAATGGGGTAAGATAATAAAGTTTCTCTTGGAGAATGTGAAAATTATGAAGTTTCATAAGGTGCCATCTATGCCTGTTGAGTTCTTGTCACAGCACTTTATATGTTGTATAATGAGTTGAAAATCCATCTTTGCTAGTTTCTACTATAGTCTTAAATTTATTTTTTATGAGACTAAGTAAAGTTTTATTGATGGTTGTAGTAAGCCTGTCAAACATCTACCTTATCAATATGTAAATAGGGCTGAGATTATAGCTCAGCAGGTAAATGTGTTCCGCAGTGTTTGGTGGCTGGAACTCATACGGTGGAAGGACAGAACCAGTTTCCACAGAGGTCCCCTGACAACCACATGCTTGCTGTGACACACATGCACATACATACATGATCATTAAAATAAATAGACAGACARACAGATAAATATGCCTTGGCAAATTATACTTGTATATTTTTGGGTTGGATCCATTTTATGAATAAATATCTCTTGCCACAGGAATCTAATTCTATAATCCCAGTACTTGGTAGGAGGATTGGGAGTTCAAAGCCATCCTGGTTTATACAGTGAGACCTAACCTCGAGAGGCAAAACTGAAGTCAAATAAATGAAAATCAGCCTTGAGATTAAGAACTTGAGAAAATCAAAAGTGGATTTTTCTCTGGCTGGAATTTGGTCTACTATATGAAAGTTCTGTGAAAGCTCAGGCTAGAATCTCAGTCATAGTAATGTGCTGTAATATAATCTTATATGGTTATTTGTAGTTTAGATCTAAACTGTTTATCTTGTATAAATTTATTAGGAGTATTGATTAGCAGAGTTGGAATTAGAAATCTTAGAAATCAAGGTCTTAACATCATGAGATTCCTGCCTGGTGAACTTTGGTTTATTTAAACACTCTGGGACTGGCACTGATACACCATGAGAGCATATAAACCTAGCCAGTATATTTGTAGTGAACAAAAGTTAGCTATTTTTGTTTTCCCACTAGAACAGTAGTTTTTTTTCCTGTCTGTTATGAGAACGTATATTTTAAAATACAGGACAGGGGCCAGAGATATGGCTCTGTGTGATTTTTCCATTCTGATGGTAGGATTTTACCTAAACCCATGTRTAGAGCTGCACTCACTCACTATACATATAACATAACATAAACTAGACTTTATGTCTAGTTCAGAGCTGGAGAGAGGGTAACACTCTCCACCCTGACTGTCCCGTCCTGTTCCAAAGCTCAACTCAACATTCAGAAAGTACTCTTAGAACATCTCCTGACACCATGGCCCTTTGCCAACAGATGACCACACCACCTCCTTTGCCATCCTCGGATCGCTCTTGACCTACCCTTTCTACATCAGCATCTCAAATCATCAGGCACCAAGGCTCAGCAGCTCCTCTTTACCACCTCTGGAGTGTCTTTCACCTCTTTATAGACATTGTCTTAATTATCTTCTCTACAATCTGTAATGTGGCTTGCTTTAACTTCTCCACTATTTCTTTTTCCCCTTGGCTATTTCTGTTCCTTACTGACCCTAGAGGTTGTTGTTGTTGTTTGTTGTTGTTATTGTTTGGTTTGGTTTGGTTTGGTTGGGTATTTTCCCCTCAGATCTTGGTTCTAATTAGGTCATTCCAATATGGAGATGCCTTTCAGTAATTGTCTGACTTTTTAGATATCTCTTGTCTCTACACAGAAGATCTTTGATGGCTACAGTTCAGTATCTTCATCAGAATCCTCTCCATCCCAGTCTGTGGATCACCCAGTGCACACCTGCTCTTTCCCATCTCCATCAGTGTTCTTCTCAATAGTTAAAGCACCAGTGCTCTGTGGCTGTGTTAGTTAACTCCCACCTTCAGGCTCTTTCTCAAAATTTTCACAGCAGTAACTATCACTTGTTCACTATTGAGCCTCAGTCCGTGTGCCTACACCTTTACAAACACTACTACAGGTATCTTCCATTCAGCATTTTTTAAAATTCTTTAATCCATTTTTATAGTCTAGTCTTCATCTCCCTCCCTGTGCGCCCTGCCCCCACTCCACATCCCATACTTCCCAGACCCCTTCTCCAAGATGTCCTCACCCATCCTCCCAAACTTTGCCAGAACTCCTGACTTCCTGGGACCTCAAGTCTCTCAAGAGTTTGGTGCATCTTCTCCCACTGAGGTCAGACCAGACAGTCCTCTGCTCTGTGTGTGTGTGTGTGTGTGTGTGTGTGTGTGTGTGTGTGTGTGTGTGTGTGTGTGTGTGTGTGTGT
>BDUI01000039.1:285279-314945 GCA_002335545.1 Apodemus speciosus | reverse complement strand
GGTTGGTCGTCAGTGTCTGAGAGATATCGCGGGTCCAGGTCAGGTGAGACTGCTGGTCTTCCATGGGAATGCCCTCCTCCTCAGCTTCTTCCAGCTTTTCCCCAATTCAACCACATGGGTCCCCACTTTCCTTCCATTGGTGGGGTTCAACATCTGACTCTTTCAGCTGCTTGTTGAGCCTCTTGGAGGGCAGCCATGATTGTACAATTTCATTTGTACAATCCTCTTCTTTACATCCATGTTTATGATTGTTCCTGGATCTTCTCCAGATATTTGTAAACTCATGAGAGAACAATGCTTACTTAACTCATTACCAAGGAACAACTGAATTCCTGGCACAAAATATACATCAGGTGATAAATTTTTTAATAAGTTAAAGGAAACCTAAAAGCCTTTGTCTGCTTCTTACTGCTTCTATTATGTCTAGATTTTACATCAATTTATATGGTCTCAGCATATGAACAACTAGATTTATTCATAACTACGCTAATAAGTTGAATATTTTTACTCTGGGTTATGTTTGACAGGGGCAGAATTTTGGCTTCATCATATTCAACATTTTATTCAGTGATTAAAAGGAAACATTAAAAAAACAAAAACAAACTGAAATTTGTAATGTTGGAAAAGGTAATGTGAGATAGAATTGGGAGCCAATATAACTCGTAATTAAGAGACTAAGGCTCAGAAAATAAAAATTACATATGGAATATCATATGTAGTATATATCCATTTATATATGCATATAGTAATATATATATTCATGCTGTATTTATATCTATACATACATATATACATATTTATATATATACATGTATATACTGAGTATACATGTATATATATTATATACATAATATATATACACATATGTTTGTGTGTGTGTGTGTGTGTGTGTCTTGATGGCAGGGCATGTGAAGTGAGCCTGTCTTGCAGGATGATAAGGGTGCTGACAAGAATGTATACTCAGATGACTATGAATGGAACACAATGATATACAGATAGGAAATTGTCATAATGAAACCCATTTATTATTTTTATGATAATAAAAGGCCTAATAAAATAGGGAAATTGGTTCACCTACTATTTGTGCAAGTATGGTTAAAAGAATATTTGGAAAAATTTTGATGATGTGATTATATTGATACAAATGAGTGTGTATACATGTATGTGTACATGTACAGTGTTTTATTTAGACATTTAAAGCAAAGTTTCTGGGCATTTCTGCAAGTTTTACACAGCATTCCCAGGACAGAGAAATAATAGTAGAAGCAATTAAGATATTTTTGTACTAGGAAGTGCTTAAGGAACTGAGATAATTGAAGGTTGTTTGCAAGTGTTTGAAAATCTGTGGTGTGAATAAGAAACTAGACTTTAGGGCTAGGCATCAGCTTAAAGCCAGGCTAATGAATAAAAGCTATATAGAGTGAGACTTTGGCTTCAACTTAAGAAGTTTTTACCAGCGATCAGATGAAATGTAATTGTCTAGATCAGAAGTGGCGCAGGTATTAGTAATAGAGCCACTCTGACACAGGAAATTTGTTTGGCTGGCCTATGTTTGGGGATTTGAAAATGAATAGCTAAGTAGATCATATAGTAGTGTTTAAGGACATTTCAATTTAAGGACATGAGGTTTTTAAAATTTCTGTAGACTTGACAGTGTATTTGATTATCTAATAACAACAGGAAATGGAGTCATCATTCTACAAACTTAAATTTTATCTTGCTCCAGTGAGGCAGATCTGCCTTTATTTTTTTGGTGGATTGACTTGGAAGATCCTGGTATATGAAATGCATAAACCTTGGTCTTGAGTTGGTCATAAGGATTTGACAACCTTCATTAACATAGTTTCCCTTTAGGTCAGGCTTGGTTATGCCCTTAATCTCAGTACACAGGAGGAAGGAGCAGGGGAGCTTTGTGAGTTCATGGCCAGCTTGATCTACATTGGGAGTTCCAATTCAGATAGAAATGTATACGATAACCCTGTCTCAAAAATCCAAACCCAACAAAAAAAGCAAAACACTATGCTTTCACTCTGAAATTTCATAACCAGTATTGTTTAAATTGCCTTCAACACCCCCCCCCAAATTTCCTTTCTTACCTAATCCAGCAGAAAAAGATAAGTCAATCGACCATAGTTCTCCAGAAATGACTTTGGGATGACAGATGCAAATGATCAACACTTCCATGAACAGAAGGCTTGTGTCTGTATGGGTTTGTACTTGCATATCCTAAAAACGAGAACTGAAATATATTTAACAACTCCAACAATAACAAAAATACAATTTAAAAAACACAGAGGAACATTGAATTGTATGTCAATTTTCAGTCATAGGAGATGTGGCAATTCCTTCTCATTGATCATGCCTGGACAGTGTCCTGGTATGTATTACTAGTTTTGTCATTTTTGAGCTACTGGTGCTCATTCTTATTTATTTATTTATTTATTTATTTATTTATTTATTTATTTATTTATATTTCATGTGCATTGGTGTTTTGCCTGCCTATATGTCTGTGTGAGGGTTTCGGATCTCCAGAAGCTGAAGTTACAGAGAGTTGTGAGCTGCCATGTGGGTGCTGGCAATTAAACCTGAATCCTCTGGAGGAGCAGTGAGTGCTCTTAACCACTGAGCCATCTCTCAGCCCCTGCTGCTCATTCTTATGTTGAGGCCTCTGCATTTCAACCATCTGGCAGTTGATAATTTTAAGTGAACTAGTATGTTTATGAAGAGAATTAAAATTAGAGAACTGTCTTGAATATGACATGTGTGTCACAGACATGCAGATAGTCTGTGTGTGTTTTTCAAATGCATGGTTTATTATGCAAACATTAAAGATGTGGGACAACTCACAGCAAATTATACATATATACATACATATATACATATACACATATGTACTTATATACATATACACATATGTACACATATACATATATACATGTGTACATATATGCATATGTACAGATTCACACTAATACATATGTACACATATACACACATACATATATACATACATATGTACATATATACAAATGTACCTATATATACATATGTACATGTGTATACATATATACACATATACACATATACATATATACATATGTACCTATATACATATATACATACATATATACACATATACATACACATGTACACATATACATACACATATAGATATATGCATACCTACATATATGCATACATGTATACATATACATACATACATACATACATACATACATACATAAGTATGCTCTAAGTGACATCACCAATACTTGGAGGCAGGGTCCATTCATAAGACAGTGGGTCACGACAGCAGGCAGTAAGCTGAAAGTCAGATTGGCCTCACAAAACCTATGTCCAATATTGGTTCGGGTAGGTAGGACAGTTTGTGAGTGTTCGCACTGCGTCAGATTCTTGAGAAATGTATTACGTAAGAGCACAGGATGCTAACTACTCGTGGCTTCAATTGTGCTTACTGAGGGTGCTGGATGAACAGTAGTCACCAGAGTCAGAGTAGGAGATCCTCATGGGAGACATGATCACTGCAAGAAGGACTCCCTGTTGCTGGAGTACATGACTCATGTGTGTTGAGGTATTTTGGGGCCCAGCATCTACTGAGCCGTTTGGAGCCTGGGTTTTTGTATCGCTTCTGAGCTTCATCTTGTCTTGTCAACCCATTTACATGAGTGGCACAGGCTGCCCACTCCCAGGGCGTTGCTGGGTACCCTCAGGTGCTCACTTCTGCAATCAGCAAGTTCTGGTATCAGGACACAGCAGGAGTGCCACCATCTTGTGAAACACTCTGTGTTGCTTTCAGAGTTTTGATTTAAGTGTTTTCTACAAAATCTTTCTTTTCTTCCTTTTCTTCCCTGTACCATGTCTTCCCTCTGAGGAGTTTCACATGATGCCTTTAATGATTGAGGTAGCTCTTGTTGTATGCATGCAATCATGTCAACGCATATTTACCATATCTGCTAAGTGTTCTCAAATCCTTGAGACTCTAATGTTAAAATCATGACCTAAGTAATTCAGGTTTACTTTTGCTCTTGTGCCTACACTAGAAAAGAATGGAAGCTATTTCTATAACCTAAATTATGTATAAGTTTAAATGCACTTGACACCTCTGAGAATTTTTGTCTCTTTTATCGTTTAATGCTAGAATATATGCACATCAGTTGTATATACTGGTGAGAGGTAAATTTACAAGGAAAGACAAATGCCATGTTTATGCAAATTACTATGGTAGTCATTAGTCTCTCTAGTTCCTTTTCTCTAGCTTCCATTAATAGATTGGACGGATCTTTACTGAGTTCCCGTTGAGGCTGTGCTTAGTTGTACTTACTTGGAGAAATGTTCATGGGAAATGTTGGCCAAAGATGAGAGGCTGACTCAAAAGGATATGACTCGTGTAAAACGTGGATGCACGTGGGGATTGTCTGTCCTGTCATCATTGTACACTTGGTCCAGGGGTTTCTTCTTTCTTCTTCTAGTGTTTGTTTATGCATTTTCATACTATCTGTTTTGCAATTTCTCTTTGCTGGCATACTGTTATTTTGCAATCACTTGAATTAATGATCTTGTCCTTCCAAGTAATCCTTCAGCGTTTAAAATTGGCATCTCCATTACTCCAGTCAGTCAGGCGTGAAGCTGAAATAGGAGCTGCACCTCTCCTTTGAAATGATCTCCTCTATTGTCATGTTCAAGTTTCATTTCAATGCATCTCCTCTTACCACCATTGTCAACACATTTGTCATGATATTTTCCCAGTGACTCGCCTTATTGTTATACGTCTGGGCATACTGTTTCCATTCTCTTCCTGATAGTCCTGCAGCCAGCAACGCAATTTTCAGCACATTTTCTTTAATCCTAGATTTCAAGAGACTCTCTGAAATTTTTATTCCAGACTTTGGGTGCAGCTACAATCTTGCTTTAGAAATGTTGATCTGTTCCATTTCCTAACCATTCCTTGCTGCTGCTGCTGCTACTACTACTATTGTTGTTGTTGTTGTTGTTGTTACATTTAGAAACATACCCTTCTGATTATCCAGACTTTACCAGTTCTTCAGGACTTTGCTGAGTAAATGTTGCCTTGTCCTAACAGACGTTTTAAATACTCAGCAGCAGCCGTCAGGACGGGGAGTTCTGTGAAGCAACAGCGTTCTGTAGAGGGGTGACTACTACTTAATGTCTTGGAAATTAATTGAAATTCAGCTTTTGGAAGAAAAAAACAATCCGTCTTCTGCTTTGCTCACCTATAGTACTGTGTTAGATGCCTGTTGCTATAATTTTCAAGAGTTAAAATTATGTGGAAGTTTGGTCCTAGGGTCTCGAATGGTACTTGCTTGTTCGTTAATGTCTATTGCATGTTGTTGGATTTGTTTTTACTGCGGTTTTTTTTCTTTAAAGAGTAAGTAACTTCTGATTAAAGCTTTGTCTTATGGAATGTTAGACTGCTTTTGTATAAGCGAAATTATAGAACCATGACTAAGGGAGGAAATGTAGAAGACATAGGAAATTAAAGGATACTACAGATGCCTCTAAGGAGAAAAGGCAAGTTTTTAGTAGTTGTGTTTTTTGTTTGTTTGTTTGTTTGTTTGTTTTTGTCACTGCAGTGATTTTGAACTGGAAGGGAGAGAACCAAAATCAAGTATTCCTTGGATATTAATAGTATAAAAATTAATTCTCCTAACCCTGTGGTTAGGACTGATGTTGGACTCTTTCCCAGAATCATTTTTTCCACATCATATATTTGGGCATGTGATTAAATTAAATCCTTCCTATGATGAGGTCTCTACTTTCTGGTTAAATCATATGTATGTTCACAATCTTCACTGCAAACAGTTGAGAGGAGGTGGCCATATAGAGTTTTAGCACATCACATCGCTAAAAGGTTTGTGCCTAGGAGCTCCATGTGTGATTGATAGTACAGTTGAATCAGATAAGTGATGATTACATAGGAAGACCAGAGCTCATCTTTTGATACATCCCGGGTTTAATGACAGTGCAGTTAGAAGTGATATTGGTAAGATGAATTCTCTTCACACATGCTGGACAAGGAGCGAAACACTTTAGGTCATTTATTTGTTAATGTGCACATCTAGTTCTACTCTATTCTTTGACACAGATGTTATTTCTTCCTTATAAATAAATCTAGTCACTTCCTTGAAACCATTATTACTTGGTAAGGGCCATGTGCTTTTCTCTACATCCCAACACACCCTGTTTTCATCTCTGGGTCTTTTCCTTGCTTCAAGGTTAGCTTCTAGACTTCCCTGCTCTGAGTCGTTTCCCTAACCCTTCTGACTACTACTGATACACCACTTTCGCTGTCTCCTTAACCATTGGGTCTTTCCTGATAGTCATTCTTGATTCTTGCATGGCCTTCCCATCCATATTTTACCTGTAGCAATTTCTGGTTTTGTATGTGACCAGTGACCATCGGAAAATGTTGTATCTACATCTTTATCTCTAGCTGTATTTACTATGTGATATCCAACCTCTAGCCATTCAATTGCTGTTTCCCACTATACTTTACTGTACTGCACTGTAAATGCATTGGGTACAGCTCTGTGGTAGAGTATTTGTGTGAGGTCCTGGTTTTAATCCCCAGTACAACAAACAAACAAGCCAAAAAAATCAATTTTATGTAGTGTAGGCATTAAATATTAACAAGAATAACTTACTTTATGAAATTTTCATGATAAGTATTGTTTTAAAATTAATGAAAACAGTATTTTGTTTTGCATTGCAGTGTGTTAGTTTGGGGGCTGAGTTCTTTCTTCTCCCATGCACGTCTGTATTGGGTTCACAATGGCATATTAATTTGGCTGATCACGAAGACGAGATGACCACATGAAACTGGAAAAGGGAAGAGCACTTAAATAGCTTTTCCTAAATTTGAATGTTCTTTAATGTTGTGCCAAAGTTAACAAATGATATTTCCTTAAGAGAGAGTAATTTTATGTGAAGCCTACAATCAGATCAGTGAACGTTTTGTTCTGTTTCATTGCAGTTCATTGGTCGGACAGGCACATTGAATGGGCTCTTTTGTTCAGAAATGATTTTATAACAATGTAGAGTAGCAGCTAGAAGATACTCGCTTGCCTGCTTTGGAAGTTATCCAGAGGTTGATCCTGTCATTACACAGCATGGAATGACACTGCCATTGAGTGTCCCTCTCTGTGTCAGTGGAGAAAGGATACACATTTGAGGATGTGCTCAGACTCACAGTAGTTAATGTCCATCTAAGATTCTGATTTGTGTTAGAAAATGTGAATTTGTCACTATCAACTAATACAGCCATGTTTATCTTTTTATTACTTTTCCAAACAAAACAAAACAAACAAAAAAACTCACCTCTGGAATACCCTAGTGTTTTTCTTTTCTTTTTTCCTCTTTTTCTTCTTTGTTTTGTTATGTATTCTGTGAATAACCTTCCATGAAGATTAGGAGTCTAATTTAGCCCCTAAGTAAAATGATCCAAGTGTTTTTATTCCCCAGACCCTTCAGTTTAGATTATAGCTATAGCACTGTGCAGGTTGTCAGGTATAATGTTAGCACCATGCTGATTTTAGTTTTAAAATGTAGTAAAATTATGTTTTCTGAGTATTTCTTTAGAAACACTGATTAGGGACCTTAAAATTTTTGTGTAAGTTGCTGCTAGGGTGTTAATGTTTTATATGTTTTGAAGGCTTGTTGTGTTATGTATAAGTTGTGTGGTATATTTTGTATTATGTATAAGTTTATATATTGGTGGTGTGTGGTATATTTTGATTTTGTGGGAACTTAGGTTTTGGTATGTGGTTTATGTTGACAGTGTGTGGTAGGTTTTGACGAAATTTGGTGTTATGTATTGGTTTTGTGGGTTCGTGTTTTCGTGGTGTGTGGTGGTGTGTATTGGAGATGTGTAGCGTTATGTATTGGTAGTGTGTGTCATGTGGTGCTGTGTAGTGTTAAATATTGGTGTTATGGGGTTCTATGTACTGATGGGTAGTGCTATAATTTGGTAATGTCTATTATGTTTTGGTCATATATTGGTGGCATGCTACGCAATGATTTGATAGTATGTGGTTGCAAAGAAGGCATTGCCATTACATTTAAATATTTTCTTGATTTTGGCTAATGAACAAGCAGTTTTATCCATCATGGCCTTTGCACTATGAGCACAATTGTCAATATTTAACAAAGTAAATAATGTGCTACTGGTYTTATGAGAAGTTTTGGCTGTGGTGTGGGCAGTCTGCAGGTAGGCGAAGCAGGCTTTAAGAACTGGTATTCTGGTGTGCAGGCATCTTTGATGTTCGCAATAGAGACAGCTGTTCACATCTCTGCTATGACGACCCCTTTTCCTTCTAGCTCTTCTCAGCTTTGCCAGCAACTTGTTCTGGGGTAAACAACTCGGTTTCCACTTTACTGTGATATATTCTGTGATGTCTTCCTGACGTTTGCCCTGCTTCTTTCCGTTCACTTGTCCCATCCCTTCATATCTCACTACTTCCAGCCAAAAGCTACATATTATTCAGAGTCCCTGCCCTGTAACTTGTGCAAAATCCCATACTAAAGATACAATGTCAATAATTACAAGTCCCAAGTAAAACTGGTTGAGTTAGTTCTGAAGAGAACACATACCTCTGAACTCCCAGGGACATGAGTTCATTTCAGTTTTGTCTTATGTCCTCCCACTGACCAGATCTGTAAAATAAAGGCACTGATAGTAGGGATTAATGAATTTCCCAGGGTAACCGAAGTGAAAAAAAAATTTTTTTTTGCAATTTTTATATGAGATAAATTAGCTTCCCCTCCAGAGGCACTTAGCCTGTCTTAGGGCAGATCAGTTCAAATGCCTCTGACCTCAGTGGAGCAGACGGTGCTTCCTCCATTTTCTTCTCTGGTAATGGACACAGTTATCCTCATGTGCTGCCCAAAGCAAAGGCTCTAAAGTGGAAGACTGTAGCGTGTGACGTCAGAACATCTGAGGCAGAGTTCAAAGAACATTTTTTTATTTTTAATATTATTCTTAACCTCTTTGTGCTTTTACTTAATTTTGAAAAATAAAAAAAAAAACTTAATTGCAGGAAAATATCTGGACACAGCCTTTGTAACCTTTGATACTAGTTGGGTTAGAGACAGTGTTTGTGGTGTATTGTCTCTATGTGAGGGTGAATGTCTGGTGGGATGCCGGTCCATCTTCCTGATGAGCGTGTACAGAGTGAAGTTGGTCATATTGCTAGCATGGTTCATTGTGAAGCTGCTGCAGGCTAACACATATAGCAGAGGCCATCCTGGTTATTTGGAAGATTAAAGAACAGATCTTAAGAGGTAAGTACAGGCCTTCTCTAGGCATTCACCAGCTGAAGACACGTCTATCCTTGCACCGAGGTGTAATCCGGTCCATTCCAGTACTGGTTTGATTACTAACCACCATGTGAACATGATTTTTCATTGTTGCTCTTTATATCTTATTTATTGTAACTACTGGGTTTGCTTGAAGTAATGAACTTTAAAGTTCACTGAACTTTTTACGAAGAATAACAGAATGTTACTTGCTGAGTGTATAATTTTACAGGATTTCTTTTCCCAGACCTGTGTTCTATTACATGAAAACTGGTTGCTATAGGGTAGAGAGATGGCTCAGTGTTGAAGGGCACTTGCTGCTCTTCCCGAGGATGCAGGTTTGGTTATCAGCATCCACTTCAGACACCCTACAACCTTCTATTTCTCCTATATCAGGGGACCCAGTACTCTCCCTTCTGTTTTCTGTAGGCATTTGGACACGTCTGCTCTGTATTCACACACACAGCATATTCATATATACATGATCAGTTTGTGTTTAAAATATTGACCTGGACAAAGAACTTTAGTTCATAAGTTATTAAATTTTATTATTTATTATTTATTTAAATGTTGGATCATTTGGACATTCTTAAATTCTTGCTTTAAAATCTCTGCCTAACTGTGCTCATTTATCTTGACTCCATGACCCAGTATGCAAGAATATTTGCTGGTTATTTGATATTAAGGAATATCTTAATTTCAAACTTTGCTTGAGCACACCTCCCCAGTAGTTTAGTGCTTTAGGCTTGGTCCTCCTTGTGGTGAATTGAGGTGATGGTGCTTTAAGAGATCTCATTTAGTTGAAGGTGATTGGGTCCTGGTTCCTCTTGGAAATAGGTAAGGTAATTTGTGTAGAGTGAGTTCGCGTTTAGAACAGCAAGTTGCTAGAAACAAGACTGCTCTGTTTGACTTCCCTTGTGATGAGCCCTTCTCTGCTTCTCCACATGCGTGGCACACTGCTCTTGGACCACAAAACCTGAGAGATATGTGAACCTCTTTCCTTTATAAAGTAGTAGTAGTCTCAGCTTGACTATAGTAACTGAATTATTAATACAATTAATAATTATTATCAATATAATTACTTTTATTTCATTTTAACTAACTATTAACACTTATAGTTATATAAATTATGTGTTTAACATAATATAACGTATTTTCTGTTAGAAATGCCATGGAGGGCAGTTAAAGGTTTTCCAAAAACAATAATGAGTATATAAAAAAAAAAAACAAAAGTATTGGTTTTGGATAAATCCCTAAGGACCAAGAAAAGCCAATAGATCTCAGCACCTGCATAGCAATGTTAGGAATCAGACATCTTCTGCAAGCAGTGAGGACTAGGAAAGGAAGCATGGCCAGGTAACCTTAGCTCAGTATCCCCTATTCAGGCGTTTTCAGGGTTGAGGACACCAAGGAAGACAGTATTCAGGGAAGGTCTGAGTGCAGCTGCATCTCCACACTCTGACTGCTGAGCTATAAGGAAAGTGCATTTCCTTCTGGATGACACAATAAGAACACGGAGGAAGAATCATGCCTGTCCCTGGTGTTTTGCAGGCTCTGGCAGATTGTTATCCATTCTTGCCTAGAACCTAGAGGCAGCAGTGGCTGAGGCCTTGGGGCCAAGGAGCAGAGATGCGGGCTATGTGAGATGGCAAGAACTTCTTAAGGGAAAGAGACTATTGAATATTTACTGTTATAGGAGGGAGAAGAGAGTGAAGACAGCTGAAAAGTACAAGGATGGGGGAGTTTGGAAAGAAGCAGACAAAAGCAATTTTGTCCTCAAGAGCATAGGATGGCACTGGAGTCCAATAGCACCAATGTGAGATATAGATTTGGAACAGGTAGGATTTGAAGATGAAGAACAACCAAAGCCCCTCATTTGGCAGTTGATGCAGAAGAATTGCAGTGAGCTTGAGGTCAGCCTGGGCTATGCAGYAGGCAACCAAACCAAACCAAACAAGCAAGCAAACAAAAAATGATCAAGCAAACAAACAGAAAGTTCAAAGTTTCAGGATCTGAGAAAAGAACAAAGAAAGTATAGATCAGTAAGTTCAAGGCCAGTGAACCAGTCACACCAGGACCAATGCTCTTATCTGCCTCTGTCTCAAGGCCTGGCTGGGTACGGAGGAGGTTTCAAGAGATTTTCATCAAGCATCCAGTTTTGTGACCAGGACTAGGCAAGTTGCATATGTGATGACAATTCTGAGTGGTAGGAAAGTGCCAGAAATGAGTTCTCATTCTTTGAAGATGACTGAAAAGACCAGGAAAGTTGTAGTAGATTTCATCATACATTCTAGAAAGTGCTAACCCACAAGGCAGTTAGGATATGGTTTGGATGGGTATAGTTTCCTTATAAGGAATCCTGTGGATTTTAACTTATCCAACGTAGGGTGTTACTGATTGCTAAGCAATAATTCATAGACACAGAAAGGGCTACCTTTCTTTTTCTGTACTGGAAGGAAGTAGATAATCTAGTATTCAGAAGAACTATTCATTACTCCTGCTGCATAGGGGAGTTTGCCCATCACTGTTCACATTAGCCTGCGGGCCTCTAACGATGAAAGTCATTCAAAAGACAGGGTGTTTTGTTTTTGTCTCTGGTAACAGATGATTTGCACATAAGATCTGACATAAGGGAAAATGAAAAGGTCATGGTAACAGAGCCAGGTTAGGTGTTAGGGGTGGCCTTAGGCTTTGCCACTGGGTTCCTCACAGGAACAAAACCCCTTTATCTAAATGATTTGTGGTGTCCCTGGAGTGACTTACTCAAGGAGCTTTGAAGTTTAAATTATTCATTTCTCAATATCCTCATCTTTACTTCTTTCAAAAATTTGCTTGTAGTGGCAGAGAAAATATTTCCTTTCAAAGCTTAGTCTCATCAAGTTTGGGAGAATCGTGGAATTAGAGTGGGGATTTGGGGGAAGGAAGAGACATGAATATATAGAATGCATTTATATAAGAAGGGAAATACTCGGCATATTTGCTTAAATAAATCCCATGTCCCTGACTTTCTGTGGCTGAGAGTAAATTGTGGACGTCTATCATTCCAAACAGTTATTGCTTTCTTTTCCTTTCCACATGACACAAATAGGCTCTGAGGAGTTGTCCATCTCACAGAATCATTACTAATCTGGCTTCTTTATTTGTGCTGCCATCATTCATTGGTGAGACAGGCCTTTTGTGAATTGGTTTCCTGCAGTTATGGTCTCTGTTTACAGAGAAGCTCACAGAGGCAGCTCCCAAATGTCTAGAGCCACGATGCGTGTCAGCTGTAAGCCAGGCCTCCAGTCCACCTAGCCAGGCCTGCATAACTCAGAAAGGTTGGCTATATGTTAATTTTCTATCATTTTCTTGTCCCCTCCTGCCCTCTCCTTTTCTTCTCTCCTCTCCCCCTCCTTTCTCTCCTGTCCTCTTCCCCATTCTACCCTCCTCTTCTCTCCCTTCCCCTCCCTTCCCTTCCACAGAGATGGAAAATGTGCAGGGCGAGAGTCTTCAGAGCACTAAGTCCTTTCTGTAGCTCCGTGTAGTTACGACAGGTGCTGCTCAGCAGCCTCGGCCGGGCTGGCCCGCCACCATCTCACCTCCTACTCTGAAGGGCTCGGACTGCAAGCCTGTCACCATGCCTGGTGTACCTACTTTGCTTATTTTCTATCAGAGGAGAGAACAGTCTCGCCTTTGGTGTACAGTTAGGAAATTTCCGAATGATATGCTGCATAACAGCATGTAGCAGGATCGATAGCCACATGCATTTAAAAGAAATCAATACCTATTACTTAGCTGAAGAACTGAACACGAACATTCGTGTAATATCTTTTCCTGAACAATACAAATTGCACGTATATTACAAATATTGGTTTGCAAAATATATGATTATATGATTAATGACTCTTGCTTTTTTTTCAAAGATTTATTTATATTTGTTTTATGTGCACAAGCCCTTTCTTTTTGTCTATGTATGTGCACATGTATATTCAGGAGCCCAGAAAGGGCACCCAATTCTTGAAATGAATTACAAATGACTGTGAGCCTCAATGTGAGTACTGGGAGTGGAACCAAGTCATCTGGAAGAGCAGCCAGCATAACTCCCCAGTTTCAGATTTGGTTGAACTGTATAGTTTGATGCCAAAAATTGTCTGATCAAGCTTTGTGCTATTTAGAGATTAGTTATGGTACTCATCAGAACATGCAGGTAATTATGGTCCAGGGCAATAACATTTCGATATGTAGTGCCCCATATTCTGGGAATTCTCCAATATTCGTCTCCCATCTCAATGTAGGAGTGTGGATGATACCGATACGCACCTGGCTTTATGTGGCTTCTGGTGGTTTCAACTCAGGTCTTCGTGCTTGCTCAACATGTCCCCCTCTGAGCCATCACCCCAGGCCTGCCTCTTTGCTTTCTTAGCACGATCATTTGATGAGCAGAAGGACTTGTTTTCATAAATTGCTGTCTGCGTCTAATCTGAGACAGTACCTTAGAGCTTTACAGAGTTCAGAGCAATTTGGTGTGTGTGTGTGTGTGTGTGTGTGTGTGTGTGTGTGTGTGTGTAAACGCAGAAAATGAGAAGGCATTTTGTCGTGTTGCTGTATTGGGAACTTCTCTGTTGGTTATGCTGAAGAAGACTGTAAGTTCCTGTAAGCAGTAAGTTTCCTGTTGTGCTCCAGAAGATGAGAATGAGGCATCTCCACCCAAGTTTTGAAGCCTTTTAGCCTATGTTTTTTCAATTGCTCAGCCCATATCCCTTTTCAGGTATTAATTCATGTTATTCCTCTGCTTCCTTCTATAAGACTTGTTGCTCAAGTGTTATATATGAGTGACATAGTGTGCTACAGGTCTTTACAAACCTGGCATATTTCCTATACCACAGTGGTCTCCCATTCCATCTAAACTGATACAGGAGACAGGAATTCATTCTTTCCTTATAGGTGAATAGTATTCTACCACATACACAGATTGTAGATACTATGTATATGTATAATATAAATACTGTATACATGCTTACTTTTTTATTCTTCCACTGGAAGTTACTTGGATGGATTCTGGAACTTGACTGCTATATATACTGCAGCAGTATAGATGAGGCTGCCAATAACTCTTCATATCTTTTTAATAAAGTGATATTATGTCTCTTGGGTATATGTGTGGGAACCACAGTCCCATGTGATAAATATATTTTTTGTTTTTTAAAGGAACCTCTAAACACTTTTCCATAATGTCTCTACTAGCATCTTTGTAAGACTGTATGAGTTCCCTGTTAACGATGTTCTTGTAAGCATTTCCGTATGTTGCCTTTTTGATAAGCTTCCACTAAAGAGCTTTAAAAAAACAAAAAAACAAAAACAAAAAACAAACACAAAGGCTTACTTAGTACTGTTTCTTTCATTGTTCATGCCTTTCCATTCTGCACAGTATCTCCCTCTATTCTCAGGTCAGGAGGATATGTCTGTTTTGGCTTAGTTTTCTAGCGACTTTGTTGTTTCATGACACACATTTGCTCTGTGATCCTTCTTCTGTCCTGCTTTGACTCAGGCTGCCTGCACTTTTGGTGTCTGTCTGTGAAATCATTGCCAAGAGCAATGTCACGAGGACTTTCTCCTCTGTTTTCTTTTGAAGTTTGAGATCTTCTGTTTAAGGCTTTAATGAATTTTGAGTTGATCTTTGTGTGAGCCAGAAGATAAACATTCAGTTTCTTTCTTTATCTCATAGATGCCTGGCTTTCTTAGCACCATTTGTCAAATGCAATGTTTTCTGCTCATTCTGCAGTCTTCTTGGATGATTTACTGAAGATTAGTTGGCTATATGCTGTATTTATTTCTGGTTCCCTTCTGTTGCATCAGCATAGAACCATTTTAACTACTGAAATTTTGGTAAATATTTTTGGAGAATTTATTTGAAACACACACACACACACACACACACACCACTCTCTAGTTAGCATTGAGAATACTAAATAGAGAAGGTTCAGGTTGGCTTATATCAACTTATTGATATCAACCATATCAACTGCATCAACCTTATCAACTTATAAGAGTTTCAAAGAGAGAAGAATCCTATAAAATAGATGTGAAATATGAAATATTTGTTGAGAGTCAGATCTTAAAAAGAAAATTAAAAAGCCAATATTAATCACACTATAAATTTTCCTAGCCAATACGAGTGGAAACTAGACAACTCTTAAAGGCTGCCTCCCTGCACTTGATCATAATCTATTTCATTAATATACATTTTGCTTGCCGGGCAGTGGTGGCGCACGCCTTTAATCCCAGCACTTGGGAGGCGAGGCAGGTGGATTTATGAGTTCGAGGCCAGCCTGGTCTACAGAGTGAGTTCCAGGACAGCCAAGACTACACAGAGAAACCCTGCCTCGGAAAAAAAAACAAAAACAATATATATATATATATATATATATATATATATTGCTTTATAATATATTTTTAAATTAGGAAATTGTAGACTTTCTTAAAGCACAATCTTTCTAAAAATGTTTGATTATTTTATGTCTAGGAATCTAAATCTTAATTGCTAACTGCATTAGATTAAGAGTTAGTTAGATTTATGAAGCACATCCTTGGGTATGCCTTTGCCCTCAATTTTTTCAAAGAGAAATTTCTTAAGAATTTAGTGTCACTAAAGTCATTCACTAAGTGACAATGCTATACCATGTATGTGGCCAACACCAGCTCATAGACAAGGAGTCTTGAAGGAATAATTAGCTAAACAGAGGGAGCAAAAGGGTCATTGTGAGATGTCCTCTCTTTCTCTGCTTTCTAGACTGCTCTGCACACCTTCCACACCATGGTCTTCTGAAACTATGAGCACAGACTGCATCGCTTAGCTGTTTGTCCATGCAGCTCTTTGGCTCCTTAGGAATTTTTGGATGTTTGGGTTTTATTTCTGTAATAATTTGCATCAGGTTGTGGGCTTCTTGGTCACATAGATAGGTTCAGAGAGAAGGACAGTGCTCCATGTTGTCCTTCTGTGTAACCAATAATGTCCATGGACTTTAGATCCCTCTGCCTTCACCTCCCAAGTTTGAGGACTGTGGGGGTTATGCCACCATGCCCTGTTTATGAGGTGCTGGAAATTGAACACAGTGTCTTTTTTATGCTAGGAGAACATTATAAACTGAGCTACCAACCAAGCCTCTATCTTGAGGATTTTGATAGATAATTGCCCTTAATCTTAATTCTCTATGAGGAATGTGGAGATTTTAATGGTACTGTTTTCTAATCCATAAACTTGGCCATCTTTCTATTTGTTTCTTTACATTTTTTATAGTTGTTAATGTACAAATATTTTGTTACCTTAGTCAGGATTAAGGGTATTTCTGAATATGTAATTCTTTTTGATGCTGTTGTAAATAGGATAATTATCCAAATTTCCATTGTATAGTGTATTTATGATTGTTTTCAGTGCTATCTTGTCAGTTCTATTAGGATGTTTGCACAGGTGTGTGACAGTGTATGGATGCTAAGGAATACTAGAGATAGAACCGTATTACTGCAGAGGCACATACTTATGCAATTTGGATTCATCTTTCTCATCAAATAACTAGCTAAGACTTCTGGTATCTGTTGAGTAGATGTAGTAAGAGGACATCTTTGTTCTTGATCTTAGTATAACAGCTTCCAGTTTTTCACTGTGGAATGTGGAGTTAGATGTGGACTTTTTAATGTTCGGCAGTGGTTCGGTTCTCATGTTCTGTGTCATGACCTCTTTGAGTCATGCACCAAATAGCCTGCATATCAGATATTTACATTATAGTTTAACACAGTAGCAAAATTATGGTTATGAAGCAGCAGTGAAGATGGTTTTCTGGTTGGGGGGGGTCACCACAGCATGAAGAACTGTATTAAAGCATATTAGGAATGCTGAGGCCTGCTGACGTATGGCCTCTGTTATGTAGAAATGATTTTCCTCCTATCTCTAGTTTGAGTATTGTTAATACAGCATGAATTTTAAATTCTATCAGATGGGGTTGTTTTGTACCTATTGATATGATCGTGTGGATTTTCTCTATATTTCTGTTGTAACGAGTGAGGTATAATACCAATTCCCAAAGGCTGAGTTATCCTTACACTCAAAGATAAGCCCACTTGATCATGGCATGTGACCCTTGAAGGCGCTGGTGAATTTGTTTTCCTAGTCTTTGCTAAGGATTCTTGCTTATGAGAAACACTGGCTTTAGTTTTTATGGTGTATTGTCTGGCTTTAATATCAGGGTCACGCTGTCCTCATAAAGTCCTTGGAGGTGCTCCCCCTTTCAGTGCTTGGGCAGATTTTGACAAGTACTGGCTTGAATTTGTTTTCTAGATGTTCAGTAGAATTTGTCAGTGAAGTCATCTCTTCCTGGGCATTTTAAAACAAATGCGTTTTCTTTGCTAGTTAAAGATCTGTTCAGATTTTTATTTCTTCAGGAGAAAGTCAGAATGTTGGCTGCATCTAGAATTTTACTACTTGCTCTGAGTTAATCCACCTCTGGGCATCTAGTGTTCCATCAGCTCTTACCAGCTTCCTCCCTGCCTTGATGTCATCTCTTCTCTCATGTCTGACTTTATTTATTTTTTGTCTTTTATTTCTTTATTATGCTAAAGATATGTCCATTTTTATTATCTCAAAGTATTGTGTTTTAAATTTTTATTGTTTATTTCATTTTCTGCTAACCTTTGTCTTATTTTGTGCTTTTTCTCAATCAGATAATTGATATATGTGTATTTTGATAGCATTTCTTTAAGGAATTTTATCATGCTCTTTTTCATGGATGTCATGAATCCATGTTGGTATCTGCACAGTAGAAAATACCTCCTTTTTCCCTGCTTGGTCTACTGACTGCATGCAAGAGAGGACCTTGGTCAGTTGGCCTGTCCACTGTTCTTCATGTTATACAACTTTCACTATAGGACAAATCTATGGTGTTTTTTCTTAGTGGTTCCTGAGTATGGAGGTATGTTATGTCCTCTTCGTCTTCTGTGAGAGGCAGGCCAGAACCTAGTCCCTTGGCTCTTAGAAAAGTTGAAAAGCTGCATCTGGGGCCTTTCTACCTTAGTGAGAATTGAACATGTGGTTTTATTTGCTTGCTCTGTGTTGAGTTAGGAAAAGGCTTCTGTTTAGTCCTGACTCTTGTTCAAATGACCATTTTGCCCTCTGTAACTTTTATTGACTTAGAAATGCTGGTCCACATCAATGCTCTGAGGTCAAGGACTTAAAATCTAGTTCTTTGGGAACTCCAGAAATTACCATGTTGTTTAATGCATGGTTCAGCTGTTCCCTGCTAAGAGCAAGGCTGGGTATGTATTTCTCTGGGTTATGTCAAGTCTGCATGCTAGTTAAATTAATACTTTGCCCTTTATATCTGACAAGAAACTGCCTTATGCGGAGCCCCAACAATTTCCCAAGACAGAAAGAGCCAGGATCTCAGGTCTCACTGAAAAAAAAAGGCACTAGATACCTCATCTAATTCTTTTGTTCCTGAAAGAGACGCTGACCTGAGAATTTCCTGCTGATCTTGTCCTGTGCTAGGATGAGAACTATGGCCTGAGAATATTTCACTCATTTTCTTACTCGTCACATCGTGGATGATTTCTCAGGAGCCTGAGTTGCAGTGGAAACCTAGCTGCAAGGATTTCACAAGGGAAAAGAATCGGATGCATAGGCTGCAACGAACTTGTGTATCCACAGGAAAAAGAAACAACTAGGATTTCTCATTTTGCCAGTTCAGGTGGGCACAGTCAGTGCATGCTATAATCCTAGTAACTGGGTGCCTAAGGTAGAAGGATCATGAGTTTGAGACTAACCTAGTTAACACAGTGAGAGCCTCATCTAAAAAACAGATGAAAAAACCCTAACATTATTTCATGCTTAAAAATAAGCAAACAACAAACAAAAAACCCAAAACAAACACACACTAAAACATGGTACTCTATTAGAATGATATAAACAACAGCTATAAAAATAAGGGAAATAAATTATATTTTGCAGGAATCTTATTATAAGCAGTTTTAAGCTTCATGTGCAAATATGCTGCTTGTAACCATCTCCCTTATCTGAAACATTGTACACTGTATTTCTAAGTTATCACATATTAGTGGTTAATTACTGGGAGCTGAAGAAACTGCTAATCTGAGAACAGAAATCATTCCTTCACATTTTAGGGCTTTTTCCTGAACATCATCATTTATATGATAGCAATCAGCAAGAATGGCCACCTGAGTTCAAATCTCTAACATTTATTTATTTTTTTAAAAAAAAAATGTGTGGTAACACGAACCTATAATGCCAAAGCTTGGTGGCAAAGACAGAAAGATCTTGATGCTTCACTGCCTAGAACATTAATCCATTGTTTAGTCCTTAGCTTCAGAGTCAGTGACTATCTATCAATCAAGCAGTCAGTCTATCTCTCCTCTGTCTCTCTCTGTCTCTCCTTTCCTACCTTCCTCCTTCCCTCCTTCCTGACCTCTAGTGTTTGTTCTTTGTCTCTGTCTGTCTCTGTCTCTGTCTCTCTCTCTCTCTGTGTATGTCTCTGTGTGTGTGTGTGTAGTTGGAAAGTGATACAGGGAGTTAAACATTGTCAACCTCTGATCTCCACACATGTATGCATGTATGGACTTGTGCATCTGCACACACATGCATACAACACACGCACACACATCTTTCTGTTAAGCCAAGCGTTCTTTAGAGGTCCCTTCAAGTAGTTCATAAAAAATTAGATAGAAATATTTTCTCAGGGTCCCTTCAATTTTTAGTTGGTGACCAAATAGTATGACTAACTATTTTGGCTAGCTGGATAACAAGAGCTGTTGGCATTTAAGCATGAAGTTCGCAGAGAGATAGAGAGAGTAGCTGCCTACCAGGGGCTAAATTATCTCCTGGATTCAAAGGGGCGTCTTGGATTTATTCAGAAGAAAATAGTGTCAGTGTCTGAAAACTGCAGTGTCAGCTCATCCTATCTTGCTCTTGAAACATTTCTTTTATGCTTTTAGACCATATTTTCACCCTGCATATTCGTGTAAAAAGTTCTTGATAGCCATTCTTGTAGGGGAAAGATTAGTATCATTTGCTTCAGGAAATGGGAAATTCCTACCGAAGACTCTCCATTCTTTTTCACTGAAAGTTTTATTCTTCATTATTGTGTATGCTCACTCATAACCTGTGTGCATGTGTGTGTGTGTGTGTGTGTGTGTGTGTGTGTGTGTGCGTGCATGTGCGTGCATGCTAGTCACCTGTGCAAAGTCAGAGGAAATTTTCATCAAACAGGTTCTCTTCTTCCACGTGTGTGGGGATTCCAGGGACTGATCTCTTGTCAGCTGACCTGAGAGGCAAGAACCTCTGCTTTGTGAGCCACCTCACTGACCATTCCACGTTCTTAAGCTTTTTGTTCTTATACTTAGCAAACTATCTGCATTTGTTTCTTTTTCATGGAAAAGTCTTCCATGTGGGTGAACGTCATTTTATAGCTGTGTGACATTGATATGGATATGAATATGGGTTGATATGCCCTTCCTTAGCATGTCTTAGTGCTCTGATGTCACAAAAGCCCATAGAGTAAGAGGCACCCTCACACTCACTATCATTTGAAGACACTTCATAAGTATATTATTCACATGTGTCAACACATCCTAACTCCATAATCCTAATTTCAGAATTAATCAAAGAAATACACAAGTGACAACTGAACAGTGACAGTGTTTCTGGGCATAGCACTGATCACAGCCTTCTTATGTGTGGTCCCTTCCGCCCTGGCGTCCTGTTCAAGACTATCACATAGGACTCTAATGTTCTTATAAAATATTTGACCCTTAATGCATATATATTTTTTAAATATTTTGGATGAAAATATTTGGAGATTATGAACACCATTGGTCCTGGGACTTCAAGACATTTAGCAGTTTTATAGCCAACACTAGTTTCTTTCATGTGGCTCAGAATATCAATGAGATGTTGACAGTTTATGATGTCAGCTGTCCGTTTGGTCTAAAGACGCCAGAAGTTCATTTTGCCAATAGATTATCCTGCTCCATCGAAGCCAGTGAGCCCAACTGATTACAGCTGGCCCATCCTTTCTCTGACTAAAGCTGATGAACACGATGTCAAGAGATTTACTTACTGATTATCATCTTTCTGACCTGATGCAGTCTCCAAAGAAAGGTCATCACTGTGAAGTTGTGAGACTTTCAGTGGTTTCTAGGTACATAGAAATGCTGTCAGTAAGTCTTTCAACAACTGGATGAGATTTTCCCAGCTGTTCTGTAACTGTATGAGACATCTCTCTGTAAAACCCAAGCCTTTTCCAGTAACAAATACCAGCTGCTGGTGCTTTTCATTTAAGTCTCTGGCACTTGTAAATTTCTTAACCCCTGAGTCTCCTAACTTTGTAGTAGTTCTAAGTAAACATTAAATACTCTCTTAAATACCTAAAGGTTTGTTCTTTAATTTTGAGCTTGAGGTCATTTCCACAGTTGCTTAAGTACAATGTTGATGTGCAATACTTTTAATGAGAAATGCCTTTACAGGTTCAGGCGCTTGAACGCTTGCTTCCCAGCTGGGGACAGTGTTTGGAGAGGTTATGGGGAGAGGCAGCCATTCTGGGGAAAGTACATCACTGGGGTAGGGTTTAAAAGTTTAAAACCTCTTCTTCCTAATATGATCTCTCAGCCTCCTTTTCCTGCCGCCATGCAGATGCATCCCACTAGCTGCTATGCCTCCTTGCCGCCTCTCTGGAACCATAAGCCAAAATAAACTTACTTCTATAAGCTGCCTTGGTCCTGGTGTTTTATCACAGCAACATAGCAGTAATTAATACAAGATCCAAGTGTACAGTGATTCTCCATAAAGAACCTTGTATTGATATCACTTTGTCATGGTCTCTGTGCTGACAGGTCATCATCCCCTGCACACCTGAAAAGCTATGGACTGAGTCTGTGATTCTTGCCCCAGCTCCCTCCTAGGGTCACAGAGAGGAAGGTACAGATAGATGCACTGCTCACATGCATTCCTATATCTAAGCCCCCATCCTAATCCTGCAGGGTGAAGCCATCCTTTCTCTTGGTGCACTAGTCACAGAGTAGTGTGAAGATAAGGGAAGCGCTCTAGGTTGGTCTGGGAAGATGAAAGGAACACAGTGGGGTCTTGAGAGTCACTCTCCTGTGGCCCTCTCACCCCACCTTCTCATTTCATTTACATCCAGGGAGACCACCTGGTTTCTCGGTTCAGCCGCACCCTGTGAGCAGAAACCCTGTATCAGCCATCACCATAGAGCCAAAGAGCCACATCTCGAGCTCCCTTTTTCTCTTGCATGACTCCCATTTCACCATCCTGGTATCCCTAAGACCTCCCAGTCGTCAGATGTTCTATTTTACCTTCTTCTTACCATTCGCTCTTCTATCCCCATCTTGCCCTATGTTCCTCAGGTCCACAGTGTCCTTGTGTACCATTTTCAGCAGTACATAACCTTATTTTATCAGATTTTCAACATCACACCCAACAAAGAGTAGAAACCCCACAGTCTATGTCTTCCCCTGCTTGCTTCTTCCCTCATACATATGGCTTTGTGCTTGAGTTAGGTCACGTGCAGAGCAGCATCTGTACCGGGTTTCTCTCTCCCACAGTGCTCTCAGCCTGAGAAACCCCATGGCCATTGCTACCACAGTTTTTACAATTAAAAAAAAAAGGAGGTATTTTGTTTGACAAACAATTATGGCTAGAGGAAAACTGAGGCACTGTGCCCAGGCACAGTTCTAAAAAGGCACAGGCCTTTTTAGAATAATCAGTTCCAGAGTTGTCATATGATGATAAGATTATTCTGCATTTAGTGGAACGTCAAACCTCTGTTTAGAAAGAGATTTCTGTATTTTTCTTTGAGTGCTGGAAAGCGTTACATCATGCAGTCATGTAGCCTGACACATTCTTTACATAACTTCCCGTGCTAGTAATGACATTGGCTCAATCTTGGACAAGTGAACAATGCAAGGATGATGGTAGAAAGGCTTGTCATGTAAGACAAAATTTCCCCGCTCATTTGATTACTTCACCTCAGTGAGTCATTTTCTTAATATCATAAAGCTAAGAAGTGAATCTTATTTTGTGATACATTGGAACTGTCCATAGACTAAAATAAAATATTCAAATGGCTAAAACATTCAAAATATGAACATTCAACTACTGAAGTTAGTCGAATTAAATTCTACTTAAAATCACTAATCGCTCATTCACTTTGCAAATTATATGTGTGTGTTGTGTGTGTTATTATATAAACAATCAAATATTCTGTATGCACATTATACTTTGTCATTTAGAGACAATAGCTGCAGCTATCTTGTGCCCCCAAATTAATAGAAAGTATTTTATATGATTTTAATATTGGTAAGGTACAAATATGATTACTATTTTTTATTATTACTGTTTTTATGTGGGTTAAAAAACTCTGAATTCATGCCTATGCATATAAACTAAATGTGATTTCTTAACATTTTAGTATCAATTTTAACATGAACTTCTAACATAGCAAAAACAAACTCCTTATTAAATATTCAGGTCACATTTTATTGAAACAAATAAGGGTGAAAAAGGGCTGAAAAAATTTGGTACATCCTCTGATGTGTGTGTGTGTGTGTGTGTGTGTGTGTGTGTGTGTGTGTGCGCGCGCGCGCAAGTATGTGTGTTTAGTTGATTTTTGAGTGATGTTTTTCAACTGATACTGATTCTATTTGTTAAAATACAATAATTTGTTCTGACTCTAAGGGGAACTGAAAGCATTTGGGAATAGCTACAACAACGTGAGGCTGATAGCTACAATGTGATGGTAATAAAGCTCAGAAGAAGGTAATTCTCATTTTTAGTAGTGATTGAAAACAATAAGTAGTAAGAGCAATAGAACCTTGGATGCAGCATATGAACCCTGAATCTGGATGGTGAACACAGACTATTGTGGGGTGTTGGACCAGTTGATCCATCACAGTGCTGCCATGCAGGCTAAAGTCACAAACACAAGCCAAAGCTCTGAGGCGCGGCTTACCTTTGAAGAATTCAGTGTAGAGAAGTCATTTCCAGCTTCCTTCAACTAGCATGGTAAGAAGGTTCCTCGTGCCTTCTCCTTATACAACAAGCTTATGAAAGTAACCTGATACTGAGGAGTTATTTTTCCTGGCTCTGTTTCTGTAGCTGCATAGTGACGACTAGTCTTCATTGCTTTTGTTTCTTTGTTTTTTGTTGAGAACAGGATCAATATCCTAAACTGACTTGGGACTTTGGTCCTCATGCTGGCTTTGAACTCAGATCCTTGGTCCTCAGTTTCCTAGGTGATGGGATTCCAAGTGTGAGCTACAGTGCCTTGTTTGGGCAACTTATTTACTCATCTATAAAAATAAGGTTCTTGGCTTGATTCATTGGAAACCTTAGTATGTCTTATGGAGAGACGCTCCCCTTCATTCTGTAATTTAAAGTCTGAGCATTTATAAAATTAAAGTCAAATGTCCTTTTGCTCTGACAGTGGTAATGAGAAGGTAGATAATATTTCACTTACACCATGCTGGGTTTCCCATGGGATGAGAAGTCAACTAGTAGATGGGCCAATACATTTTAAGTATTTATTTACCATGCTACTGCTTTCATCATTATTATCATTATTGTTTTCTGGAGCTGCTGATGAACTACCAAATTCACTTACCTGTCAAATTTCTCCATTCATCACCATTTTTTTTAGATGAAAGAGTCTCCTGCTTTATTGCATTTGAATGTGAAGAAATAAAAGGCAGCATTGTTGATACCAACCCTCCAGACAGTAGAGAAGACAATGGATTCCCACTCTCCCTGCTCCTCTTTTCTTTCTTTTTTTATTATTATTATTTGATATATTCTTTATTTACATATCAAGTGATTTTCCCTTTCCTGGATCCCTCCTCCCCAAAAGCCCCATAAGCCCTCTTCTCTCCCCCTGTTTCCGAATCCACCCCTTCCCACTTCCCTGTCCTGGTATTCTCCTACACTGCTGCACTGAGCCTTTCCAGGGGCCACTCCTTCCTTCTCCTTGGGCATCATTTGATATTCATCACAAATTTTTAATCTCTCTATTTCAACTAACATATACCCTTCTGCTTAGATAACTTTTCTGTTTAATCAAGTAATAGCATGTGTATCAGTTGAAAGGCTGAAATGGATATGCGGGTCATTTCTCCACTACCCAGTCTGCACTTCAGAACTGACCTGAGCCAGTCAGGGCAGGTAGAAAGTACTGAGTCCTATGTGGGTTTAACATTAGTACAGGGAACTCCAGGTTAGAAGCCATGATTCGATTCCCTTGACAATCATGGTTTCTATTTTGTAACAAGTTGTTACTCTATAGACATGGAGGAAAGCTACAAAATTGTCATCAAATGATTCATTTATTAGTGTGTATTGTGTGGAATATGATTGCATGGTTAAAGGGAATTTTTAGAAGCAGGATGAAGGTAATTTTAAAGCAAATTAAGTTTAGAAAGGTACAGTTAGAAAGAGGAGTTACAATGTTGAGTGTATGGGACTGATTCTGAGTGAGTGGACAGAGGCAGGACACACTTTGATAGACACAGTTTACCATGGAGGAATAATTAAGTGCCCCAAAAGTTCCAAACTATACAACTAGAAGTAATTGTCATTATACTCTTTTTTCTTTGGAAGAATGTAATTGTAAAAGATTTTATTTCAAGAGACACAATAATAGCAGTCCTTAATTGATTCAATAAAAGTATATTTCATAATTAATTCCATTTCCCTCCTTGAATGGGAAAATCGATAGCCAGGATTGAACATTAATTTGCATCCTAATATCCAATTTATTCTCATTCCCCCATTCTCTTGTCTGATCTTGTGATAAGGGATGGCAACTGGCTCTAAGGAGGTTACAATTTTACCTGCAGTGAAATAAAAAATCCCATTACCCATGCTAAGCTCCCTGGAGGTGAGATATTGCAGTTGATAAAGCCACGAGAAGCAATTTAAAAAAAAATCTATGCAATCTCCTGCGCTTTGGGAAATTTAATTAATTGGTTTTCATCTGTTTTTTAATATGTTGCACTCAGAATGATTTCTATCTGAAAGGGTTCTCTGTAGCAATTCATAGTTGGTTTCACTCTCCCATAAACTTGTGCTGTCTTAAGTTTCTCCTCTAGTGGCCTCCTTGTATCAGAGTGGAGATAACAAGGAGGTATTTTACTTGTGATCAAAAGTCAAGCCAGTTGCATCAAAGTTAGGTTCACAGAAATTAATGTCATTTATCACCATATTAGTACATGTTAGATGATACCAGATGTTGTTTCCTTTTAATCTTTCTTGGGATCATTATGGAGGTTTTGGTCCTGTGTGTGATTTCTATTTGTTATTGGTTTGAAATGATTATCTGATAAAACTTCATGGGTGGTACAAAAAAACAAACAGAAACAACATAACATTTATAAAATGTGCTGTTAAACTGTCAATTTAGTCATGACTCACCATTCAGAAGTAAAAGTAACATGGCATATAGTTAGAAATTAGCTAGCAGCAAAAGAGAAAAACATGCTAGATTACTCTTTTCTAAATTAAAAGCTTATGACAAATATATACAGACAATATGTAGTGGGTTTTTGGGTTTTTTTTGTTTGTTTGTTTGTTTGTGTCATTGATCTGTCAGTAGTAAGACTATGTTTAAGCCATATCTACCATGGGCAGCCATTATTTAATTTTGAAGGAAAAATGTCATTGTTTCTTAAGAATAACATTCTATAAATAGTCTGATTGTCTTTTGGATCCTTAACTGTATCTCTGGACACATTATCTCACAACACATTCTCCTTTGCTTCTACAAGTTAATAATATGCATTGTTCAACAAACAAACCAAACCAAACCTACCAACCAACCAACCAACCAACCAACCAACCACCAACCAACCAACCAAACCTGTTCTTTGCTGTCTCAGTGACTTGTGCACATGTGACTGTAGATTGTGGTGCCTGAGGACAAATTAAACATCTGCCTAGCTTTACTGAATAGGAGGAAACCTGGACAGTGATTTTACAATACTGCTTCATGGAGTTAGTAAAGATAATTGCTAAGATACACTTGTTTTTATTTGTAAACAAATGACTCTGGCTCTGACAGTGTTTGCAACTGCTTATTTACTTCTACTGGGAAAAGTTTTGGTGGAGTTGTGTATTTATCTTAAGGGGATCAAGCCATTGCTCCTGAGGAAAATTGCTGCTTTCTGTTGATTACTATTTCTTAATACTTACTGGCTTCTTCTTTGCCTTTTCTCCTTTAGTCAGCAGTCAGCCGAGGACCTGGCCCGTGTGCCCCCCAACTCCACCAGCAATATCTTAAACAGGCTGCTGGTCAGTTATGATCCCAGGATAAGACCAAACTTCAAAGGTTTGTTGTCCCTCAGCTCCCCACAAATTCCCTCATCTTCATACCTATATAATACGGTGTTTCCAGTGTGCAGAAGGATAGGATTTCAAGTTCACATTTAACTCTCCTGCAATGTGCTTAGGGGAAGAGCTATTTAATGTTTAAAATACATTTTTGTTATTAAGAAAAATATTCATTCGAATAGTGTTATATAGTTACTAGTTGAAAATAGTGAAAAGGGATAGTCTGTGAATTGATAGGCTGGCCTCTGAGATCGATTTTCTAAAACTATGTGTCCCTAATCTTAGTGATTTAAAGTTTAGGCTCTGGACATTGATGTGGTATTCAATAATAGACATAACAGTTAATAATTCCTAGACCAACCATTTACTCAGGGAAAATGAACTGTTCCGAAAGTATATAAATTCTCTCTGTTATTAGTATTTCATATTTATAAAAAAATACCCTATGTTATTTTGCTGAAGAAAGATGGTTAACTTGTTTTAAAAATGTTAACTTTATAAATAAAAAAATACCAGAACAAAAGTTTTTATATCAGCAAAATATTCCCACTTGTCACAAGTTTTAAGGAAAAATAAAGCCATGGTTAAAATAAAAACCTTTATGGCCAGATTGCATTATTGTTCTCTGGAACACTGTGATCGTTACTGTTGGGAAAGGACAGACATTAGTGTACATAAGATTAGCATTATGAGGCTCTTTATTTTTTCTGCCTTTGCAGAGGGGGAAAAAAAGGTCTTGCAGCTGCTTCTAGTCAACTAGAGTTCTACAGCAATGTTGTAAAAACAGGATTCTGTTCATTACCAGAGCCTATTCAGTCCCTCTCCACAGCCGCTGCAGTCACAGTCTGGGTTGTCACATGCCCAGCAGGCATTGATTCACACCTGTTTCTCATCAGCAGTGCTTAGGAGGCTAAAGGCGAAATTCACATGTTCGCTTTGATAGGCACAGTGAGTCAGAAAAGAAAGAAAATTGCAACATTATACCTCAGTTCTCACTCCATGAACTTTCAAGTTATTTTCCGACAGGTCAGACAAAAATCTTTATAATGGCTCTATTATAAGTCTGATTAGCTTTGTGCTTTCATGACATAAAATGGAAATATAGTAATTATCAGTAAAATCCATTGAATACTAGTATGGCATATTTATTTAGAGATTTGAAATGATTAGAAATGGCAAAAATATCAAACTATTTTAAAAGTGAATTTTACAAAATATTTTAGTAAGTAGACCCATTAAATTATGCGGTTGGCAATTAAAACATATATTCCAGAGTCTATACAACTTAAAACAGAAATATTTCTGAGTAATGTACAACACTGAATATAACTGAAATTAGGTTTTGTTTCTATTAGGATTTCTCCTTGGATAATGAAATCAACAGCAACTCTGAGCATGTTATATTAAGAACAAAGATCTTTGCACATAAATGTATATTTTAAAAATACAGAAATTAAATATGAACATCCTATTGTAACAGTTCTGACCAAATTTTTGCAGCCGCTAAATCTATCCTTAATTTTTTTCATAGGCATTCCTGTTGATGTAGTAGTCAACATTTTTATCAATAGTTTTGGATCCATTCAAGAGACAACAATGGTAAGATAATAGTTTCATATTTATGATTCCCAAAGTTTCAGTCAGAGGACAGTGTAAACCATCAAGATTGAAAACCAAGGAGTGACTGTGGAGAGAAATGGATGCAGTCTAGTGTGGAAAATTACGTATTCCCATGTTGTGTTAAACCAGAGCTTTCAACACCTGTGTAATTTTACAATTCAAATTCAAATTCAGTCCTGGGACGTTCAGGCTTAGGAAATATGTATTCACCCTGAAAAAGTCTTTGTATTCCATCTGTGGAAAAGACTTAGGTTTTTAAACTCTCTATCCTCTCTCTCTCTCTCTCTCTCTCTCTCTCTCTCTCTCTCTCTCTCTCTCTCTCTCTCTCCTTGTATAT
>BDUI01000039.1:243509-263401 GCA_002335545.1 Apodemus speciosus | reverse complement strand
GTTTAGATGATATATTTGATCCTGGTTTAATTTTGGTATTTAGTATCTGTCTAGGAATTTGTCCATTTCCTCCAGATTCTCCAGTTGTGTTGAGTATAGGTTTTTGTAGTAGGATCTTATGATTTTTTTAATTTCATGTCACTGTCTGGTGCTTGAACCTCCTGTAAGCCTGTAAGGCTATTTCTTCTCCTCTGGATGACTGGGTTTCCCCTGTCACAGATTGCTGATGGCCTGCCCTACTCTTGGATGCTGTTGGAGCCCTTGTGTGCCTTGCCCCAAGCAATGTTATACTTGGGGTTGTCTGTGTACCTGGAGCTGCCTGTCCTGCCTGACTGGGAGTGAAGATGGTGGCAGGAAGCCCCTCCAAGTGCCGATTACTCTGCAGGGCAAGCAACCTGCTATAAGCTGGCACACAGCCAGACTGCAGATCTGCCCAGGTCTTGGGCACAGGCAGAAGCCTGGTGGTCTGTGTCCCAAGTGATGATAAACTCGGGATATCTGTACCTGTAGCTGCCTGTTCTGTCCATCTGGGATTGAAGATGGCAGCGGGGACAGGGGTGAATTCTTTATGTATTTACCAGTTTGAACATTTTCATGTTCAGTGAACTGTGAGTGTTGCCCTTGACAATAGGGCACTACTCTTGGTTGGTTGAAGGCAGCAGTTTGTCTTAGCAACAGCCTGTGTTGTTTGCAAATTTCTAGAGGACCCCTTTGGCCAACATCTCACTTAAATGTAACCCAGTCTTTCAACTAGAAGCCTTGCCTGGTCAAGAAATGGCTAGTTGAGACTCTATAGTCTCTATTACTAGGAGTCTTCATTTGGATCCACAGAACTAGGTTGGCACGGTACCCCTCAAATGCTCTCTACTTCAAACCATCTCTCATTGTACTATTTCACTCAACTATATTCCCCAAGAGCTGACTCCCACGTCTGTCTCCACCTGCCCCAAATCTTCCAGTAAAGCCTATTCTAATTTTCTAATTCTATTCTAATTTCTAACCTATTCTAATCCTTCCTGGGAAATTCATATGTCTCTCCTAACCTCCAGGCCCTTTTCCTTATATCTCTGGGTCTATGGATTATAGCTAAGTTATTATTTTCTTATTAGTTAATATCCACTTATAAGTGAATACATACATTTTTATCTTCTGGGTTTGGGTTACTTAATTCAAGATGACTTTTTTATAGTTTCATCCATTTGCCAGCACATTTTACGATGTCATTTTTAACAGTTGAGTAATATTCCTTTGTATATTATACTATACTTTCTTTATTCATTCCTCTGCTGAGGGACATATGGCTTGTTTCCAGTTTCTGAATATTTTGAATAAGGCTACAATGAACATAGTTGTGTAGGATGGAATGTCCTTTGGGTGTATGTCAGGAATAATATTGCTGTGTCTTGAGGTAGTTTGAGTCCCAACTTTCTGACGACCTGTCATATTGATTTCCAAAGTATCTGTAAAAGTTTTCATGTCCACCAATAAATGAGGAGTATTCTCTTGCTATACATCCTCACCAACATGAGTTGTCACTTGCATTACTAATCTTAGTCATTCTAAGATGGAATCTCAAATTAGTTTTGATTTGCATTTCCCTGGTGACTAATGATGTTGAACACTTCTTTTATTTAAGTGTTTTTCAGCAATTTTAGTTTACTTTTTTGAGTATTTTCTGTTCCACATTTAAATTGGATTATTATTGTTATTGTTGTTATTATTATTATTATTATTTATATCTAGTTTCTCCAGTTCTTTATATATTTTGGATATTAGTCTTCTATCAGATGTGGAGTTCATAAAAATCATTTTCTAATATTTAGAATGCTGCTTTGTCAATTGATGGTGTCTCTTGCCTTACAGAAGCTTTTCAGTTTCATGACGTCACATTTATTTATAGTTGATCTTAGAACCTGCACTATTGATGTTCTGTTCAGATAGTCCACTCCTGGGCCAATGTGTTCAATGTGTTCTCTTCTATCAGGTTCACCATACCTGGTCTTATGTTGAAGTGTTTGATCCCCTGAACTGGAATTCTGATCTTAAACGGAGCTTATCTCTGTAGTTATACCTCTGTGTGCAGCTGGGGTTCTTGCCTGGGCACAGATGTAGACTCTTTCTTATGAAGTCTCTTGACTGATAGGTATTGACTTTTCGTGGTCACCTGTCTCTTCTCAGGTGCTGAGCTTTGGCCCTTGCTAGTCATAGGTGCACATTGTCTATATAATGTCACTTGACTGGCACATGCAGAATGCCTCTGGTCACTCCCCAGGGCAGAAGCGTGGATCCTATTTTGATGCCATTTCTATTTTAGTTTTGTTTATTTGGATTGGTGTCATCCTATAAGTACAGCAGCTTTGTGATGTTACAGTTCCTGTTTTTGTCTTTGTTTTATTTGTGCTAGAGAGTTCAGATCATGGGACGGACAGTAGTTGGTATAACTAGAAGTTCCATTTACATGCCTTTGATGCTTTCACATTTAAGTTCTAGCTGTTGTTCATTTTCTTAAAGAGAGCTGGTGTGTCACACTCCAGTCTGTGGTTTGGATGAGATTTCCACTGTATGAAATTCTGCACCGTTCTCAATTTTATTTCGTTTTTCAGATAAATGTATTCATTATAGTCCTTGGTTCTCAGTGGTAGGCCAGACAGGGAGGGAAGGATGTTTTCTCCTGCAACCACCTAGCTGTGGAAGCAGTGAGGGTCTTTGTAAAGTCACCTTTTGCCTTTCTTCCGATAAGGTCTTGATAAAAGATTTTTCTGCCACTTAGATGGTGTACAGACTTCAAGGTCACTGTCTGAGCCCAGGCCTGATCAGTGATGGACTAAGATCCCTGCCTGAGCACATACCCGCTCAGTGAAGGACCAGTGTAGGTGGTGCTTCTGAATCTCTTCGTTTCTTTTTCCTTTCATCTTTCCTCCTCTCCCTGTCACCATGGATGCCATGGGGCTTCGTCCCTTGTCTTCGCCTCTGACATTCTTCTCTGAATTATCTATTTCTAAGAGTCCTGTTGGAATTTTCTGAGGCTCTTCGGAGCTTTAAGCTGTTCTTCCAACCACCTCCATTTGCACTCCATCTACCTCCCCACTGCAGGTCAAGGTGCCTTAAGCATCTTGCTCTCCTCCTGTTCAAAGCTTCCTGTCTTTCTTTAAAACTGAAACCATTTTTATCTGAACCATTCATCTCATATGCTAGCTGCTTTCTAATTGTGTCCAGTTTGTTCCACAGATTCTATCAGTCAGTGTCTGGGTGTCATCTGCTACTTTCTGCTTCCGGATTAGTGTAATTTTTGAAAAGTCATTTGTGTAGAGACAGCATTGCAAGATTGCTCATTATTTCCCTACAGATGGCTAGTGGTTTTACAAGGTTCCTGATGCTTTGTAGAAATTTTCTCTGTCTTCTTCCAGTGTCTACTGATAAAAAACTCTTTGAACTTAGTGTGCTAATAAGCACCATGAATGTATCTTGAATTGGGTAGAATCATTCATTCGACAATTGAAAAGAATTAAAGAAATAACATGGAGAAACACTTTTAAAACTGTTGCAATTATTCCTTAAAAGGTTAATTTTACATAAGTTATTCCTGCAGTTTTGGATATTGGTAAAACATAAAGTGTTTCCAGTAGTGCCAGTCGGTGTGTAGAAATTTTAATAATAATGTTTAATAAATTTTTGAACTTCAACCCAAAATATTAGAACAACTTATTCTGTAATTATGCAAAGTAAGTTCAAATTAATTAAAGGTTAGCATTGCTTTAATCCCTTCCAGATATCATCTTGAATGTTATTATGAAATATTGATATAGTATCCATAAAATTAATTAATGGTAAGCAAATTGGCAGACATATTCCACAAGGTAATTGGTTTAGTGTAAAGAATGCTAATGAGTTTTTAATATTTATATCTCTGTATGTATATATACCAGCTTACTAAGACAGAACAATCTAATATTAAAGTAAAGTACATCATCCTTATTCTGGAAATGTGATAGGGAATTTCTGGGAGCCATGCCCAGAAGATAATGGTAAACTCTCTTTAAGTACATGATATTCTCTATTTGTCATTTTAAATATTTTTCATTCATATCTACTTCTAGTAATATAGTGGAAAATAATAGAAGTCAGATTGAATATGTCACACCATGGTGACTGTACCAAGGAAAGGAGTTAAGCTGTGAGTGTGTGTGTGGGGGGGGGGATCCCAATTAACTCTAAGTTCCCTAACCTCCGGCCAAACAAAATAAGACACTTAAGCATGATTTTCCAGTAAAAGGAAGCCTTTAAAATCTGATTGTTAGAGTATTTTGTATTATGCCCTCACTAAATATGCTTTCTGCACAAAAAATAACTACAAAATGATGTGACTATACTTTATTAATGGGCAAAGAAATCACTAAATAATGAAGAGAAGACTCCATCTGGGGTGGTTTCATAGTAGCATCATTGACTGAACATGGAACCGTAGCATTTCTTATAGTGACCCTTGTTAAGGATGAGCTGTTTATCAGAATACAGTGAATAAATATCTAACTTTACCAGTTTAAATATTAATTATGTGATGGTGTCCTTTGGCAAAGCACAGTCCTTGTAGAAGGCGATTAAAATCATCTTTGACTATGAAACTTTATAATGTCAATGATTAGGGTAGATCATGTCAGGGACAGGGATGGTTAGCAATGTGAAATGTAATCCTAGTGAATGCTCATTATGATCTCCAGTTGAATACTACCATGTGCTTATGTAAAGTACAATGACCAAAACTTTATGAGATATTGACTTGGCATAAGGCATATTACTCCCAAAGCGAAGTCATAAATAGATGACTGTGGAGTAGATACAAGCCAGACATTGTTTCTCCTAGAAGCTTGGAGTTGGTCGTTTTAGTAAATAATCACTTTACCTCTATTAGAATTATGTATGTATGTATGTATGTATGTATGTATGTATGTATGTATGTATGTATTTGTGTACATGTGTGTTTTTGAGTGTGCATGAATGTACTTGTGTGTATGTATGCGTGTGCACATGTGCTCACATTTGCAGGTGTTCCTGTGTGCTAATGCAGCACATTAACATAGCTAGTACTGAGAGTTTTTGTATTCTGAATGAAAAGAATCCTTTACTCCATCTGGGTCCAAGTTCATTTGATTAAGAAAGTGCCTTCTCAGTGCTGCTACTGCAAAGTCAGGTGTTCAGGCACATGCAGATGTGCTCAGATAATCCTGAACTGACTTGACTTGGAACTTCTATAATTTGTATATAATACTCAAGAGAGTTTATTTGCTGAATTTTAAAATCATTTTTACTTTTATATGATATGTTAATTCATATTGATAGGGAGCACTGGGAGATTTCAGTAGTCTTAAAGAATATATAGTGATCATTTATGCACAATTGGCACACCTTTTATGTCAGGGTGTTGCTGTGTTTCCTATATCCAGTGCCATTTGCTGATGGAGATGAGTAAGCTACATGGTGCTTTCCTAGCTGTGCCTAGGAAAGTGCACAGTTATTCAATGTCTTTCCTTCCCTGAATACTAAACAGAATCTGAGGACAAAGAGAAAATGATAAGAAGAGTACGTTTCCTGCTTTTATTTTTCCCCTCTGGAATCCCTGTGTACAGCTGCTTTAAAATATTTATTCATCTGCATAGCATATATATTTATACCTTGTAGAGAGGTATTGGTTTTAGTTTTTAATAAAAAGCGACCTACTTCTTTGTATCTACTTACTTGGATTTAGAGTTTAAGTTTATTATTTTATTCATTTTCCAAAAGGCTTTGAAGGCTTATATGAAATTTGGATTATTGATTTTAAAGGTCCTGAAACCCAATATAATGTATGCCTTGAATACTTTTGTATGCAGTTTGTGTATAGTGGACAAAATGAAAGCCATCAAAACTGCATTTTAGTGTGCACTGATGACTCAGTTTGTGCCAGAGCGTGTCTCCCCCACTTCTGCCCCCCTTGTCTTCTTTGAAATAGGGTCTCATTCTTTAGCACTGGTTAGCCTAGAATTTATTATGTAAACCACCTCAATTTACCTCTGTCTCCCAAGTTCTGGGATTACACTGCCATGTCTGGCCAGAGATCCATATTCATTGGTAAAGGTAAAATATTTTTGCCAATCACACATGTTTTCTTGGGAAGGGAGGGGGGTTCATATATTTTTAGCAGAAAATATTCTTATAATTTTATGCAATTGTTTCTGAATTAAGAACTGACTAAAATAAAGTATAACATAACATGTTTTAAATTTTGCATCCATTTTGGTCTGTTTCATACAGTCCACAACTCATTTTCCTATATGCCCCAGGCTTTGTGCTACCTCATGTGTTTGAATGGTTGTGATTAAATTTTCTCTAAACATCACAAGAATATATATCAGTCCTCTGAATCTGACTTCTGTATATGTGTTCATTCATGTGCAAATGGATTTTTGAATAAAGAATGCATATTACACTGAACATGTTTAGATCTGGACATGTACAGATATCTGTTTCTTTTTACTCTTCCATAAATAATACATTGTAAAAAGTTTTCCCACAACATTTTACATAGTATTAGGTACTATAACTAATGGTTTAAATGTATATAGGATTGCATAGGCCAAATACAAATTCTAAGCCATGTTATATAGAGATTCTGACATTCACATGGAATCTTGAAACCAATTACTAGTAGGTATTAAGACACAATGGAGTATGTAGAGGTGTGTGTGTGTGTGTGTGTGTGTTTGTGTATGCACTTATGATTGTCATCTTATTGATTGCTTTTCTATTTGATAAAAGGCATATGCAAATGTTTTCCCTCTGTTTTCTATCTATTAATTTCATCCTTCTTTGGAAGCAAGAAGGGTGATTGACATCTTTAGAGGTGTTCTTGTTTAGATGTTGCTATCACTCAGCCATGCGGAATTATTTGTTTGCTATTCTAACAGTAAACACACTTATATTGCTAAAAAGGTGTGTAAAAACACATGTCAGGCCTGCATTTATTTTACTTTTAAGCAATTAAAAATATCAATGGAATATGCTTTTTCCTCCCCCAGGACTATAGAGTTAACATTTTCTTGAGACAGAAATGGAATGACCCCAGACTCAAGCTCCCTAGTGACTTCAGAGGCTCAGATGCACTGACAGTTGATCCCACCATGTATAAGTGCTTGTGGAAGCCTGACTTATTCTTTGCAAATGAAAAAAGTGCCAATTTTCATGATGTAACCCAAGAGAATATCCTGTTGTTTATTTTCCGGGATGGAGATGTCCTCGTGAGCATGAGGTACCCTGCTCTATTTGGTTCTTGCGTATTTGTGTTTTCCTTTTCGAGTCAGTGGATCTCAGAAATGGATGCTCAGTGATTCCAAGTTTTCTGCTCTTGCCTTCAGGTTGTCTATTACTCTTTCATGTCCTTTGGATTTGACTCTGTTTCCTATGGACACACAGCGCTGCAAGATGCAACTTGAGAGCTGTATGTAAATTAGGCTATAAATTATTTGGGGGAATAAAATGCTTATATCTAGAAAATATATTCTATTATTGCATTATATCATTGTGAAAACCATAATGTTTTTTGACCATACTAGCATCATACTCAGTAGGATAATCTTGGAGAAGTTAGAGCTTTCTCTTGTAGTTGACTTTGTAGCGAGTTGATGTTGGCCTGTATAATCCTTATTCTAAGGCTAAACTTACTTGGATTGGCAATGTGGAAAATATATAGAAAATTATAGACCTCTAAAAAAGAATTGCTCTGTGTTAATAGTCTCATAGTAAAAAATGGAAAACATTGAAATATATGTAAGCCCAGTCAATTGTGCATTTTCTATGGAATAATAGAAAAATTATTTTTTACAAATGTATATTTTATGGCCCCCTGATTGTGTTTTTCAGTTTATAAAAGTTATAGTAAATGCTATAACCTGAAATTTCTATAAAACATATTCATCAATTTTCTATGATGATTATCTTTAGAAAATGATAAGCCATAAACCTTGATAAATGAAGACTGATGTCATAAAAATCTTTAGATGTTTAAAGATTAAGCTAGTTTAATGAGGTATAACGACATTGTAAAATATTCTATGTGTGTTTGTTAGATTGTGTGTTACTTAGTGATTTTCATGTTTTTTTAAAGCTCTAAAAGGAATCCTAACTTTTAATGATATTTATTGCTTTCTAACAATGAAATTATGTTTAAGTCTATGTAATATTTTAGTACCATATATATACATATATAATATATATATATATCAGAATATGCTTAATACAGATTTAAATAAGTCCATATTCGCTCACTGCACTCATTTAAAAACTGTATTGGATTTTAGAAATCATTGATCTTTGTGATCTTTTGTTAGGTCATTCAAGGGTGTAGTTCTCAGTTGATGTCACATATCCTAATTTCAGGCCATAAACTCCTCGTTACTTTAATGATGCTATAATGATAACTACTTGGACTGTTGCAACAGACTGTTGGACACTCTTGTTGCAGTTAGACTGTCATGATGCAATTCCTTCCAGGAACCTGGCAGTGATTTATTTAAAATCATACCTTTTTAAAAACTTTAAGTACATAGTACATGATTATAAATGGAAATATGTGGAGAGCTTCAATCTCATTGTTACTGTTTTTACTGATAGAAATGTAGAAGATATTTTCTATACATGACAGCAAATTATTTTTTGATGATTATTTAACTTATTTTCTTTATGATGATGACATGCTATTCTTGTGCTGATATTTTGTGCATGGCCAAAGATTTGGCCACTGTGAATTTTAAATTTGTAGTCCTTATTTAATATGTAATCCATAACATAATCTCATGGTTTCTCACCTTCTCTGTGTTTAATAAGTATTATGAAAATAATGGGAAAGCATTGCTATGCATATTTTAATGTAACTTGATTATTTATTTATTGTAGTTGGCTATACAACTGATGATTTGAGATTCATCTGGCAGTCAGGAGATCCTGTTCAGCTGGAAAAAATTGCTTTACCTCAATTTGATATTAAAAAGGAGGATATTGAATATGGCAACTGTACAAAATACTATAAAGGCACTGGTAAGTGATGGTCTTAGAAAATAAAACTAATCACCCAGGTTTCAAATTTTTCTTTTAGCTTTAATTATAGACTAAGGAAAGAATCAAACAAAAGGATTTAAAATAAGATAAATGTAAAAAATGTATCCTTATAACCATGTGTTAAACCCTTTTACAAAACATATTCATTTAAGATGTTTTATCTTATAATTGTGAAATAGATGGGGTTTTCTCTATGTAATTCTGTTGGTAGGAGACTGTCAATATTTCATTACAGTAACACAAACATTTTCAAGTAATGGTTTTCTTAGATGTTGCCAAGCTTTGACAAGATTATCTTTGGAACTAAGCATTTAATATAGCACAATATAATCTATCTCTATTCTTCTGTTGTCTTGTGAGCTGTTTTATTTAGATGATATTAGACTGTCTTGTTAATTTTAAAAGCATTGATCTTTGAAATACATGAGAAGCACTAGGAGTGAGAGAATACTGGTCCTCTGTGAGTATTCCTTGTATAGTGTCATTTGTTTAGGTCATGGGGTATGAAAGGCAAGCAAAGTCACCTCAGTCATTAAACTACAATGCATTTGTGAAGAACTTCAACATTCTCTCCTCTGCTCTCATAAAGCACAGCATTCAGCCTTGGTATCTGCGCTGTCAGCTTATGTCCCTGAGGGCATTCAGTAGTGTTAAGGCATTTTACTTAACAATTTAAAGTTAAATAATACAGAAATTTGATTATGTTACTATTAGCAATTATTAGTTTAACTTGGAAGCTGCCTATAATTCTGCACTGGAAAACAAGTCATGACAAAGTTATCCAGAAGTAGATAGGAGCTAAGTTTATAGTTTTGAAAGTATTTATATTATGTAAAAGTCTACTATTACGATGTCATCATCAAGGGAAAATGCATTAAATTGAGAGAGTGAAGAGTTTCATATTCACTGTCCTAATATAAATGCATGCAAGATTAGGAAATTTTGTGGTAAAATTAAATCAAGCATTTATTGTTGACTATCAAATAAATTGGTGAGATTATATACTTTTATGGGGAAACTTTATAGTAAATTATAAGATGCATCATAAATACAATAGTAAGTAGTTATTGAATTTAAGTAGTGTAAAGTGAAAGTTTCTTATTTCATAGAAGGGAAGTAGAACATGTACTGCAAAGAAATAATTTAGATGACAACTCTCGAGTCCTGTGAATGGCTTTGAGGTATTTTTTGATTAATCATACATAAGACCTTATAATTCTAGTAGCTGCAGACAGCAGCAACAATGGGGTTGTGGCTTTGGACGTTGACTATGTTTCATATTCTTTTTAATATTTATGTCACTGGGAAATAAAACATGCAGTATTTAGATATTTGTGAAACTTTGTAAAATCAAATATTTCATAGTATATGTGATGATAAACATGCAGACTTGTATAAAATTATGTACATATACATATATTTATGTTTACACACAGTATTGGCAAAACTAAATTGTAAAGGAATTCTGGATTGGCATTAACTTTACTGAAGGTACACTGTTCCATGACTAATGGTAAAGGTGAAGAATATGGGAACACAAATGAAAATACTTAAATTAGATGCCTAAGTGAATAATGAAAGAAAATGACACAGGAAATGGAAAGTAAATTGAAATTTCCCAATGCACATTTATATCAATTAGCTGCCCACCTGCCTCTCATAAATATAACAGACTAGAGAAAGATCAAAAAGATCATGAAATGTTTCCAATAAAAGTTTATGAAGCAAATCACTGTAATATCCAACATACATTTTACGACTAGACGCATCGACAGCTCTTGAAGTCCCCTAGTGAGGATCCTTGTGAAGTACATGGTGGAACCCTGCTTTAAAACACATGGGGCATGGCATTTAGTCAGGCTGTCTCTAAACATAATGAGGTGGAATGTACATTTTTATTTTAAATTACGCTAATTTATATAGACTATTAGTATATGTAGCATATACACTAATATACTATGAATACTATATATATTATATGTAGCTTAATATATAATATGTATAGTGACTGGAGAAGCTTCATGCATATATGTAGATATATTTAAATATACGTATATGTATAATTGCTTATAGGTACATATGTTTTGTTCTTCATTTCATATGCAGTAGGTGAATGAATAAATGACATTATTACACGGTGATATTGTTACTGCATAAAGTGATATTATTACAAAACAAGGTACTTTGAGCACCATTCTTAGAAAACACTATGGGCCTTTTTAAATCTATCACTTGTAAATACAAAATAATTTCTGCTATTATGAAAATTTATGCTTTTGAAATATTGCTCATGGTCATTGGCTAAAAGTTATCAGGGGAGGAAGTTTAAGTGGGTGCCAGGACAGACAAGGGGGGAATTTATTAACTTTCCTCTTATTTTACAAGGCCTGTGAGCAATATATACCATATTGCTTTGTTTCTAATGAAGTTAAAGCTAGAGAGCCACGCATTTTGTTTCTGACATCATCGTCAGCATCTGCTCCCATTCCTACCCACTCACTGCTTCTGTTCCGTGGTCATATTATCACCTCTCTAATCTCTGTGAGACAGCATTCATAATATGAGCAGAAGAGCTTTCTCATGTAACCTAAGATGCCTGTGAATCCCCTTTTGTGTCAAAATTTAAGACTATTGTATAGAAATCTTGTTGAGTATATATGAAATTGATTTTAGTGTTTTAAGCACATTTGTTTTTCCCAGTTAGAATGACTATTATTTTTTAACTATAAGGCAGTGGATCATAACATTATTTTTCCATCCATAATTAGTTCACTTATGTATGGTTTATATGTTGGTTTCAATATTTTAAAATAATTATGCACAGGGCCAACTGAAGACAACAAGAATCTTTTAACCTTTGGTATTTATACATGATCTTACTTTTATTATATGGTAAATGCCATTTTTACCTAAATTAACTATTTTCTTTTGGCATGCCAATGCACGCCTGTTATTCCAGAATGCTGAGGTAGAAGGATTATAAGTTTAGGTCAGACTGGTCTATATGGAGCAACTAGTTCAAAATAATTAAACCTTTTAAACAATAAATATTATATGTAAACTGCTGACCAAAGGGCCAAAATATTTGGAAAACAATCTCCAACTTGGAAGTATATGTCAAATGGAGTTGTGTGTGTCAGAATATTTCTGTCACTTGCATTCTTTGCTTTCCTTTTTTGCCGCCACCCCCCCCCCCAGACAACAAAACCCTTCACCAGACTGACAAAAATTAGAAGTAAATTTTGGCTGATGTTTTGTAAGTTCTAGAATGATATTCTAGATTAGTTTCTGCACTTGTCTCAGCACGAGAGAATAAAAGTTGTAGAAGTTTGAGAGCCTTGGCTTGCAGGGGGGAGAGCATGGAGAGGAAAGTCCTGGTTTCCCACTTCACAGCCCTTGTGTGGTCACTGAAAACCTCAATCCTGGCTATCCGTACCTGCTTACCTAAAGTCTTAAGGGTTAACTCTGACGGTGACCTCTCAGAGACTGTGGTATCTCCCACCCACCAGATGTGGTTCACACAAGGTTAAAAAGTCAGGCTGACAGATACAGACCACGTGTGTTTCCTCTTAAAATTAAACTGCTGCTTTGATTCAGTAGGATCTTAGAGGTTCATCTTCGATGCTAGTGCCTCAAACAAGGGAAAGGTCAAGGGTTGCAGACTCTTGTACAAACTCTCTTGTCCCTTGAAGGTCCTTCTGAGTGATGGTTCTATGTAGGTACGATGCTCACAACTTGTCACTTATCTGGCTTTGACAGGTTACTACACTTGTGTGGAGGTCATCTTCACCCTGAGGAGACAGGTTGGGTTCTACATGATGGGTGTGTATGCACCAACTCTGCTGATTGTGGTCCTCTCCTGGCTCTCTTTCTGGATCAACCCTGATGCCAGTGCTGCCAGAGTACCTCTGGGTAAGCCTCCCTGCTTCTCCTCCACCACAACGCTGGGGCTTGGTTGAGCATCCTATCCTGAAAATGTGAGGCCCCAAAAGTCCAAAGGCAATGAGTAGAAAATTGCACACTTTCACTTCCTGGGAGAGCATGATAAAAACACCATGCATAAAACTACCCTCAGGGAAACCAGGGAAGGGGATAACATTTGAAATGTAAAGAAAGAAAATATCTAATTAAAAAAAAAACAGTTAAAAAACAAAACTACCCTCAGGCTTGGTATTTAAGGTCTACAGGCATATGAATCATAAATGAATTTTTTTGGTCTTGGGTCATAGCCTTAAGACTTCATAAAATACATGCAAATGTTTCAGTCTAAAAACTCTGAAATTGGAAAACCTTCTGGTCAATGCATTTCTGAACGGGGATACTAAACTGCCCTTTTATGGTGAACTACAACCAATTTAAGCTTATCCCCAACTGGCTAGCAAATAAATGAAACTCAGACTATGGTTATTTTATTTGGCTTGAACAATTACTGGGAGGGGGGAGTAACTCCTAATCTACATTTCTATCTGCTGGTCTGGCTGCCTCCCCAGCAGTGTTCCCCAAACACTTGCTGTTTTTCCTGGCCATGTGCTCAGGGTCTATCTTGTCTTACAACACCTTCTTCTCTCCCCCTTGACTTCCTGCCTCAGACTCCCAAGCCTAGTTACCTAAACCCCATCTAACTCTCTTCTGCCAAGACACAGGCTCTCAGCATCTTTATCCAACCAATAGCTTTAAAATAAGGAGCAAGGTCATAGAGTATTACTTAGGTGTAGTGAGGATTCTCTCATCCCTGAGGGCAACCCAACCTTGTAATGCTTAATGTAGTTTAGCATTACAATACATAAGCAAAAGACCAAACCTCAACATATGCTATGTGCATCAGCAACTACTTTGAAGCAGAGAATTTAGAAATGATAGCTGTCTGCTGTTTGGAGGGGGCTTCTTTCAATATTTGACACTGATCTATACTTTCTCAGTGTTTATGCCATTGGCAATTCTTTTCTTTTCCTGTTCTGAGAATTTTTTCAGTGTTTTTTTTTAATTGGATATATTCTTTATTTACATTTCATTTCCCTTTTTCTGTTTTTTTTTATTCTTTTTTGTTCAAGTAAGTACTTATACTTATTGGATATAGTTATACATCACTAAAATAAAAATTCTTCACTAGTGCCAACACTCAAAACAAATAATCATGTTGGTGGGAATCATTCTAAATAACTTGCATCCCAGTCCGAGAGGATAAAATGCACTACTTATTTGACATTTGCCCAATGTTGCCTGCATGCATGATAGTATGAGCCACATAACCTGTGTGAATAGAAGGCTTTCCCATCTTGATCTGTGGCACTACAATCTGGTGTTCACACAATGACAAGGTCACTTGATAATACATTTGTCTGGGCATAGTTTCATCTTCAAAAGACATGAGTGTCATCCTAGGATTTATTACTTTAGAAAAAGTGTACTAAGTGACATTAAAGTGTCATTTCTGTTTCCTGTTAATACTCATGTGCTACAACTTACCATTTTTTTTTAAGGCTGGTGACAAAGAAACACAATTTATTTACCATTTATATGACACTGTTTCAGCGATTCAAACTTGTATGTATTTAAAGATTCTTAAGTATTTACTTTGGCTGGAGATGAAGCTTGGTGGTAAGGAACATGCCATGCACATGCAGAAGTCCTGGGTTCCATCCCACTAACCTCTTCCTCCCTTCCCACAAACAGTATTGTGTGATAAAATAAGCACGAACTCTTTCTGTGAGGAAAGTAAGTAAAGGTCAAAATGTAGACATTAGTGCTGTCAAGCGTTTGACTAGGGAAAGTGTGGAAATTTTCCCTTGTGTGTGCTTCCTGAATCTCCCCAGGACCTCACATAGATGCAACTCTGGTATACCTGGCCTCCCGGCAGATGATGAGCTGTTACTTTTGGGTTTCTCTCTCCCTCCAAAAATTTTTTGTGCATATCTCATTGTGAGTTATTGAAGGGAATGAATGGAATATATATAGTATATATAGCATATGTTTTAGACATGTATATAATATATATAGAGAGATATAAGATGCACATGCATGCATGCCTCTGTGTGAATGTATGTGTCAAAACACAACTTAAGGTTGTGGGTTCTGGAGAATGAGTACAGGGCTAGTAAGTCTTGGTAAATGCCTTTGTAGCAACTGAGCTATAAATATTATAAAAATATAGATTTTTTAAAGGATAAGAAACCGAAGAAGCAAAGAAAATGAATATTATATTTAAATAAGCAATTTGATAAAAATCAATCAAGGAAGCTTAAAGCCCAAGTCTTTGTTATTCTGTGGGTGGCGTTTGTGTGTTTGCGCAGTTGTGCGAGCTTGTGTGTACACACTCAGAAGCCAGGAGTGGACATTGGGCATGTTATTTGATCACTTCCCACTACTCTTTTTAAGACACTGAACATGGAGCTCGTGGACTGGCTGCACTGCTTGTCCCTGTCTCTAAGTACAGTGCTGGATAATGGGCAGGTCCCACCATAGCAAGGGGCCAAGGGTCTAGAACCATGTCTCACGCCCACATGGCAGGTACTATACACACTAAGTCTATAGACGAATATTCAAAAAATATTTTATCTAGAAGTTATGTGCATATAATATATTAGTACATATGCACTAACATATGTGCATGTAATATATAGTACATATATTTACATATTACATAAAACATACGTTTATATATTATTATATGATCAACAAGGCACTTAGGGATATTTACATTTATTCGACACATATTTGCTTGTAGTGAGTATTTGCTGGGAACTAGTCAAGAAGAGAAGAATGTAGTAATAAAAACGAATAGCAATTGTTAGTAAGCTGGATTAAAAACATCTTAGCTTTAATGCATCTATATTTCCTAGTAAAGCAGCAGACACCAAATAAATATGATATATACCATATAAGAAGAGAGAATTCTAACTAAAGAAAGGAAGTGAAGAAATAAAAGTAATTCATGTCATTATCTAGGAGAGGAGAAAACAAAGGCTTGAGTCTGATCATTAGTAATAGTGAGGTCTGGTTCTCTGGAAACCTTTTATCAGACTCCAATTTTGATTAGTTTAATTTTAATCCCTGCCTAATTAATTGTGGACTGAATGGTGAGGGAAAGGAAGAAACAAGGAGAGCAGTTAGGAGACGGCTCGTGGGTCCTACTGACAGTCGTTTATGGCAATAACTGATAGTACTCTAGACTTCCATGTTAATATTCCACTGACAGATTAAAAACCATTAAAACTGATGTTGATTTCCATATGTATGATTCACAAATGTTATGCCTGATATAGTAAGGGTTTTTTTTTTTTTGTTTTTCATTTGTTTGTTTATTTTCGTTTTTTCTACTCAGGGTTTCTCTGTGTAGCCTTGGCTGCCTTGGAACTCACTCTGTAGACCAGGCTGGCCTCGAACTCAGAAATCCACCTGCCTCTGCTTCCTAAGTGCTCGGATTAAAGGCATGCAAGCTTTAATACCACTGCCCAGCTTAAAATAGTAAGTTAGATGCCAATCAAGCCATTTAAAAATATGATGAGGATCTAAGCAGAAACCAACAAGCAAACGAAAAACAATAGGGGAAAGGGGGCTTACTGTAACCAGGAAACTGAGAGTCTACCAGTATCTTGACAAACAACATCTCTCTGTGGACATCACTGGATGCTGTGTTAGTCATGGTGTGTACTGTGTCTGCGGCAGCAAGTCATCTTTCACCACTACCTTCCTGAGGACAGGAAGAGAGGTAGGAAGAGAGGAAGGAAGAGAAGGCAGAGTGACACTTGTAATTGCAACAGTTCCTCTCTGGAGTTTTATGATTGCTCAAATTGTCTTATGTTACATAAACCTAATTACTGTATGATGATTACACGTGTTTATATATAATGCTGGTTTCCATCTAAAGTTACATAGCTGGATTATGTTCCTTTTCTTAAAAAGCTGAGATATTCTTTCTGAAGTGAACAGGAATGCTCTATACTTTATCTTCTCCACTAGGCATTATATTGTAAACAAAACAAAACAAGCAAACAACAAACAAAAATCTTATCAAATATGTATGTCCTCTATTCTTGTTTGTCAGTGAAATTCCTTGTACAAATAAAACTCTCTACAAAAAAAGCCAAGAAATCAAAAACAAATAAATCACAGAGCTCATTAGTTCTCTCAGAGACACTCTCAGGCTTTCTGACATGATTAATGCTCAAATCAAATTCATGTTGTGCTTCCAAACCTTGGTTTAAAACCATTTATGTTTTAAATGATGCCTACTTACAAATATTTCCCAACCACAGTTACTACTTCACATAGTGCAATATTATTCCTCCCAGTCTTTGATCCTTAAAGACACCTAAGGATTGTTTGTAGTCTATTGAAAGTCATCGGAGCTCAATAGTGAATGAGCCACGGTTGTGAAGCATTTCCCAGGGATAAACCCAGCTGATTCTCCTGTTTCCAGGCATCTTCTCGGTGCTCAGCTTGGCCTCGGAGTGCACCACGCTTGCAGCGGAGCTTCCCAAAGTGTCTTATGTGAAGGCATTGGATGTGTGGCTCATTGCCTGCCTGCTCTTTGGGTTTGCCTCTCTCGTGGAGTATGCTGTTGTCCAAGTGATGCTGAACAACCCCAAAAGGGTTGAAGCTGAGAAGGCCAGAATCGCTAAGGCTGAGCAAGCGGATGGGAAAGGTGGGACCGCAGCTAAGAAGAATACTGTCAACGGCACGGGAACCCCTGTTCATATCAGCACTTTGCAGGTAAGAGCAGAATGAATGCTGGGAGTGGCCTACCCATCCTCTTCAGTGCCAGGAAAGTGACACTGTGTGAATTAAATGGTGGGACTGGCATTTGTTTTCCAAAGATGAAACAGAACTGAGTCCAGCAGAGGTTTTGGGAAGCACTCTCTGAACACAAATAAAGCATGCTAAGGAATTCTCAGGAAAACCTAATACCTTAAAATCACAACTTGACTGGCTCATCATTGGACGGAGAGACATTTCAAGAGGTTATACCTCACTATATAAACGTTAGTAAGAAGCTAAGGGACTGACCGGTTTGCACAGACCTTCAGGCAGCTCCGAGGCTAGGACAGCCATGCTGTTGGTCGGTCACTTTCCCATTCCCACTGTGTTAAGGAGCTTCCCGTGGTTTGCCAGCAGATCACTTACCAACTGGATGGCTGGCCCACAGACACTCTCAGCACACAGGTAAGGGTCTTTCAAGCCTATCTTGCACAGCTAGAGAAGGCCTGAATAGTCTTTCTGCCCTTCACCCTGCCGTGTCACGTATCATTGACTTAAAAATAGATGCAAGTAATTGCTTCCAGAACAACCTGCTATTTAGCAGATTAAAGTTACCTGTGCACTTACTCTCAGAGTCTTACTTGATGTTCACTGTTTGGGAAAAAAAAGTCAGCCAGAAGGCTATTTCCACAGAGCTAATGGTTGTAAACTCTCCAGGAGACCAGTAGATCCATTTATCTCACATCCTTGAACACTGTGCCTACTTTGACCATTTTCTGGCCCAATGGTGCCCTGTGTTTTCACCACCCCAACTGCCCTCCTACATGGAATTTTAGAAAATATGCTACATATAGAAATTTTAGACAGATGAGCAAACTAATTCTTCCTATGTTACCTATTTTTGTGGCTGTTTGAGTGGGTGTGTGTGTATGTGTGCGTTTACTGTATTCTTCCTTATGCCCTAGTGTTCCAGAGTTATGTTTTTTTTCTGCATAGTTCCTTTCTTCACTATTTTGTTTGGTATGCTGGAAAACTGTCTTCTGCCATATGAGAAAGACAGTGAGAAAATCAATCAGGAAGGAGAGGAAAGAATTGGTGAGCTGTAAACTCTACAGAAGACATTACCCAATCTGAGCAATAGACAGAAAATTCCTTGAAACTTTAGCAGAGCCCCAGTGGCATAGACATCTAGCTGTGTACCCCACAGTACCTTACTGTAGCCCTATAAATAAGGATGATCATTTCTAGTTCCATCCACTTGCCTAAGAATTTCATGAATTCATCGTTCTTAATAGCTAAATAGTACTCCTTTGTGTAAATATACCACATTTTCTGTATCGATTCCTCTGTTAAAGGACATCTGGGTTCTTTCCAGCTTCTGGCTATTATAAATAAGGCTGCTGTGAACATAGTGGAGCATGTGTCCTTATTACACGTTGGAGCATCTTCTGGGTATATGCCCAGGAACACAATACTCACAGGAACAAATATAGATGAAGTGTAGAGCAAAGACTGAAGGAAAGGCAGTTAGAGACTGCACTGCCTGGGAATTCATCCCATATACAGTCACCCAACCCTGACACTATTGTGGGTGCCAAGAAATGCTTGCCAAAAGGAGCATGATATGGCTGTCTCCTGAGAGGCCCTACCAGAGCCTTGAAAATACAGAGTTAGATGCTAGCAGCCAACCATTGGACTGAATGCAGGGTCCCCAATGGAGGAGTTAGAGAAAGAACTAAAGGAGCTGAAGGGGTTTGAATCATCATAGGAATAACAACAATATCAACCAACCAGACCCCCCAGAATTCCCAGGGACTAAGCCATTAACCAAGGAGTACACAAGGTTCCAGCTGCATATATTGCAGAGGATGGCCTTGTCAGGCATAAATGGGAGGAGAGGCCCTTGGTCCTATAAAGGCTCAATAGATGCCCCATCATAGGGGAATTGAGGGTAGGGAGGTGGGAGTGGGGTGGGTGGAGGAACAGCCTCATAGAAGCAGGGGGAGGGAGGATGGGATAGGGGATACCTGGGAGGGGACTGGGAAAGGGGATAACATTTGAAATGTGAATAAAGAATATATCCAATAAAAAGAAAGAAAAAAGATAAA
>BDUI01000039.1:204617-234446 GCA_002335545.1 Apodemus speciosus | reverse complement strand
TCGAGACAGGGTTTCTCTGTGTAGTCCTGGCTGGAACTCACTCTGTAGACCAGGCTGGCCTTGAACTCAGAAATCCACCTGCCTCTGCCTCCCAAGTGCTAGGATTACAGGCGTGCGCCACCATGCCCGGCGAGTCATGACTTCTTAAAGGAGGTTTGAGGATCCTTAATAGGCAGGAAACCAATCTTGCTTTCTTCAGCGGTGCCGTCATGAATGCCTCAAACACACATGGCACATGTACACCAGGCCACTTGTTCTGAATGTGGGAGCCAAGCACAGTGACACAGAGAGTTTCCAGTGTATCAAGTGTGGGAAAGTGACAGCTTCTGGGAACTCTTTATTATGTGCTTGTTATGACATTGAAGTCATGCTCTCCTTACTGCTGTGAGTAGCTTTTTAAGTAATATGGATTTTTGATGGCTGTGATTCAGAGGCCAACAGTCTCACTGCAGGACAAATGGCTCCATCATTAATTAATCTGCAATTTTATTCAGAAACAGGAAGGCAAAAATGAAAGCTCTGAATTCACACTTAGAGTAATATTTTCTGCAGACCAAGGGCAGATTTTTATTTCTTAGTGTTTAAACTGAAAAAGCCTTATAACATAAATAGTAACCTAAATTAATGTTGTTTCATGGTTTATTTCTTGGAATAAATTAATTTTAAAAGTCCATTCAATTGTATGAGCCTTGTTATTTGGGCGAAGTATCAGAGCTGTCTTAAATGTTCAATTGTTCTGGTTGGTTGATCAGTTGACTATTATTGCTGCTAATTTATAAACTCAATTTTAAAATGTCTTTTTGCAGAGATATGGTACCTATAACGCTAAATTAAATTCTGTTTCATCATCTTTCATTTCTGTGCTCAGGTTGGTGAGACCCGATGCAAAAAAGTTTGTACTTCCAAGTCTGATCTGAGATCCAATGACTTCAGCATTGTTGGAAGCTTACCAAGAGATTTTGAATTATCCAATTATGACTGCTATGGGAAACCCATTGAAGTCAACAATGGACTTGGGAAACCACAGGCAAAAAACAAGAAGCCTCCACCTGCCAAGCCTGTCATCCCAACAGCAGCCAAGCGCATCGACCTTTATGCAAGAGCATTATTTCCTTTCTGCTTCTTGTTCTTCAATGTTATATATTGGTCTATATATTTATGATAAACCATTTCCATTTGTATGAGATACAACACCATTTCATCGTGACCAATGCAATTCATAATTGCTGATCTGTGAAAACTTTGCATTTTCATAGCAATATATTGCATTTTGGATGCCACTTGATTATAATAAAATACAGCACCTTACTTTTGAATGGCAGCATGACCCTGTAATGTCTGTGCTCCAACCATGAGATAGATAGATGTATGTATATTGAGCATAGTGCTTTAGGAATCTATTACAAATATGCATACTACATAATTTACACAATGTGCTCTTCAGCTACTGTAATTCTGTAACTACAAATACTTCCAGTAATCCTGATGGAAACATGATGCACGCCGACCCCCGTCATGTCCGCAGTTCCATGTATGCAGTATTTTACATCCCCTCCCTTATAAGAAAGAAAGCCATCTTATTAAATGATTTTCAATAGTATTACAGAGTAAGCAAGATTATATGACATAGTGTTTAAAGTTTTTAAGAGAGGTAGATCAGTAATAGTTATGCAGGCTCCTTAAGAAATAAAATCAAAATTATACATTTATAAGGCAAGCTTATTTTTAAGTGTGCTTGTGTCAAAATGCCAGATAATAGAACAGTAAGCGCTTTTGAAGAAAAGAGAAATCTTGGCTAGTATAAATGCATAGTGAGTTCTGGCAAAAAATAAATAAATAAATAAATGATAGATGTATTAATTAAATATTTTGGATAAAATAAATTCTTTAATCCACCTTATAATCGAAGTCTATTTTCATGCCTTTCATTTGTTGGTTTGGAGAGCATTAAGCATAAGCCTTAAAAGAGTTGCACACATTTAAAATCTAAATGGTGTGGTGACATGTGATTCCAGATTACTGTTAGACTCCAGGAATTGTTAGCATGAACTTGAAGTGGAAAAATTATAATCACTGAAGGAGTTAGCTTGTTTATTTTATTAAAATGTTTCTATATTTCAAGTAATATTCAAACTGTTTTTGGAATTTTTATTTCTTTGAATGTATTTGAATATGTTACAAAACAATGATTTAGTTAATTTTTTTTATTTAACCTTTAGACTTCACATTTTCCTTCTTGGTGAGAGTCTAGATATTGGGGCTGACTGACTTCATCTTGTTTCTACCTGAAAAGACCCCCTTAGTCTCATGTTATAAAGACCCATTTTCTAACAGTGTCATAATGTAACTGTTTATTTCTGTCTTAGCTAAAATTAGAGCTATTAGTAATTAATGTAATATAAAGAGACCATAAAAACCTTTTACATTATTTGGAGCGCTTTTGTTCTTGTTGATAGTTTGTACTTCCAACTCATAATATAATGCATTAAAGGTATTATTTGTGCAATTGCCATATGTTATTTACTGATTTATTGAAGATTTTTAACTCAGGAACATCCCCAGTGATTATGACCTTCTTTAAATGGTATATAGAGGAATCCTCTGTAGTTTCAGTATCATCCAGTTACAAAAGCATTAAATGATTAAAAAATCACTTTAAAATGCCTCAAATTAAATGGGTAATAGTCTTCTCTCCCAAGACCCAGGGAAGCATTAGTTTAATGGTCCAGCGGTGGGGAAAATACCTTGAACATGCATCATTTAAAGAATCTCTTTGTAGTGATAGTTTCTTACATTTGTTTTTATAACTTGCTTTCATGTTTGAGCCTTTGATCTGGGTTTTAGTTGTCTTATAGTGGAAGCAGGGTCATGATATAGAAATGTAAAAACAGTGGGGAAAGATTTTTGTCATGTAGGATAATATAATAGCGACTTAATATCAGACCATATCCTTGGTCTACAGGTTCTCACCAGTACTTATTCTGAGCTAAGCATGTAGATGTTTTATGAACCAGACACGTTGTTTAGGGTAGCACATACATTGCTACGCTTGTCTTTTTTTCTCTTTTTGTGCTTCCCAGGGTTCAATGTGCTGAGATCCCAACCCAGACCTGTTTTTAAGGATCTCTAACCTCAGTCTGACTTTTGACTATAAAAAGTAATTTAACATAAGCATGTAGAATAAATGGCATCTAACCTAATATTATGTAGATTTCCCACATTATATGTGCTCGGATTCTTTCTAGGTGACAACATATTTATATTCACATATATGAACTCCACCTCCTCTTATCCTTGGGAGAATTTTTTTCCCATGTGGAAATGAAGTTGTCCTTTTACAAATATAAAACTATATTACAGTAGTTCTTTGTGTATGAGTGTGGCTGTTTATGTGAAAGCCCAAGGTGAAGCTGCTGGCCTGAAAAACTTCGACATTTTAAACTCTGGTGTTCTCTCATGTATTTCTGCTGAAAGGTACGCATGTGAGCTTTCACCATGACAGCCTCACTCACCATTCCGGTTCCTACCCAACTTCATGTTGTTGACCTGTTTCTTTTTCATTTCTTTTACTTGGCATCACTTCAGAATGTTCCAACAAACTTGAAAGAGTACAAAGAATTACTGTGCAGCCTTGATCTAAAGTCCGCAGACACTCCTCTTTTCTCAGATGTGCTTTCTTTCTCTTCCATTACTATGTGTGCACAAGAAGCTTCTCTTCAAGGTTATAAATGGCAGACATGACATCGTTTTACATATACAACTCCAGAGTGCCTTTCCAAATTACAAGGACCTTTCATTTCATGACCACAGTGATAGAATGGGTCCTCATCAGGGAATTAGCAGTGAGGGAACTATTAACTCTTGAAGCTGCTTCTCTATTTTCTGTTACTCTCCTTCATAGTACAATCCAGGATCATGAGTTTCATTTCATTGCCATGACATTAATTTCTTTGAGAAGGCTGGGGTTATGTTAAGTTAGAGATGGTTAGTGGTTAAGAATGCTTTCTGGTCTTCCAGAAGGACCATGGCTCAGTTCTTAGCATTCATGGGCAGCATTTCACAACTGCTTATAACCCCCACTCCTCAGAATCTGGCCCCTTTCTGGCTTCTGCAGGCCACCCACATGTGGAACTCAGGTGCGCCTACACTTGTTTTAAATGTCTGATTATGCCACTATCCATAAAGACATACTTAATGCCTCATGTTGGGCCTCAGTGAAAGAAACAAAATGCTCCCTTATAAAATTATCATAAAGTTATCTATGCCCTAATATCCCACTAAATTGATTTCAGCCATTTTCTCTTTATGTTTAGACTTAAGTGAAGTGCTAAATTCAGGCATCCCCTTTTTATGGAAATGGTTAGTGTGATGTTTTGTTTCCTCTAAGTACACCAGACTTGGATGTGATGCCTGCAAACACTCCTTTCAACTCACATGTGTTTCATTCAGAAGTAAGTGTGTTTCAGTCATCTGGTTTTCTCTCTGGTGAATAATGAAGTTAAAATATTTTCCTCCAGAGGTGCATACTCAAATTAAGCTGCTCTAAAAAACCACTCAATTTATCATTATTTATAATACTGAAGATTTCCACTCATGTGCATAGGGAATGCGAGATTTAAGCAACCAGGCCTAAAATGGCAGAGTGCACCTTCTTCTCTATAACCTTTACTAAATACATTCATGGTGAGTGTTACATTGCTATAGAAAATAAGTGTTATTCAAATTATATTATCAAATTGATTGCATAATTATGCAGTATAACAATGGTTCAGCACTCACTAGCTTGCTTTGTTTTATAATAAAGCTAATCTTAACCTTTTAAGGGGTAAGATCAAGCTCTTGGAAAATGTCAGCCACATCACCAAAGGAACAGGAACCTTTTAAAAACATTTGTGTGATTAACATTAGTGAGAACTCTATGCAAGTCACATTTAAGGTTATTTTTATTCCTAGTTTATATTCATAAACTAGATCCTTATATTTTCATACATGTAACACTTCCTCTGTAAAATTTTCTGTGTCTTTCTCCACCAAGAATCCTGAAGTTCACAAATTCTGACGTTCATTCTCTATTACACTCTTAAATAGTTTTAAGTGTCCCAAATATTGCACACTATACCTCAAATAATTTTTAAGACAACAAATGTGTAGATACTTTATTTTGCCAAGGGTTTGTATGAGTCCAAAACTGTTGAGCTGAATGAAGGAGGGCTCCCACTGATAACCGCATGCCACACAGCCATCATCCATGCTAATGGCATATGCCAAATATCTAAATTACCATAATACAGATAACAATATAAAACACATTAGCCAAAGAACATGAAAAAGATCTATGCCATTCATTCATTCTGGGGGAAAAGGAGCTCTTAGGTATACAGCAGATAGTGAGCAGAGTGACTGGTTCAGTTGCTAAAATGTTTGCAGCCAAGTCAGGAGCTCTGAGCTGGATTCCTGCCACCTACACAGTGGAAGGAGAGAACAGACTTTTGCAGGTTGTCCTGTAATCTCCGCATAGGTATCACAGCACGCACCTCTCGAATGACTATAATTAGAAAAAGAGGAAATGGATGTGGCTAACTAAAGATAGTTTAATAATGTATTCTAGAATTTTGAAGCTAGAAGTTAATGCAAAGAAGAATTACAAATTGCAATATGCAGGGACAGTTCAGTCCGAAAAGAAAAAAAAAACATTAAGAGCTGTTGGATAAAAAATAAAATAAAATAAAATAAAATAAAATAAAATAAAATAAAATAAAAGAGTTATTGGATAAGCAGCAGGCAAATTTTCTTAGCCCATGGTGTACGCCTATCTACCTAATGTGTATTTCTTTTTTTTTTTTTTTTTGGTTTTTCGAGACAGGGTTTCTCTGTGTAGTYCTGGCTATCCTGGAACTCACTCTGTAGACYAGGCTGGCCTYGAACTCAGAAATCCGCCTGCCTCTGCCTCCCAAGTGCTGGGATTACAGGCGTGCGCCACCACGCCCGGCCCTAATGTGTATTTCTTAACCAAACCCTCAACCACTCTTAGTCCTGTAACTTTAAGCAATTTTCAGCAAGTCAATTTTCAGAGGGAGGCAGTTCAATTCAGACAGTCACCATAGTGAGGGAAGAACAGCAGAGCAGAGCATCCCCAGTCCCAATGGCTTACCAAGACTCTAGGTGCACCTCTGAATATAATCTGAATGGATATTTTATTGGTCAATTACTATTGCCTTACCCAAGGCCATCAAGGACAGAAACAGAAACACCTTGTGTGAAATGATTGGCAAGAGGAACAGGCCCAATGCCCCAGCTCTGAAAGTCTCCACTCAGGTTACCCCATGTTAGAGCTGTAAACGTTGCCTTCTCGGAGAACTGGCATCCTGTGAGAACACACATGGTTACTCTTTGAAGACTACAACTGTGTGTCATATGATTTATGGAAACTTCCTCCTAAAATGTGGGTCAGATCTGCCTGCTAGCCTCAGACACCCCCAGTGTTGAGCATCATTCTCAGTCAGCATCAGCCGCCTTGACAGCTGTGAAGATAGATATCTTTAGTTTATTAACTGAGAGCATATTATATAGGACTCATTAAGAGGGAATAACCTAATAAATTCTGCTTTGGACTATTATAAAGCCTCTTTCTAAACACAGCTGCGCTTTTCCTGTTCATTCATTCCTAGGCTCAAAAGCTCTTTCATTCGAAAATCACGAGTTTCCAGTCACTGTGCTGGCATTTTGGAAGTTTTGAAATTTTTTAGGTGAATTAATTTCAATGTTCAGTATCATACACTGGAGTAGAGGAGAAAGTGTTGGACTGGAGCTTGGGATGGCAGCTGGGTATGCTGCCCAACTTGTTAGAGAACCTTTCCCTCAGTTCTTCTATTTTTAAAGGAGGATTCAACTATGGTTGAATCTATAATAATACATATATCTGTATTTATGGTTAAAAGCAAATATTCGGAAATAGTTAAGGCTATTGCTTACCTTGTAAAAAAATCCTTATAAAATTGGGTGTCTGGCTAAATAAAAACCTTTATGGTCACTTAGATAAAAGCTTCAGGTTTAATCTGCTCCCAGGATAGGGTAGTTACAATTACCCAAATTAGAGTGTAGTAGATGGAGCTATAAATTACACAATTACATGTTCTTGGATATTGAGATTTTACTCTGGAGAGCACAATTATGAGTCAGGCTGTGTGTATGACAAAACAATACCCTAACCCAACAACTTCAGGGTGCACCCACTTCCCACCCCATTAAATGAAGGCATGAGGAAATGAGGGGGCTTCTGAACATTTCAAAGATTGAAGATATATTTCCTGTATCTGTTAAACAAGCTGTACAAGTTGAGGTCAATTTCTTGTATCTAATATATACACACATATATATTTGATGTATTAGATTGTATATATGATAATTAGTTCTCATAATGATTACCCTGAAAAACTATGATTCTAAAACATAAAATGAATTTTAAATTATGTTCAATAGAATGGCAATGTTAAAGTATTTTATTATATTCCAGTGCTTTGAAATTAGATAAGCCCATCACTAAATAGAATTGCAATTCTCAATCAATATATGAAATTAACACAATTCTGAGCAAATGATAATGTTTTATGTTCTGAACTCGCCTTTAAGTATATGAGGCAAACTTCCAACTTATAAAGTCACATTGAACTCCCCTTAACACAATATGCTACACTGTAACCAGTGTTCCTGTCATTCACTAATGAAATACTTACTCAACTCTTGACTTATGAAAGTATATGACAGTGCAAACTGCTAACGCAGTTCTAGCTTTGTATACATTTTGAAGGAGTTTGAGGAGGCCATCACTCCGAGGAAAACACCTGAATAGTTTAACAATCCAACCACATATTAATACAAATCGTTAAAAACAAACAACAAGCAAGCAAAACCCAAAGGCTTCATTATTTTAACAAAGGAAAAACAATTAAGAAAAGGAAGAGGAAGCTCTGATTACAGAATAATTATGAATGAAGGACAGTATGTCCTGTACACTTGCTAGCTAGAAGCTAAGCACTTCAAATAGGGATTTTAAAATACAGCAAAGATGGATAGTTTTTTTCTTCACCACAGAAAATAACCTTGAAATTTGACCTATTATATTTTAAGATCTTAAGAGCATTTATGTATAAACTCTAGTGTATGCTTTTAAGAGATAGTCCACTGTGTTCCCCTGACTCTTCCATGACATTTAGAATGTTGTTAGGCAACACAGAGATACATAAATATTTTATATAAATATTATTTGTCTATAATACAGTCCAGGTGTTGCATATCTCTACACAGGTATACACACACATGCACGCACACACACACACACACACACACACACATGCACACACACAACTGCCTGCATTAATTAATGTTCTATTCACAAGCACATGCTATAATTTTTTTCTTTTTTAAGTTCTGCAGGGTAAGCATTTTATGCATGTTCCTTAACAGTTTCACATTATAGTTGCATTAGGAGCCTTTTGCCAGCTTGCCTATTAAAAGATCAAATAAAATAAGTGTGCACTAATTGATATGAACCAGATGGCCCACAAAGAAAGACTTATTCTCAGCAGATTGTTCCATTAACTTATTTGTATGTTTATTCATTTAAAAAAGCTGCCATTCTTGAACGTACACCAGGCTCATTCTTCTGCACCCCATAAAATGAAGTGTACCCCCACCTCCTTCTAGAAACCAAAAGAACTCCCATTCTCTATATGCCACACAATCCTCAGAGGATTCTAAGTTACTTTTTTTCTCCAGTCTCCTACTCTAATTCTTTTAAACATGAAAAGGATTCCAATATATTTAACTCCTTCCGGATAGGCTGTATCCTCCAGGGGGCCTGGTGGAACTTCCTATTTGCCTTATGACAGTGTGTATTCCCAAATCTTTTACCACTTCTGCGATGAAATATTTTGGTTTCCCCTTCCTACTTGTACTCCTCGGTTGCCCTCTTAAATACTGTGTCTGTGCAACGGTCCACAGCCCAGTTTTGATGTGCTCCACTGCTATGTCTGTCTCATTTGTGCACGGTCATAACTTTCCACAAACTGTTTAAGTTAGATTCTAAACTCTATGATACACATCTAAATCTTTCAAGTTCAAACCGACCCTGCCCTTTCTTTTTTTCTTCATGTGAATTCATTTGTGGGACTTGGAGCCTTCGCCGTGCTTCCTAATTATGTTCCTGAATTCCTTCTCTACCTATGCAAAGTCTCTTTCTTTGGAAGATGGTGCCATACTATGCCTCCGTGAGTACATGAAAGAAAAATAAATGTAAGGGAAGAATAGGGAAGGGTGCAATGGAGAGAGCTGTGTTTCAAAGTTTTACTTTGGCACAATTCTTTTATATGTAGTATAGCCACCGAAGAGTCAAAATGATTGTGTTTCTTAGAAATGGGACTAGCCAACCCTGTATTTGTCACCCAAGAGCTGAATCTGCATTGGAGCTCCAGAAGACTTGTTGTGTCTTAGGAATTGATGGAAGAAATTAAATAAGCCTGGAGAATGAACGTATTGATCCTTGAGTATTCTAGAATTTTTATGAAATGAAATTGGCGTTGTGACATTAAAGATAGAAAGAAGGGACATATGAGTCTGAGTTCTTTCTGAAATTCCTGACTTCAGTTGCTGTTTGCTTTATGGCTGAAGATGTTCTGTAACCTCTTCATAGCCCTGTCAGCCATTTACAGATCTTCTTTGAGAAATGTCTAATTAGGTGCTTTGTAAGTTTTAAAACTTGGCTGTTTTGTTTCTATGGATTTCTTATGTTTTGAATGGTAAGCATTTACATGTATTGGTTGCAATAGACTTTCTCTTTCTTGTACTCTCTTTTCCTGTGTGGTTGTTTTCCTTGCTTTTTAGTGACTTTGGTTTGACTTAATTCCCTCTTTCTAATTTCATTTCCTGTACTTTGAGAATCATATCCAAAAGTGGACTGCACTGAAAATAGCATAAAGCCTTTTTCTTTTATTTTTTTGCTTGCTTCCAGAAGTTCAACAGTTCCCATTCTTATTTTAAAATGTGAATCCATTTGGAGTTTATTTTTATATATACTATAAAATAAAGATCTAATTTCATTCTTTTATTTCAGACAGGGTTTCTCTGTATATAGCCCTGGCCATCCTGGAACTCACTCTGTAGACCAGGTTGGCCTCAAACTCAGAGATCTGCCTGCCTTTGCCCCCAAGTGCTGGAATTAAAGGCATGTGCCACCACTGCCTGGCCTAATTTCATTCTAATCAATGCACATATTCCATTTTTACAAAACTGTCTATTGAAGAGATTACTCTTGCATTTCTTCTTCCTCTTATTCTACTCCTTCTTCTTCTTTTCCTCTTGGTACCATTGCCAGAAGCCAATAGACAATAGATCAAAGGAGTGAGTTTTAGGCTCTCCCTTCTGCTCCAGTAGTATATGTGTCTGTGTTCATTTCAATAGACGCTGTTTTAATTATTGCATCTTTTGATAGTGTTTTGAAAACAAAGAAGAGTGACTCCTGGAGTCTTTTTCTTACTTGTAAGCTTGCATTTGCTAATCAAATTTTTGTAGCTGGTCTGGAATTTTTTCATAAAAGTATCGCTAGTGCTGTAATAGGAATGACATCGATTTCTCAAAACAGAGTAATATGAATATTTAATAAGATAAATTCTTTGAATTCATGCACATATAATACAGTTTTATTATTTGTGTGTATCCTTTAATTCTTTATCAATGCTTTATAGCTTTTAGTGTGCAGGTCTTTTGTTTGCTTTCTTTTATTACCTAAGATTTTAATAAACTAATTCATTGCTTAATTTTTAAAGATTTATTTTTAATTGTGTGTGTGTGCATGTGCGTGTGCAGGTGCATGTGTGTGTGTGTGCGTGTGTGTGTGTGTCTGTTATTGTGTGGTTATGCTAACCCAGGTGCCTGTGGAAACAGATGAGAATGTCAGATCCCTTGGAGCTTGAGTTACAGACTCTTATGAACTACCCAATGTGGGTGCTGAGAACCAAACTCCAATCCTTTACAGAACAACAGAAGTTCTTAATTGTTGAGCCATCTTTCAATCTGTATAAAGTTTTAATATTTTTTAAATTGGCATGTAGTTTGGGTATTGGAGGGAAAGGATTAGGAAGAAATACAGGGAGGGATAACTAAAATCAAAAATACATCAAGAATGTTCTGAAGAAAGTTACTACTATAGAAGCCTCATAAAATATATACATTCACACAGTACATATGTATGAATACATATAGACACAGTCGGGTAATATATAAAAAAAAATCAGTGCCAAGAATGGTTTACCTCCTTTAGAGTTGTTGGACAATGAATTTCCATTAATCCTCCAGATGTTACAGGCTTCTGACCTTGGTTACTCTCCAGAACATAATAGTAAAATACAATTGAAGAAACCACATATTTGAGTCATAGAACACAGAGAAATCAAGCTGGATTCCTGGAAGTCTCATTGCAAATGGCTGGCTTTCAGAGTGCTGGAAATATTTTACTTGCTACCGGAAGAGATAAAGAAATCATCCATCTTAACTAGCGGTATACACTAAGAGCTACTGATCTGGTAAGACGTGCCTCAGGTGCACTCATGACACAAACAAAATGGAAAGAAACCAACCACTTTCTGATTGGATGATACAAGTTCCACAAGTTGAAACTTGCATTTTGCACTGTTATGATGTCATGAACCTATAACTAGACAAGTCATAGGATCTTCGGGAAAACCTATTCCTTTTCCCCCACTAAATGGGCATAGTATAAAGCCAATTAAAACAGAACTATTGTTATGCTCATAGAGTGATCATATTTCAATCTTCATCAAAGAAGCTTCTTTCTGCATCGGGGGACTGACAGAGACCAACAACTGGCAAAGGTGTAGAGAATGAGAAATTGCACAGTACTCAGACCTAAATGGGATGTTTCTAGCATTGCCTACTCCTTAGAATTCAGAAATCATTCCAGAACAGGGGTTAAACAATCATAAGACAAAAAGGTGGGAGAGTGTATAAGAAAACAGCTTTTTTATGGATACGGCAAGCAGTTGCAAATATGAATGCGTAGCAGTTGTGACAGCAGGCACAAGACCGGCATAGGCTCAGCCCAGACAAAATCCCAGCATGGACAGAGGAGGTGGGTACCTACCTTTAGCTAAGGAAGCATTGACCACTGTTAGCTGCTGGGGAGGGAAGCATCCTTCTTCAGATTGTGGTTCCCAGTAGTTACTTCAATCAATCACACTCTTGTAAAAGACCACATCCAAGAATATATGGGCAGTAAAATTGTACAACCTGAGTTTATTTTATTTAGTTAGGTTTTTTTTATTTTTATTAGATATATTCTTTATTTACATTTCATTTCCCTTTTCCTGGTTCCCCGCCCCCCAAATGTCCCACATGCCCTTTTCCCTCCCCCTGTTCCCCCCATCCACCCCTTCCCACTTCCCTGATCTGGTATTCCCCTACATGGATGGATTGGGCCTTTCCAGAGCCAGGGTCCACTCTTTCCTTCTTGTCAGACATCATTTGGTATGTGGATTGTGTCTTTGGTGTTCCAAGATTCTAGAATAATATCCACTTATCAGTGAGTGCATACCATGGGTAGTCTTTTGAGACTGGGTTACTTTACTTAGTATGATGCTCTCCAGCTCCATCCATTTCTCTACAAATTTCATGAATTCGTTGTTTCTAATGGCTCCATTAGAATAGTACTCCATTGTGTATATATACCACATATTTTGTATCCATTCTTCCGTTGATGGACACCTGGGTTCTTTGCAGTTTCTGGCTCTTATAAATAAGGCTGCTATGCATAGTGGAGCTTGTATCCTTATTGCATGCTGGGGAATCTTCTGGGTAAATGCCCAGGAGTGGTATGGCTGGGTCCTCTGGGAGTATCATGTCCAGTTTTCTGAGGATCTGCCAGACTGATTTCCAGAGTGGTTGTACCAGCTTGCAGTCCCACCAGCAGTTTAGGAATGTTCCTCTTTCTCCACATCCTCGCCAACACCTGCGTTTCCTAAGTTTTTAATCTTATCCATTCTGACTGGTGTGAGGTGAAATCTGCAGAAGAATGAGAATTTATCCACTCTTATCTCCTTGTACTAAGCTCAACTCCAAGTGGATCAAGGACCTCCACATAAAACCAGACACACTAAAACTAAYAGDAAAGAARCTGGGGAAGACCCTTGAGGACATTGGCTCAGGGGGAAAGTTCCTGAACAGAACACCAATAGCTTATGCCCTAAGATCAAGAATAGACAAATGGGACCTCGTAAAATTACAAAGTTTCTGTAAGGCAAAAGACACTGTCAAAAGGACAAATCAGTAACCTGCAAATTGGGAAAAGATCCTCACCAACCCCACATCTGACAGAGGGTTAATATCCAATGTATACAAAGAACTCAAGAAGTTAGTCCCCAGAAAACCAAATAACCCTATCAAAAATTTAGTTAGGTTTTTTTTGGCACTGTCTTTTCCTTTTTTATTAATTATTTTCTTTTTTTATATTAATTATTTTTAATTAGATATATTCTTTAATTACATTTAGAATGATTTCCCCTTTCCTGGTTCCCCCCTTCCCAAAAGTCCCATAAGCTCTTTTCTCTCTCCCTCTTCCCCAATCAACCCCCGCCCGCTTAAGGACACAACATTGGGTGAAAAGGAAAAGGGATGGATCTGGGAGAATTTAGGGGAGAGCAGTTATGATGGTTGGTACATGCTTGGCCCAGGAAGTGGCACTATTAGGAAGTGTGGCCTTGTTGAAGTAGGTGTGTTACTGTGGGTGTGGGCTTTAATACCCTTGCCCTAGTTGCCTGGGAGTCAGTATTTTCCTAGACTCCTCCAGATAAATATTAGAACTGCCTTATCTGGCATCAATGGGAAGGGAGGCCCTTGGCCCTATGAAAGCTTGATGCCCCACTGGAGGGGGATGGTAAGGCAGTGAGGTGGGAGTGAGTGGGTGGATCAGGGAGCACCCTCACAGAGGCAGGGATGTGAGGGATTGGATAGGGAGTTTGCAGAAGGCAACCTATGAAAGGGAACAACATTTGAAATGTAAATAACCAATAAAAAAAAGTAGAACTCTAAGCTCCTCTTGTACCATGCTTGCCTGGACACTGACATGTTCCCACCTTAATGATCATGAATTGAACCTCTGAATATTTAAGCCAACCCCAGTTAAATGTTGTCCTTATAAGAGTTGCTTCGGTCATGGCATCTGTTCACAGTAGTAAAACCTTAAGGCAGCAGTGAATGTCATAAACAAACAAACCCTTTAACTAAATCATCACATGACCAGTAAAAAGAGGAAAATTGGTGTCTATGCTGAATGAGATTATTTGTAGGTAGTTAATGGTTGATAGAAACATTTAGATTTTATATAATGATTCTTTTTTACCCAGAAATTTTATTAGTTATTTGTTTTATATTCTACCCATCTTTTGGAGAATCTTTTGAAGTTTTATTTTCTATATATAAGAACAAGTCATTTTCAAACAGGGGAAATTAAACTTCTTTCAAATTTTGATTTCTTCACCTCCCTTTTCTTGCTCAATTACCCTGGCTTAGAAGATTTATTTTTTAGTTGTGTTTTCCAAAGAGGTACTGTGTTTTGTGATGCAATGTCTCTGGTAACTTGTCAGATGTCATTAAAATTCTCATTTTTCTAGGCCAATTGCTTTGTCTCATAATAAAAATTTTTTTTCGAAATTTTCAACTCTGTCTAGGTACACTGTAATTCAGTTACCCATTTCTAACAGCTACTGGATTTTCAAAGCTGTCTTTATAATAATAAAATGCTGTTTTTACCATAAGAGCTCTGTAATACAACTTGATTTCAGGGATGGCAATGCCTCCAGCAGCTCTTTTATTATGCAGGACTGTTTTAGTTCCACTGGATTTTTGTGTTCCCATATGAAACTCATGATTGTTTTTCCTATTTCTATAATAAATGGTGCTGGAGATTGCACTGAATGTTTAGATTGCTTTTCCATAAGCATGGGGATGTTTTCATCTTCTGGTGTCTTCTTTGGTCTTTTTCTTCAATGCCTTAAAGTTTTTATTATACAAGCCTTTCGACTTGCTTGGCACGAGTTATTCCAAGATATTTCATTATTCTTTTTGATCTATTGTGAAAGGTACTGTGTTTTTCTGATTTCTTTCTCAGCATGTTTGACATTTGTGTGTATTAAAAAAGGGGCTATTGGGTAGGAGAGATGCCTCAACTGACTGCTCTTCCAGAGGTACTGAGTTCAATTTCCAGCAACCACATGGTGGCTCACAACCCCATCTGGAATAGGATGCAATGCCCTCTTCTGGCATATTTGAAGACAGCTACAGTTTCCTTGCATAAATAAATATTTTTTTTTTTTTTTTTTAGAAAAACACAATCAATTTTTGTGTTATTATTACATCCTGATCCTCTGTTGAAAGTATTTGTCAGCTGTAGGAGTTTTCTGCTAGAGATTTTGAGGCCTTTCATTTGTAAAGTCATATTAGCAGCATATAAAAATACTTTCTTCTTCCTTTCTTATGATATCTCCCTGATATCTCATTGTTCTAAGATCTCAAGTAATATATCAAATAAATATGGAGAGAATAGATAACCTTGTCTTGTTCTTGATCAGTATTTATATTAGTTATTTTTCCTCATTGCTATGGCAAAATATCATAGAAAAGCAACTTCGGGAAAAGCTTATTTTAATTCACACTGAATAAAAAAGAGAAATAAAAGGAAGGGAAGAAAAAATGACTGCTCCTGAGTATTTTGGAGGAGGAAGTTTATTATAGATATGAGGAAGCCATAGCCAGAGGCAGACAAGTCTGGGAGAGTCCAGACTCTGAACTATGTGGGGAGAGGCGGGGAGGAGAAGGGAGAGCAGAGACCATGGAATGCAAGAACCAGGAAGTCAAAGGTACAAAAGAAGCAAAAGAGACAGAGAGGGGCAGAGAGAACTGGTAACAAAAATGTCTGGTTTATATAGGGAAGAGCTGAAAGGCAGCCATGTACCTGGGCTGGAAGTTTTCCAGGTAGGGCAAGTGTAGAACAATCACCTCTCTGCATTCTGAGTGCTAGCATAACTATCAGGAAGGCATGCTCCCTAAAAAACAAGTATGAAGCTTCTTGGCATATTTTATTTGCAGAACATACCTGTAAAACCTACCTCATTGTCTATTGCACTGCATTAAGGAAAAGTTACTAGCCGTAGTCTTGCTTCTATGTGATTTCTAATTAATTGCAAAAGAAAATTAAATTAAAGACCAGTATTCCTCATGAATATAAATGCAAAAATCCTTGAAGAAATATTTGCAAATTGAATCCAAGAACACATCAAAAAATTATCCCACATAATCAATTAGGTTTCATCACAGAGATGCAGTGATGATTAAATATACACAAATCAATAAGTATAATCCCACACATTATCAGACAGAAAGACAAAAACCATATTATCATCTCAGTTTATGCAGAAAAAGGCTTTGAAAAATCCAACACCCTTTCATGATAAAAATGCTGATAGATTAAGGATACGAGGAACTTACCTCAACATGATAGAGAAGACTTACAGTAAACTCACAGCTAATATCAGCATAAATGGAGAGAAATTGACTGCATTTCCACTACAATCAAGAACAATATGCCAGCCATACCCTGTAATGAGGAGAGATGGAGGGATGCTGGGAAAGTCTGAGGCCAGCACCTCAGCTCCTTTTCCAGGTCTGAAGCTTCACACTTACTCTGAGGGTTCATGCCGTCATGACAGTTACACCACCACGCAGAATGCAGAGGCAATTGATTGATCTACACTCACTTTTGCCTTGTAGTCTGGTACTCCATCCTGGGCAATGACGCTGCCTCAACTGAGGATGAATCTTCCAACATCAGTTAAGCCTCTCTGTAAACACACTCTCAGACATAACCAGAAGTGTGTCTCCTGTGTGATTCTAAATCCCATAGAGTTGGCAGCTTGTATTGACTATCACTACCATGATATAGTTCCATTTCAGACTCTAAACCTTCAAGTTTTCCTAGGTAGACTGTTGTACCCTCTGCAGGATATCGCAGAACTAAGATAACACTTGATAGTAAGGTGTTTTCCAGGTAGCTTGTTAATTGACATATTTGCAAATATATCTCATTTCCAGGCTTTTCTGTACATGCCCCATAAAGGGAGGGAATCTTTCCTATACCTATTGCTAATCTTCAATTTCACACTCCACCCTTCCCTTAACCCAAGGCCACCTTGATGCATACTTCAAACTATTAATACATTTTTAAGTTTCATTTTCCAGACTATTTTAGAGTAAAAAATATAGTTCCCAAGGCCTTTGACTTCCAGGATGTGAGCTCTATCATGAGTAGAAAGGATTCTTTCTAGAGAGTGTGTTAACCATAACCATATATTGTTTCTTTTCTTTGATACTTTCTTTTACTAGCTCTATTAACTCTACATCTGTATTTATTTGAATTTCTTAAAAACAGTATGTGTTAGTTCCAGGGGAAATATTTTTTGTTTGTTTATTTGTTTTAAACTGGCAAATTCTTGATGGAAGTGGTTTGAAATGATTCCTGTTTTTAAATTTACCTCTTACAATATTTTCCTGGAATGGTGACCATTATTTATACAAAGTGTGATTTTTTTTTAGTTTATTCTCCTTATTGTCCTATGAGTCTTTTGTTCCCTGTAAACTTGTAGCAGATTAAAGGATTCTCAGAATATCACACTTACATTCACCAGAAAATGTTGGAACCATTTCTCATTGTTTCTTAGCAGACACCATGTTCTATAATATACATAGAGTCATAACAATTAGAGACTCAATGTTATTGTACAGTAAGTTATGGGTTATATCTGCCCTGTGACTTAACTGTGTCCTTTTAATTATAGTTGAGTTTCCTACAAATTTTCCTATTAAGACAAAAAACTGCAAATTTACTGACCTGTCCCTGCTGATGAGTTACATTGTAATATTCTTTATAACTCATACTATTAGAAACATGGAAATGATAATATCTTCTTTTAAATTTCAGGGTATAGGCCAAACAGAAAAATACAGAGTTTACAGAGGTTTAACATCTCATTACATTTGTTTTACATTTACCAACAGGTTTCCATAAATATCCAAGTTACCTTTGCTATCTAGATGTTTGGTTTTGGACCTGGACAAGGGAGTGGGGTACATATTTTACATATCAAATCAGACTGGCTTCCAGGTTCTCCCAGATTCCCTCATTCCCTACCTGGCAACCCTTTCCTCAAGCTTGAACTTTCCAGCCCAGGGATGGAGGCTGCCTTTCCCCCAGCTCTCTTCCCTATGTAATCCTATGTAATCTCTCTTTCTCGCTTTCTCCCTCTTTCTTTTCTTCTCTTTCTCTTCTCCTCCCTTTCCTCCTCCACCCCTCCTTCTTCTTTTCTCTCTCTCTGTGCCCATGTGCCTTTTCTCTCTTTCTCTTCTCCCTTCCCAGCCCCTCTCTCCTTGGTGACTTCTCTGGCCTCCTTCCTTGGGGCCAGTGAACTTCCACCCCAGAGCAGCTTCCCAATAAACCTGCCTTTAATATATTCTAATCTGGCCTAAATTGACTCATTCCACCTGCAGAGAAATAACCTATCACTGGCATTCCTGAAGCTATCCCTTAAATATATCATATTATACAAATATTACAAATCCAAAACTCTTATCTTGAGAACATTGTCTCCTGTTATTGTTGATGGGCATCCATCATAGTAATTACTGTTTTAAGCTGAAGACTATCTGGATTTGACTACAAATATTATAAATTGCCAAGGCACTCCATGGTATCCCCATCCCACTTTTTGTCAGCATTCTGCTGCCATCAAGGAAATCATCTACATCTACAGAAGTCCAACCCGGGCTTCCAAAGAGAGAATATTCAGTGTTTCTCTTTCAACAGAAGACACTCTAGATGTGTAAGGATATAGGAGGAATGGCCTCCCCTTCTGAATCATCGTTAGGGAAATAGTTCATGGAGGGAACGAGCATAATTGCATTCTTTCCTCACGAAGGCCATCAGTTAGGAATGCTTTGCATATTTGCTTTTATTATTTCAGTTACTTCCATCAGAAGAACATATCTAGCTTAATTTTCCTATCCAGCCAAAGAGCTATCAAAAACAGTAAATCAGTTAATCTCCTCTTCACACTCCTCCTAAGGAGATGCAGTAGGATATGACAGATAAAGAATCCAATTGTCCATCCCATTTGGTAATTTCATCTTTTGTGACACGTTCCTACCGATTCTTAGTTTTTTGGAATAAGGTAAAAAATTGTGAGTCATATGAGTGAGCCTTAACACTTACACACTATCAAGTTCAATAATATTGATATCATCTATTTTCTATAATAGTCACATTCTTTGATAAAGTTAGTTTTGATTTGAATGAAAATGGCCTCCAAAGGATAATACATTTGAATGTTTGCTTCCAGTTGGTGGACTATTTTAGGAAAGATTAGGTGTAGCCTTTTTGGAGGGAATGTATCACCAGGGGTAGAATTGGAGGTTTCAAAACCCCATGTCAGGCCCAAACCATTCTCCATCTGGCTCTATCAGGCAGATAAAATGTAAGCTCTCAGCTACTGCCCCCTGCCTCCCTGCTGCCATATACCTGACCATGATGATCGTGTACCCTCCCTCTGAAACTGTAAGCCCTGATTAAATGTGTAAGCCCTGATCAAATGCTTTCTATATAAGTTGTTGTATTTGTCAGGGTTCTCTAGAGTCACAGAACTTATGTAAAGTCTCTTATCTATTCTCAAGTCATGGATTTTGAAGATGGGATTTCTCTTGAAGTTACATCTTTTTGTGGTCTACTCCTCTTCTCAATTTGGCTTCAAATTATTCCTGTTATTATTTCCTGTTATTATAAGGTTCTCTAGAATTTAAACTCTTAGTCAGATTCTATTTCTAAGGCAATCTAAAACATCAAAGGTATAGTCAATTTATCTCATGATGTTCACAAATTTCCATGTTTTAGAGTAAGAGTGGTAAGTGGGTAGCCTGGCTGCTTGCCTTCCTTCCCATTTCCAGTCTGACACACCACTCCATGAAACCCCTTTTCTGCTAGACTCAGATATGATGATAGAATGTTTTTTAATCATTTTATCAGGCTACTGACAATCCTTAAATATTTTAACCTCAGATAAAATCTGGAACAACAAGTGTTGTCAACACTCAATATCTCAGTCTACCAAATCTAGGGAATTATAAATGATACTGAATCCCTGATGGTTGTTGTGGTAGGGAACATCCTCCTAAGTGATTACTGATATTCTCGACATAGTTTCAATTAAAGATGAATAAAGACATCCTATAGCTCTCAGGTCAAAGTGAATGAACAGGATGATTTGTCAAGTCTATCATCACTGGGGTGTCTTGGCATATTCACAGCCTTATTGGGATGAATTTCTCCTGGTTCAATTTTATGATCCTTTAAGTTGAAATTATGGGTAGGTATGGGAGATATGACTCTTGTATTCTTTCACACAATTTCAAATTGACCTCTCAATAACTATTCTTTAAAAGACATGATAAATAGCTGGAGAGATGGCTCAGTAATTAAGAGCACTTGTTGTTCTTTCAAAGAACTTGGATTTGGTTCCCAGCACCCACATGATAGTTTACAACACTGTTACTCAAATTCCAGAGGAAAGAACCCCCTTTTCTGGTCTGTATCAGCACTACACACCTGCAGTATACATACATACATACATACATACATACATACATACATACATACATACATGCATGCATGCATACATGCATGCATGCATACATATGTACATACATATAAAATACTCATACATATAAAATAAAACAAATAAATCTAAAAGACATGATGATTGAGTCATGAAATATTGGTGTATTATATGTACACAATAGAATTTCATTCGTATGAAAGAAAAATAAAATTATAAAATTTTTAGAAGGATGGATAGAAATGGAAACCACATAAAAATAATAGCTCAGAGAGACAGAATCTGTGTATTCTCTCTCATGTGCTGTGTGAACCTAGCTTCTAACAATTAAGTGTGCATATGTATACAAATGGGAATAAACATTGTTAAGGAAACTGAATAAAGAGCTTTTAAAGGAATAAGGAAGTGGGTGGGAAAGACAATAGAGCAACCTAGGAGAGAGACTGCCTAGGGGTGAATGAATAGCAACAAAAGAGTGGAGGCTGATAGATGGGAGGGGAGAGCTAACCAAAACAGAGAATAAAAACCCAATATGGGAACTCAGTCTTTTTTAAGTTAATTTAAAAATTAGTTAAACTTTAACTTCTTTCCTGGAAGGTTTGTCTTGTAGTTTGTAAGATTCATAGCTAGGAAAGATCACTGATTCATCTCTCTCCTGCCACCCCACTCACTAGTATTCTCATAGCATTTCCAGAACTGTGAAAGCTGTCCAGCAGGATAAAGCTTCCAGATCAGTTTCATCTTGAATTCTGTATATCAAGCAATAAAAGGTTACTAGCCTCTTGATTTATAACAAAAATGACAAAAACATACACTAAAGAGATACAGCCCTTTCAACAGATGGCACTGGGAAACTGGATTAGTCTAAGAAGAATAAAGCTAGATATCTATTGCTTACCCTGTATAAAGACTGATTCAAAAATGAATCAAAGACCTTAATTTAAAACCGAAGCATGGGCTGGAGAGATGGCTCAGCGGTTAGGAGCACTGACTGCTCTTCTGAAGGTCCTGAGTTCAAATCCCAGCAACCACATGGTGGCTCACAACCATCCATAACAAGATCCGATGCCCTCTTCTGGAGTGTCTGAAGACAGCTACAGTTAAATATAATAAATAAATAAATCTTTAAAACCGAAGCTCTGATACTCTTAGGGTATCGGACACTGAAAACACTCTAAGAGGAGACATCCTGAGAAAGACAATAGCATAGAACATAATACCAAGAACTGACAAATGTGGTTGAACAAAAGGAAAAATATGCCACATAGCAAGGGAAACTATTGAAAGAAGACACAGTCGACAGAATGGGAGAAAAATCTTTGCTGACATCTGAGAGAATATTAGTGTCTAAAATATATAAAAAGAACTACTAAAAACAACAGCCACAAACATAAAGCAAAGCAAAACAACATCAACCTACCACCACCGCCAATGAAAACTAGAAATAAAAATAAAAGTAAAGTTTAAAAACCCCTAAAGAGCCCAGGAAGAAAGCTCAACCAGGAAAGTGCTTGCTATACAAGGGTAAATCCCAGCAAGCATATTAATACAAACAAACAAAAACGTGACTGACCATAACACCAGATAAATGTAGCTGATAAAGTAAACTTCTGAATTTGGCTTTGTACATCTGTAATCCTGGAATCTGGGTGGTAGAAACAGGAGATATTTTGGGCCAGCCAGCCTTGTCGAATCTGCTAGTCCTTGGTGAGGTGAGAAAACCTAATTCAAAAAATTTGGCAGAAAATGAATAAGAAATACATGCATTCTATGTTTCATGTTGACCTGAACCTACGCATGGGCACACATACATGGGCACCTACACCTATAGACAAATAAAAACTAACAAAAGTGATATAGTAAATATGAGACAAGTGAGATGAACTGCAAATAGATCATAGTCAACATTCTTAACCGTCAGTGAAATACAAAGTAAAAGCACATTCAGAATGGCTGCCATAACAGAAGCGAGGAGGCTGGGACAAAAAAACATTACAGAGAATTCATAAAAATTCAGAATGGTCTAGCTACTCTGGAAATGTGTACGGAGTTGCTTCAAAAAACTGCAAAAAGCTACTATATCACCTAGCTATAGCTCTAAGTTAACATAACACAGAGGTACCGGTACACTCATGTCTATTGGGTAACATATACAAAAGATTTTCATTCATATTTATGTTCAATGAACAATGTTGTTTTGTTTTGTTTTGTTTTGTTTTGTTAGCAAAATAGATGCAACTAGGGAAAGTATGGGAAGGGCTGTCACATGAGTCAGAAAGTAAAGGTATTTGTTTCACAGGCAGGCATCAAGACCTGGGTTCTATCCCTCTGTCACTTGTGAAGGCAGAAGGGGACAACTAGTTGCACAAAGCTGTCTCTGGTGTTCACATGTGCTCTGTGGCATTTGTGGTCCATGCTATAATGTAATACACATGCATCATCATCATCATCATCATCATCATCATCATCATCAAATTTGAAAAAGAAAAAGTAAGTTAAACACTGAATGACAGATATTATACCTTCTTATATTTATACCTTATAAATATATTAAACCGTTAGTGTGTGTGCGCGCACAGATGCATGTGTAGCATGAAAAGAGAGACTGGGTGAAAGAAGAAGAGCAAGAGAGGGAAAGCAGTGGGTGGAACGGGACGGTATGAACAAGACCTAAGTAGATATTGCCCTTGAAAGAAATTTTTATGAAACCCAGCATTATATAAAAACAGATATGCTCTAATAGACCAATATAAAAGCACCGAACCTTAAAAGCTCTTTGACGTTTTAGTGACCAAATATAACAAATAAAAACAAAGACTGTCATGGAAAAAAGAGTGGCTTCTGGAAGGAGCAGGCCCCCGAGCCCCAGGTGATACTGTGGTTTGTAGAGAGATCTATGCCACAAAAACTTTAGTCTAGCTCATTTTAGCTTTTTTCCCCCAGTGCATCATCCTTTCCTTTTCATTACTGGAAGTGAAATAGCTGGAGTGCTTTCTGTCTGCAGCTCTAGAAATAGTACTTTAAAAGTGTGATCATTTCAGCACTGATAGCTTCTCTCACCCATCTGTCCATTAATTCGAAAATTTCTCAGAGATCAGGTATTCTAAAGTTGGCCCCATCAGAGTCTGAGACTGCTTCCTGGGAGCAGGAGTGTCTCTAAGTCTTTTGCCTGCAATGGAGACTCTTTTCCTGGTTGAGCCTTGATATGAAAGCTTTTGACTTGTCTTACTCTATCTTATTTTGTAATATTTGACCTTGTCTCTTGGAGGCCTATTTCTTTCTGAATGGAAATGGAGGAAAGGGGAGGAAGAGAGGAGTTGGGGGCTGGAGGGAGGGGCCATGGGGGCCAGGATGTGTTGTATTGTGTGAGAGAAAAACCAACTTCTTCAGTTGTATCCTCGTAACTCTTACATTAAGAGTTTTGCACTTTATTGAAAATAATTTTAATGGCTTAGAATGCTATTTAACATCTGTTTTAAGATTCTGTACAGGAACAGAACCAGTAGAATTTATATATAATTGTATTGGGAAATTTGTTAGATTGTTGCACATGATCAGAGACTAGATAATTTACAAAAAGATCTTAGAATTTCACCAGATTTAATTTTCTAATAAAGGAGGTTTTAATGTATTTATAGAAGTATGTTGACTGCGTAGGTGTTCCTGCTCTCTCTAATATTTAAATTATAAAGAAGAAAATCATTTTAATATTCAGAAGTGTGCCTACTGAAAGGGAGTTTTAATTCCTGGTGACAGTAATGTGGTAATACTGATCAAAGGTATAGTAATAAATTGAGGATGTGATTTCTTCCCATAATTATATGAGAGGTCACTGTACCCTCATTTTGTTAAATAAAATGAATCAAGGCCCTCACTCCCCCACTGTGGTGAGAAATTCAATTAGGTTGGATTCTGAGGGACCTGTTTCTCTCTTAGGGTCATGTACTAAACCTCTGAACTTAGTAATTCTCATAAAATGAAGTAATACTCTGCAGCAATACCAGTTTGAGAACTTCATTTTCTGAAGCGTGTGCACCTACAGAAGCATGAATAAAGTCCCATCCAGTTAACTCCAGGCTCTGTCATTTCCAGTCCCAAAGTCTGTTCCAGCTTTTGGTCTCCCAGCTTTCAAATCCCTGCTTGTATCCACGCCTTGTGGAGGAGCTCAACCTTATGTTCTCACACATCAAACATGCCAAAGAAGGAAGTAGACAAAACATTCCTTGTTGCTCTTCCCCTCAAAAGCAATGTCTAAATATGTAAACACTTCGAAATAAAATCTTCTGCTAACCTTAGAAACAAACTCTGACCTTATGGAGATAAATTTAGTTGAATACAATAATGCCGCAGCTTCGCACAGCTGATGCAGAAATCGATGTCAACTTTTAAAATCAAGTTCACTGAAGGACTGAAGAAAGGAGAACTCAAATCTTGGCCCCCAACTGTGGATAACATTAGAGAAGGAGCATGCCTCTGTTTTCTAAAGATCACAAGGCACCTTCTCTGTGGGATCCGGCTGTATGCTTCTCCACAGTCTGACCCACTTACACTGGAGATCGTCTACAAATTCAAATCCCCTCCCCACTTTCTCATCCTTATTTTATCTCCCTCATGATTTTGCTTGAACCTCACCTCCCCCAACAACTTTTTAACTTTTCCTGAGATTGGATCTGTCTGTGTAGCTAAGGGTTCCTTGCTGGCGTCTCACTCCTGGGCTCAAGCGATGATTTTCCTTCTTCAGCCATTTCTATTTGACAGCAGGGCAATGGAATCCTTCTGCCCCCCAGAACACACAGGGCAGCCACATATTTCACAAAGGGTGGAAGCGAGAAAGAAAACAGTTCTCATACCCTCTTTATTAGAGGAAAATCACAACATAAATTACATCTGTAAATTATCTGGCCACTAATGGTACCAGGACTGTTCCTCCCCATGCTCTGCTTTATAATGCATTGCAGTGATGGAGAATGCTAGCAGCATTTCCAAATTAGGCTTCTGTGTGTTGTCTGACAGGAACATTTTTCTAAAATTAATGATGAATGGTAGGATTGTGTGCATTTACAATTAACTTTTCAGAACATTGGGTTGTTGGTGATATTTATTTGGGGGGTTTCTTCCTTGTTTCAGTAAGCCACTTTGATGCAATCCATTGTACTTAAATAGAATTGTGACCCTGATGTCACCATGTAGAAGTCTCTGTTAGCTGTAATATTAAAGCATTCCTCATACATAATGTGAGGTAGCAAAAGTCTCTCAATAGTATAGCAGTCACTGTAATGCTTTTTTATCACTGAGAAACCAACACAAAGATGAACAAAGAACAATAGATCAATGAAAATCAAACCCCGTGTCATTATTATGATGGGGTAAAAAGTTTATATTTTAAATAATAGGGCAAACACGGGGCACTTTTAAAATGGTGGAAACCATTATGCACATTATGTCATTACTGCTGGGAGGAATGCTGACAATGATGCCAGTGGGTTAAAATTTCTTCTGTGGAATTCATTAGCATCACAGACACAACATATTTATAAATCTTAAAGTTGTTAGAACGAGGGTACAATTTGGGGTGCATTTGGACCCCAAGCTACCTTGCGACTTAAGAATCTCTGAGTTAGTGTACAGAGTAGCAAATGAGGCTGCTCCAAGTGTCTCTGTGTCCAGACAGCTGAGGGCAGAGCCTGGAAATGATAGAATATTGCATTCACAGCTGACTTAAAGTCTTCTAAGATTAGAGAATTTTTTCTATAGAATGTTATATGACTTCTCCTTTATCGAGTATAAACAATGTCTTCTCAGAATTCCTTTCTCAGCCTCTCCATTTTTAAACAATATTCCCAAGTTCCATTTTTTCCTAGCTCCAGCAATGACTCTCAAATAAGAATGATGGATTTATTTGTCCATGGATATAAGTACTGGCTTAACGTGGGCCATGTGACCTAAACGCTGGAACATCTGACCACTAAGCACTGTTTTCTCTAGCAAATCAGTTTCTACAAACATATGAGGAATTAATCACAGGCTTAGATTAAACCCATGTCTCAGAAAGTGAGAATGGTTAGATCAAGCAAACTCTGACAGTCTTGGCATGGAGTCTATCAATGTGTTTTTGCTGTGTAAGGCACCTGCACATATTTTCAGTATTGTCAAGTTCAAATAAATTGATTTTTTAGTTTATCATTTATGTTTTTTTAACTTATTGTATTCTAAACATATGGCATCATCTTCTTGAAAACAAGTTTACTAAAATACATGTAGATCCGATATTATCTTTTTTTTAATGTATGTGTGTACACTGCCCAGAAGAGGGTATCAGATTCCATTACAGATGGTTGTGAGCCACCATGTGGTTGCTGGGAATTGAAATCAGGACCTCTGGAGGAGCAGTCAGTCTTCTTGACTGCTAAGTTACCTTTCCAGCCTGTGATATTATTTTAATATCCCAAATTCCTTGTAGTAACTTCTCTTTGCTGATCTTGAAGTGAAATCAACTTTCATGGCAAAGTTATTCCAAAGGATTTGGCAAAGAGCAGAACAAATCCTGCAAGTCAAGTTTGACTATTAGACCAACACCTTTCAGATGCATAGCCTAGGTCTGGTTTCCTAGAGGTTTGACCAGCTTCTCAGAGGAAGCTAGACTTTGCTTCTCCATGTGGCTGTTATCTGTGTCACTTATCTTTGACAATTTCTTTAACTGCCAGTCTCCTTTTGTCCTTCTCCTTCCCCCTGTCCCCTTTTAGAGATGAGACTCATTGCTTTAACATTTGTTTTGGCTTTCAGGGTTGTGTGTCAGATTCCTGAAGTTAAATGTTTTCCTATGTAGTTCACTATATACATGGACACAGACGAACACAAACACCGCCTTAGATGTTTGCTTTAATATGTACCTGAGTTCTTTCTTTTTATTATCTATATCTTTTTTTTTTCTTTTTTTGGTTTTTCAAGACAGGCTTTCTCTGTGTAGTTTCAGCTGTCCTGGAACTCACTCTGTAGACCAGGCTGGCCTGGAACTCAGAAATCCACCTGCCTCTGCCTCCCAAGTACTGGGATTAAAGGTGTGTGCCACCACCACCCGGCATTATTATCTATATCTTATATTGTCCAAAGACTCCTTCTTAMGTTTTATTAAATAAATTATCAGCCAAGCTGAATGTTTTTGTGTAGTTCAAACTGACAGAGACTTTAAAATCAAATTTCTCCTTATTTTGTTCTTCCACAATTTTGTGAAAGAGGGAGCTGATCATCTCTGACATTTGAATCAAGCTGCTTCTTTTTGGAGCAAAGGTAATGTTATAGAAGAGGTTAGTACTTTGATGCAATTTTTTCTTTCTTACTAGACTGTAAACTCGGTAAGAGCAACATCTTTTCCCCATTGCTTTGTATATAAATATTCAGCAAATGTTGGTTTGATGGATAAACTTGTAATATAGAAAATAAAAATTAAATAGAGTACTTAAGGAACATAATTTGATTTCATGTCATAGGCAGTAGCAGAGTTTTAGCCAAGAAGTATGTTAACTTATTTTTCTAATATATTAGAAATTATTGTTATAGAAGATGGAGAGGTAGTACAGTTATTTAAGTGTGTAGTGTAAGCATGACAATCTAAGTTTAGGTACCCAACACTCAAAAGAAGCAATGCATGGTAGCTTGCCCCTGTGATGGATAGAGGCCAGTCTCTGGGGCTCTCTGGAAAGCTAGTGTTGCTCAATTTATGATGTCCACACACAAATGTGCACACAAGATTGTCATTATTCATAGAACATTCTCCCTAATTTTAGACTACTCAGTCTTTACTTTTATTGTACTAGGATTGACTATTTTATAAAGCCTTAAGAATTATTTCCATTAAAGTTCTTTCCTGTACAAATTATTCTTTATTTATTCCAGTAGAAAATTCAACATACTGTTCTATTTAATATTTTTATTGAAAACAATGGGAATTTCTGATAAATGAGAAATGGTCTTATTTTTCCACATCGTTAATCATGAATGATTTCCACCTAACAAACTAGAACTGCCTCCCCATGAACAAAGCAACACAGAAAACATTCAGAAAGCAAGACATATTTCTACTTTAGGTCACAGATGAAAGCTAACTGATCCACTAAAACTGATCTCCAGTAACAGTTCCAGTATATTGCTCAAGTCTTCCCAGTCTCTAGAGTTAAAATGAATACATTTTTTCCTGAGTTATTTTTTCATTGATGGGGATCCAAGACCCCATACTTAATGAGGCAAATTGCATTATCAGTGAGATCAATGCTCAACCTCATTGGGTGATTTTAGTTATGAAGTTTAAGTGTTCACTAAATTGATGTCTTGAAAATTACACAGTACACATCTTCCCATTCCTTCTACTGTGAGTCTTAGGACTCATGGCTATGTCTTCTCTAATGTTTTATACTCTTGATCATTTCAAAGTTATCCAGTGGTTGTGAAGCCCTTGCCTGGACATACCATCTCTACCTCCTGCCTCTGAAATATGTGAGAAAATGTTTATAGTTTATAAACCACCAATTCATGATAAAAATCAAAGCTGCCAAAGTAAGATAAAATTCTTTGTATCACTACACTTATATTATTTTATTACAATACAAGCAGATTTGGGAGGAAAAATGCCCAAATAAATAGTAGACCTTTCAACCTGTCTCACAGAGATTCTTGCAATATATGCTATATCTCCCTTTCTCCAAATACTTTATTGGTAGGTTCAGGGAAAGTAGATTCCACATCTTCCTTCCTTTGACTCAGCACTTGTTATGTTATCTTAACATATTCGCAGGGCAAATATGGAGATAAAGTGTAGAACAGAGACTGAAGGAAAGGCCATCCAGAGACTATCCCATCTGGGGATTCATCCCATATATGGTCACCAAACCACTATTGTGGATGCCAAGAAATGCTTGCTGAAAGGAGCCTGATATGGCTGTCTCCTGAGAGGCCCTGCCAGAGCCTTACAAATGCAGAGGTGGATGCTCACAGCCAACCATTGGACTGATCACAGGGTCCCCAACGGAGGAGACAGAGAAAGGACTGAAGGAGCTGAAGGGGTTTGCGAGCTCATAGAAAGAGCAATATCAACCAACCATATCCCCCCCCC
>BDUI01000039.1:190714-202417 GCA_002335545.1 Apodemus speciosus | reverse complement strand
ATATATATGTATGTATCATGTTTGGTTGCTTAGACATACACTGTAATAATGACATTTGAATCTAAAGCAAAAAAAGGCAGCGTCCAGTTAAAATGGAATTTAGGGTGGTGCTGTTTTTCCAATCCCTTAGACACAATTTTGGAAATGTATGGAGCTCATAGTTGCTTGTACAAAGCCTATGGACAGAAAATAAAGATTGGATAAGCTGCCCAGGATTTGATGTAAGAAATCTCCATCCCCTCAACTGACAACAATGATCCATTTCAAAAGTGGCTTCTGATTTGCCTCTGGGCCTTACTGTATACTGAGCTCTTCTCTTGTGATACCAAAGGATTCTGAAAAATGATCTTTGATGCATAGAAAACAGGTATTACTATATCCACCCAACCATAAAATTGGACATGCACAGAAGTATGCCTGTAAAATAGAAGTCATATGTGTGGAACTAAATATCAGCATGTATGTATGACAAAAATAAATCTCATGAGAAGGCAGCTGAGATTTGCATAGTGCCTTTTCCTGCAGGCTTATTCTCTCTCACACACTCCACTCGACAGAGTAGCTCCTGAGTTCTTGATAGTTCAGGTTGGGGTTGTATACAGATGATCATGTTCATTATTTTCTTATTACTAGTAGTTCAAAGTAGATGACATCTACACAAAACTTTACTGGCAATTAATGTAAAAAGATGTTGGCCAGCATCTTAATGGTATGTCATGCTCTTCATCCTAACACAGAATGAAAGAATGCAGAGCCTGAGACGAGAACCACTGCCTTCTTGTGTACAGACTGGAAGGCACGTTAGCTGCTAAATGCAGGGTAGAAGAGGTTATTAGATGGAGGAAGGGGGAAGAGAAATGAAGAGAATGAGGGAAGAATGAGAGGAGGAGAGAGGGAAAATTTAAGGAAGAGAAAGAGGAAGGGAGGGAAAGTAGAAGGAGATGAGAAGATCAAGAACAGAGAGAGGAGGGAGAGAGAGAAGAAGAGAGGGAGATATATGGAGAGAAAGGGGATAGGGAGAAGGAGGAGAAAGATGAAGTAGAGGAGATAGATGGAGGGAGATAGATGAGGAGAGAAGGGAGGGAGACAGAGGGAGAGACACAAGAGAGAGACAGAGAGACAGAGAGAGAGGAGGTGTCTATGGCCACCAACTCTATACATATCATTAATCAGGTGAACAAGAGTACATGAGTATGCCTGTTAAGTCTTCCAGTCATGATGTGCTTTTCTGCCTAAATATGCATAGAAAATGGCCTTGATATCACAAGTAGGCTCTTGACATCAAAATCAAACTGGCAACCATCACCTTTGAGCACTCACCCTGGCAATAGCACAGACCAGGATGATGTTGTGAAAGCCATGGGTGCTTTATTTAGGTTAGGTAAGCTCTCCATAGATGGGACAATCTTACTCCTCAGGGGATAAACTCATCCACACCATGATGTGCCCTTACAACACTCAATACTTCTTGCAGTCTTCACATTGGTATCTATAGAACTTTTTATTGTCCATGTGTTCCTTTGCTATTTTAATTCTCACCAGGAGAGACAGTTTAATGAAAAAAAAAGTACCCCCCCTTTTTTTTTCTTTCTTTCTTTCTTTTTTTTTTTTTTTGAGACAGGGTTTCTCTGTATAGTCCTGGCTGTCCTGGAACTCACTCTGTAGACCAGGCTGGCCTTAAACTCAGAAATCTGCCTGCCTCTGCCTCCCAAGTTCTGGGATTACAGGCATGCGCCACCACGCCCAGCTCAAAATACCCTCTTATTGTTGCCATGTGTTTCTCTGTCACAGGAAACATTCAGTTTTGGAATTGCAGGCCTGAAAATGGAGTTCATACCACACCAGATCATACTCTGAAGCAATGGCTTCTGACAACAGGAAAAAAAGTTGAATTTTGGCTTTGTACCCATATAATCTGTCTCTGATAAATGTAACATGACAGTTTTTGAATAAGGAAAATGATGCCACTCAATGTTATGTAAGACAGTCTGCTTGAAAAGGTTCTTCTCTCTGTTCCTAAGATTTCAGAACAGTACATTGACTAAGGAAAGCATGCCTCCATCCTTGGTTGCATTCTAGATGCTGTGGAAGGTGACTGCCCTGTTCCAGGCTGGGAATCTCCAGCTCCTCTTGAATCAAGTCATCAGTGCCTCTGATAGCTGTGTGACAGATAACTGATTGAGGCTGGAGTAGTTTTGGCTATAAAATACAAAATCAGAGGGAAACACTTGGAAGCCAGGACACTCAAAACCAGTGAGTCAGCATAAAACACAACAAAACCAATCGGAAGAAAACAGCAAGAGAAGCTGCAGAAACACAACAAAGAAAAACAAAAGCTAACATGCTACAGAACTCAGGGAGCTTGCATCATACACACCAAAGAGGCCTGTTGAGCTAAGGCGCTGAATATATCACTGTGTATGTTTGAAGGAAGCAGCTTTAAAAATAATTCTAAAATATACACTGTGATGGGAACAAAGAGATACACATTTTTAATTTTATGTTACACAACACAGTGTCATTAAAGTCATAAAATTGCAAGCCTATCTCTAGAACTGACTTACTTTGCACAGTTGAAACTATATAATTATTAAGCAAAGTCTCAATTTTCATGTACCCAAGCTTCTGTGGTATACCATTTTAGTCTGTAACTCTTCATGCTTGACTATTTGAGAACCTCAGATTAGTGGAGGAATGCAATATTTGTGCTTTTGGTACAGATCATCTCACTTGACATATGTCCTCAATAGCCCCCCCTTTTTTTGCAGTTAGCATTCTTTTTATTTTTTCCTTCTTCCTCTTCCTCTTAACGGGAGCATACTATTTCATTGTGTGTCATTTTTATATATTCATCTGAAGCTTGTTTTGTTATATTATCTCTATAACTTGCCTATTGTCAGTGCAACTACAGTAAACGTAGTATTATTTGCTCCTTCAGATACTGACTCGAAATTTTCTGGATACAGACTCAAGTGAAGCATTGCTCTGTTTTTGTATGTAGTGTGGAGAAAGTTCCATACTATCACTCATATGGCCAGTATCAGTTTACGTTTCTGTTGACAGTATTCAGGAGTGCTAGAAGTTCCTTTTAATTCAAACTGGTCATGTCTTCCCCCTTCCCATCTCTATCCCTCCCCTCTCCCTTCCTCAGTCCTCTCCTCACCTCTTCCCTCCTCCTATGTCTTCATTTTCCCATCTTTAATTTTCACCCTCTTTGTGTTCTTAAGTAAAATGTAAATATTTAAAGGACATGCACATTTTAATACATTGAGCCATTCTGTATCTTTCAATTAATAAGCAAATTGTATTTATATTTAAAGAGATTTTCCCCCTATGGAAGTTTGTTGTTTATATTTTGTAGTATTTTTACACATCTTACAGATTTTTTAAAAAAGTATCTCTCTCTTTACTTTTGTCTACATTTACTTGATTTTCTTTGGCTAGTAATTCATTTTCTTCTTTGGAATTTCTATAAGTATCTTCTTTGTGGTTACCATGAGAATTGTAAAAAGAAATATCCAATGTGTTATATGAATATTAGGTTGATGACAATTAGAATTACACATAGTAGCTGCACTTGTATCTCTTCTCATTTCATATTACTGATATAAAGTTGAATTGATGCTGCGAATGTATTTGTACATTTATCATCTTTAGTTTTTGACCTTTATATTTGAGTTAAAAGCTATATCACTTTTACAAGAATATTGTGTATTTATCTACATATTCACCTTTAACAGAGAGTTTCATTCTCATTGCTATTTAGGGATTAGTGCTTCCAAATTGAAGAATTATATTGCCAATTTTAAGAGGTAAGTCTAATATTGCAATCTCTCAGCTTGTTCTCTCCTCCCCAAAGGGAAAAAAAAAAAACCTCTCCACTATAAGATACAGTATTGCTGGGTACAGCAGTGGTTAATTGTTTTTTCTTTTATTTCTCTGAGGATATCATTCCACTCATTTACAGATATAATGTCTCTGCTGAAAATACACTGATGGTATTCTAGAGTTCCTTGTACCTAGCAGGTTTTTTATTTTATTTTATTTTATTTTATTTTATTTTATTTTATCTTATCTTATCTTATTTATCTATTTTGTTTGGTTTTGAATTTTTATCATTTCTCTATGTTTTTGAGAATTTGGATTTACCATGCTTTTATTTTAAATTCTTTTATTCATGCTATCTTGACCTCGTTGTATTTGAATCTCAGTCTCCTTCCTGAGACCTGGGATATTTTAACCACTGTGTTTAACCACAATGGACTTCCTGGTTTAAGTCTTCCTCCACTTCCAATTGCGCAGCTGTTACAGTCAACCCTCTTCCTTCTTTCCTGAGAGGTCTTAACCGATCTTCATCCTTTGACATGCTTCTGCCTTTTCCCCCTCTCATAGGTAATTTGAAATGCCTTCTGAGGCAGTGTATCCTTTTCTTGGCTAGTCCAGTGTTCCATACCTCCACTGGCTCCCTACAATTTATTTACTGTTTTGTTGAGCTCCAAGGTTTGTGACTGTCCTCTCTCTCTCTCTCTCTCTCTCTCTCTCTCTCTCTCTCTCTCTCNNTTAATTTGAATTCTCATTCTGGCTGTGTTCTGATTTCATGGGCATTTTTACAACTGCTATTTTAAATTTGTCAGGTTACTTATACATTTCCCTTGTATTTGGGCCAGTTGCTGCCATTTTACATTGTTCCTTTGGATTATGTGTAGTTTTTAACTTCATTTTTCTTGCTGTTTTAGGTGGTATTGTACAATTTAAAATAAAGACTCGTCCTGTTCTCTCTGATTGTCTGTGTACATCATTAAGTCTCACTGATCAACCAGACCAATGATCCTATGAGACTTATAATTCTTTGTTATGCTTTGACCTTAGAACTCACAAACATCTGTTTCCTACACAGCAACTGATGGAGTTGGAATGTTGGATAAATATTCCATCCCCAGAAGTGAATGAAACATCCTTGCCTCAAGTTCTGCCTGTGTTAAGGTTCAAACTAGATTATAGTACTGTCTTTGTTCACCATCATTTCAAAGACTCCAGCACATGCTCAGCCCATATCAGTACTCCACAACTTAAGCCAGTCACCTATGGAGCACCCAGAAAAATCATATATGTGGTCCAATCCTCTCCTCCCCAGCAGGAATCTAGAGCTAGGGTTTTATTCAAGATTCAGTGGTACATGCCATACGTGAGGCTATAGTAAGGAAATCTTCTTACTGATATCAGTGTGGCTGCTTCTGTACTCACACGTAAGTTTAAAATTCTCACCAAGGAAAATAACCTGTGTATTGTTTGATCAGTTGAAGTACCAAAGCATTTTCTTTCACCATCTTGCTCTTATCCTCTGTGATTATTGATTTAATTCTTTAATCATGATAGACATAGAATCTGTCTTGCTGTTATCCTCTGTGATTATTGGTTTAATTCTTTAACCATGATAGACATAGAATCGGTCGCAGCTGGATTTTATGCTATTTGGTTTAATCCCTGCCTTGTTCTTTTACATTAGTATTTTATGAAAAATGCCACTTGAGGTCTATGGAATACTTTGTCAAATAATTCTAACCTCATCTCCATTGTCACATGTTGACTGAAATTCAAGATAATTGTTAGCTATATGAAGATGTTCTGTGGAATGACAGTAGATTTAGAAACCCTGACTGAACTTATATTTGTTGAGGTCTGTCTTGTGACCAATTATATGATCAATTTTGGAGAAGGTACCATGACGAAGTGAGAAAAAGGTATGTTCTTTTGCTTTAGGATGAAATATTCTCTCTCTCTCTCTCTCTCATATATATANGGCTGGCATTTCTGTTCTCTTAGAGTCTGCATGAGATCTGCCCAGGATCTTCTAGCTTTCATGGTCTCTGGTGAGAAGTCTGGTATAATTCTGATAGGTCTTCCTTTATATGTTACTTGGCCTTTTTCTCTTACTGCCTTTAATATTCTTTCTTTTGTAGTACATTTGGGGTTTTGATCATTCTGTGGGGGTGTGTGGGGGGCGTATTTCTGTTCTGGTCCAGTCTGTTTGGAGTTCTGTAGGCTTCTTGTATGTTCCTGGGCATCTCTTTCTTTAGCTTAGGGAGGTTTTCTTCCATAATTTTGTTGAAGATATTTGCTGGCCCTTTAAGTTGTAAATCTTCACTCTCATCTATCCCTATAATCCTTAGATTTGGTCTTCTCATTGTGTCCTGGATTTCCTGGATGTTTTGGGTTACAAGCTTTTTGCATTTTGCATTTTCTTTGATTGTTGAGTCAATGCTTTCTATGCTTTCTTCTATTTCTTTTATTCTGTTGTTGGTATTTGCATCTATGACCTCTGATTTCTTCCCAAGGTTTTCTATCTCCAAAATTGTCTCCATTTGTGATTTCTTAGTTGTTTCTACTTCTGTTTTTAGATCCTGGATGGTTTTGCTCAGTTCCTTCACTTGTTTGTTTGTGTTTTCCTGTAATTCTTTAAGAGATTTTTGTGTTCCCTCTTTCATGATTTCTGCCTGTTGACCCAATCACAAAAGAACAAGCATGGAATGCAGGTCCTGATAAGTGGATATTACCCTAGCTCTGAATACCCAAGGCACAATTAACATATCAAATGATTCCCAAGAAGAAGGAAGGAGAGGGCCCTGGTCCTGGAAAGACTTGATGCTGCAATGTATGGGATTACCAGGACAGAGAAGTGGGAGGGGGTTGATTGGGGAACAGGCAGAGGGAAGAGAGTTTATGGGACTTATGGGGAGGGGGGAACGGAACGGGAACGGGAAAATCATTTGGAATGTAAGCAAAGAATATAGAAAATAATAAAAAAAGAAAAAAGAAAAAAGAAACCCTGACTAAGAAATTTGATTACAACTTTATGTATGTACATTGATAACATTTAAAAACAAAATTGTTGAAAACTATGCTGAACTCTCTGGTTAAGATGAATAATACAAGGAGATAAGAAATTATGTTCTTTGGCATGAGCAAATCATTTTATAAAACAACAAACATTGCTTTAAATGACTTCATGTAGATTACTTTCATAGCACAAGGACAAAGAATATGACAAAAACAACCTAAAAAATGAAGGATGCATGTGTTGACCTACCATTTAATATACTAATTCATTATGATGGGGAATTCATGTACTGGTGCTTGTGACAGCTTGTCACATTGTTTTTACAGAAAAGAAGGAGAGAGAGATGCATGCTTATATTTATCTTGCTTTTTAACATTCATTTAATTTGTAATTTCAGCCCATTAATTTGAACTAGGGACATTTCAGGTGTATCTACCCTTCTTAATTCACTCAATCTAGACACCCTCTCCTAGAGAAACCAACAGATCTGTACCCTAGGTGATTCTAGATTTTGTCAGATTGACAACCAGATTAGCTACCAGACTAATGTGTTATGATTGCTTCACAAATATTCTTTCTTTTTACTAGTTATTTTAATAACATTTACAATCATGTTTGTGTGGGTAGGGGTATATTCTCTTGAGTGCAGGTGATCACTGAGGCTAGAAGAAACAGCTGGTTCTCTTGAACTGGAGATGGGTAGTTGTGGGTTACTGAATATGAATACTGAGATCTGAACTTAGGTCTTTATCAAGAGTAGTGTGTGCTCTTAATTGCTGAGTAATCTTTCTAGCTGCTACAAGCATCATTCACATCCTATTTTAAAGAATCAAAAATAGGAAACTGGTGCACCAATGTGCAAGGCTATAACATTAAATATATATTGAAAAGAAGAAGAAAATGACTCGACATCAAGAAAGTCATATTTAAGCTCCAGATATATCATGTTTATATTCATAATGTAATTATTATTGGATTTATTTYGCCTTTTTTAATAAGTAGAAACTATCACATGAAACACTATCTTCGTATGAATCTCAAAGTTAATTTCCAAATGGTGTCTTTTCCCTGGGTAGCAAAATCAGTATCTAACACTGCTGCTGTAATTGTGACATCCTGTAACTGTTTTGGAGCCACAGAAAGCATCCCTTTCCTTTGTACATTTCTGATTTTCAGGGTTCTCCAAAATTCAATGGTGAGATCATACACTTTCTGAGACTGTCTCCTTCCGTAAAAGCCACCTTTGTCTCTCCATCTCCTTTGTTTCCATCACATGCAAGTCTACTTGCAAATCTTTTTTAAAAGATTTATTTATTTTTTATTTTTTATGTGTATGAGTACACTGCAGTTGTTTTCAGACACCCCAGAAGAGAGCATCAGATCTCAGTATGGGTGAGTGGTCGTTAGGCACCATGTGGTTTCTGGGATTTGAATTCAGGACCTTCAGAAGAATAGTCAGTGCTCTTAAATGCTGAGCCATCTCTCCAGCCCCTTTATAAGAGTTTATCTTAAATACTTTTCAATACAACATTTTGCCCTGTCTCTATTGGGGTTCCCTTAGTTTGGGCCCTTATAACCCATTCTGAAACACAGACTCACTCTGTATCTTTCTTCTTTCTGTATGCTCCCACTTAAACAGTTTCCAAAATAGTCTAAAAAGAAAGTCTTAAGACATTCTATCTACATGTGATCTATAAAACATCCCTTTCCCCTGTCAGATAAAGCAAAAATATGTATATTATATATGTGTAATATATATTTATATATTGCATATAATTTACCCCATAAGTCTTTGCTTCTGCCACCAATCCTTTCCTTATGTTACCTCTCCTAGAAACACTGAACTACTTGTAATTCTCAGCATGTGCCCATGATTTGCTGATGTCATTGGCTTTCTATGAATTGCCTTCCTCGGCAAAATGCTAGCCTTTTCTTAGCTAATCCCTGCTTGACTCAGTCCAGGTGTGAGTCTTTGATGACATGTTTCTTCCTTTGAAATCCAAGATACAATTGGCATTAGAGATACTTGCCTACTGTTCTATTTTGCTTTCTGTTGCTCTAATAAACAAAATCCACTTGGAGAGGAAAGGGCTTATTTCAGCTTACAGGTTATGATCCATCATTGAAGAAAGCCAAGAGAGGATTTCAAGGCAGGTGCTTGAAGTAGAAAATGGAGGAGGAACACTACTTACTGGGCTTGTTCTCTGGCTCGCTCAGCGACCTTTCTTAAGGAAATACCCCCATTTACATACCCAGAGATTAGTCTAATGAAGGTAGTTGTTCAATTGTTCCTGCTTCCTGTATGTGTGTGAAGTTCAAAACCAAGATTGTCCATCATAACTACCATCCTTATATTTCACCAATAATTTAACTTCCAGATTTGTCATTTTCTCATCACATGATCTTAATCTTGTAATCTACAGCACCAATCATAATAAATAGTGTAGTCTCTTGCTATCAATAGATGCCATAATTGAAATTGATGTCATCAAATCCTTCAAATGTAAAATGAACACTATGTTTTTGTATATACAGACATACAACTGCATATATTTATACACACATTTATAAAACTTATGAATACTAGTTTTAGATATGCATCCTTGAGCCTTGAATTTGATATGCTGAGTCAATAATAGCATAGAAGCTTGGAATACCCAAGACACAATCCACATATCAAATGATGTCCAAGAAGAAGGAAGGAGTGGCCCCTGGTCCTGAAAAGGATCAGTGCAGCAGTGTAGGGAAATACTAGAACAGGGAAGTGGGAAGGGGTAGATGGGGGAACAGGGGAAGGGAAGAGGGCTTATGGGTCTTTCAGGGAGGGGGGAATCTAGGAAAGGGGAAATCATTTGAAATGTAAATAAAGAATATATCGAATAAAAAATAATTTAAAATTTGGACAAAACAGCAATATGAACAATATTGTCTCAATCTGAATGTTTAGCTTTATTTTTTCTTAATTGAGGATCTCAAAATATATTTCTCTTTATATTTCGATCCTCACAACTCTTCTTCGCCTTTTTTTTGGTGTCTTTGGAAATAGGGCCTCATGATTAGAACACTGGAACTTTGTTCTGTCTACAGAGACTGTTTCTTTTGCCACCTCCTGTCTTTTGCTGAATTGCAGCCAAGTCTTTCAGGGTAATGACAGCTTCTGCTCGCTCAGACTTTATCAGTATGAACTGTTACACCTGAGTTAATGGCACAGTTTTGATTAGGTATGCTCCTGGAAGTTCGTTTCAAGTCTGTTCAAAATTACCACCACTCCATTCACCACGCATGACAAAATTTCTCTACGAAAATTATTTTAATCATAGAATATGAATATAAAAAATTGAAGACTTGACAAACATTTAAATGCGTTAGTATGTGAAATTTTACTTTAAAAATTTAAAGAAATTACAATTGAAATAAAGTTGGACTAAGAATAAGCAAATTTATATCTAACCCTTATGCTACAAATTATATTTAAATATAAGTACATACTAAAAACAACAGCAACAGCAGCAACCAACCACTGAAACACTCAATAAGAAAGATAATATTGTTTTTTTTACCTTGTGTATTTTCTTGCATCTGAAAAAAATGCTTAAGGGCTACAGAGTTTCCAGGAGTGAACAGCAGAGGGCAGAAAACAGCAACTTGGTCCTTAGAACTTATTGTTCTATTCAAATTCTTTGTAATATTCAAAATTAATTTTGTTATTTATAAGCTTAAAATAAGTATTCAAGAAACACAAAATTTTGTGACTTTAATGGGTGATCTTTAGCCATATAAAAACCAAACACCAATATTTTTCTATTTATTATATTACCATTTACTTCATTCAGTTTAAGTTCATTATCCTTAATTAGACAGCATTCTGTGGTGAAAAGAATATTTACTACCTGATGTAGTGCATTGAAACGCTTCAGGGAAGATCATATTAATGTAATTATGTTACATTTTACTAGGAAATGTTTCTAGCTATGTGAATGTCAGATGTTTACCTGAGTTTTGAACATAGATTTGCTACTAGAGTAGCATTCGTATTTCAAAAATGCCTGATAAATTTATAGACTTTATGTTCAATTATAATTTACCAACCGGAGGTAATATTTGATAAGGTTGTGTATATATATATATATATATATATATATATATATATATATATATATTCATTCCCTGGGGATAAAGCACTGTGATTCAGCAAATTCATGTTCTTTAAGGATGAAATCCAGTTAATTTTGAGTTCATGTCTGCCCTTGAATTTCAAATAGGCTAAAATGAAAGCTGCTTTCCAAGAGTCCCTTTCCTTTAAATTTTAATTTGCTTGCCAGACACATTAAGTATCACACTTTTTTCCATAATCGAACTCCTGTCCCTTTATCTTCAACTATTATTTCGAAGCACTTTGGATGAGACTGAAGATGCCTTGGAAAATATTAAATAGCGAGTAAAAGAAGAATGTTACCGAGGAGACATTTTATTTGCTGTATCTGTTGATATGATTCTTTTAGATGTAGAAGTTCATAAAGTTCACACCACTCTTGTGCTCGGCTTCAGAAGTAGAGATGAAAATGTGTGTAATTTGTTGGATTATTCTTTATGTAACAAGTTGGGGTATTTATAATTCTTGTTTTGCCTATAATTTTATTCTTATTGATTTTCTACAAGGTTTTGCATGTTTCTATTTAGAGGACCTGCTTAATAGTTAGTGTGGAGTTTTTGATTCCCAGGTGAAATAAATTATTGGTTATAAAAGGAAGATATTTTCACCCAGAATATATAAGCTTATAACCTTAGTACATTATACATATGTTCTGCATTCTTATCTTAGGAACACACACACACACACACACACACACACATGAGCACACACG
>BDUI01000039.1:166077-183334 GCA_002335545.1 Apodemus speciosus | reverse complement strand
GATTATTGTGACAAATAAGCATTTATGCAACTAGTGGAAATTTAACATTTTTATATTTAAATTCTATAATGGCACATAAATTATAAAAATTTAAAAATTACATAAAATAGAGATTAAAATTTTATTTTTCTCTGAGCCAGCAGATGGAGATGTTGGAGAAGATTGTGCTCAACCAAACTGCTACACACATTGCTTCTAAGACTCAGAAATACATTTTTTCAGAGAAATGAAAAAAATGTGAATTAAATATAATTTGAAAGAAGTAACTACAATACCATGTTCGGAAATAACATTCAGTAAATACTTTAAGAAACAGATTGCTTAAGAGTTTATTTTTAATTAGAAAATTCTACATATTTTTGCAAACTTGGTCACAAGCACATTTAGGAATTGCATGAATTATAAAAATCTATTGAAAGAGAGAATTCTAAAATCATTTTTATGTGCACGTGTGTGTGTGTGTGTGTGTGTGTGTGTGTGTGTGTGTGTGTATCAGATTTTAAACCCTGATTTTTACCAAATATTAGTTCTAAGGTATCTTTCCTATCACTGGATTTTAGTACTGAATTATTGAAATTGTATATCTGCGTTCATCAAATTATTTAATGCTTGATAGCCTTCAGTGTACTGTACATAAAACAAATTCTGTGCCTTTGGGGCATATGTGTATATCTATGGTTTTAATTATAGAATTACATAGTGATTGATTGCTTAGTCCACTATTATATATAAACAAATGTGAGCCAGAAGGAGCACCCATTGCCCTTTCAAATATTATTATATCCAACTGAACATTAGGAAAAACAGCTCCTTTATATCAAAATAGGTAATTTACTGTTGAGTTATCTGTGCTGAAAATATTGCCCTTTACGTATTAAAGGAATTTCGATAAAATTGAAGAACACAGAACAGAAATTAGGTTGTAATTGGTTAAAATAATTGTATTTTCGACTGAAACTTAGTATGTAAATAAAAATCGTGGCATGAAACTATAGCATGCATATGCATTTGATAGCTACTTGATATCTTGCTGATTCTGTCTGGAGGACATTTTGTTTCATGGCAAGTCTGTAAAGGGACAGGTTACTGCCCTGTGACTCTGTGACAACTGGATGATGATTGAGGAGCTCTCTGGCTCTCCCGACATCTAGGGACTATCCCTTCAATTATTTTCAAACTATATGTATTCTTGACAAATGGAAGGAAAGGAGCAGCTGTTTGCTAATTATTCCAGTGTTTCAGACACTGTCAGAAAAGTCAGCAGACACAGTTAACCACAGAGCACGTTCTATCTCAGGCTAACATTTAGAGTAAAATGAAGAATTACTTATTCTCTTTTAACCTTGCGTTAGTGTCAAACATTGTCTGGGGTTTAATGACCTCTAGTTAAACTATTCCACTACTCTCACCTTTGTAAAAAAAAATTACTGGATTCTACTAAAGATTCTATGGATCCTATTGAAAGAGTAGAACTCTCTTAAAGGCAATTTTTAGTCAAAATTTCTGAGATTATCTCAAGTGAGTTTAATAATTATCAAACCTGATAATGTTGTGCCCCTTCCATGAAACTGGAAAATGAACTTTCAAGCTCAATGTTGATATTTCAAAACTAATCATGATTTAAAATTTTAAATGCACATCATGATTTAAAATTTTATGTATTTTTTGAAAACAATATTTACAAATTTTGAAGAAAATGCACATTTTCTTCTGTACTTTTAGTAACTCTCCAGCACTATTCTGCTAAGACACTATAAAGAATAATTTTTTGTGTTCATTCTTTTAGTGAAAAAAATTTATTGTGAAATGTCCAGTAACAAAAATTTGTATTCTTCAGAGAACATCTCGAAATGAGGGGCATAGTTTCTTGTTTGGGGCCATTTACTCTATTTGCATTGTGTATTTATGCACATGTTGTGTGTATATGTGTGTATTGGGATTACTTTGTATACARGCCCTTTTGATTTCTTCTGTGCATATAGTTTATATTTAAGTTATTCTCTAGTAATTTTGTTCTGTCTTTTCACTATATTGATAATTCCTTTGGGTATATTAGCTTATATTTCATTTTTACATTAGCATATTAATTGGATCAACAGTCTAAAGTGCTTACTTCTAACTTACAGATTAAGGCTAGGAACAGTAGTAAGATTTAATATGTTGAAATTTATAACAATCTTCAGCAGAATAGAACCAGGAGAGTTGTAAAATACCATGCCGATTTCAGAAAGAGATTTTTCAGTAAAGAATTTATGTTATTTTGATTTATCTATATCTTGGACCTAAAAATCATTTCTATGTCAAAAGCCATATATATTTTTATTAATTTTAGTATTTTGAAACTTCTTCAGAAATTTACCTTTTTAGTTTTGTATAATCTGTTTAGTGCTGAATTCTCTGGRTATTTTTTAAAGTAATTTCAGTATTCAAAATAGGATAAAAGCTAAGTTAGACTGACTGAGGTTTTTTCTAAACTTTTGTCTTCCAGAGTAATGTGAATAGGGCACCTTGATGCTATGGTATTCCTTTCTCCTCTTGTAAAATTAATTCTAAATATTTGCTGTTAACTTCTTTTGTATCCCTCTGAAGCTGTTACTCTGATGTCAGTAAGCCTCAGAAAATATCCCTGCATCATAAGTATTTTAGTCAAATTTTCTAAACACCCAGATTCTACTGATAGACAGGGAACAAATATATTTATATAATCCCAAGACCATCTATTGACTTTAATAAAACATATGTGTGTCTTGTACAATTCTCCACCCACATAAAAGAATATAGACTAAACTAATCAGTTCCATTTTCAACAGCGAAGTCTGGGTTACGTAATTTGACTTCAGAAAAGATTGCTGTGTTAACCCATTAGTCTTTTACAGCTGACGTTAACCCTCAGTCAGTTTTGTTTCTGCTTTAGCACCCACTCGCATTCCTCTAACATCAGCCTAGTTGCTGCAGCGAGAATATCAACCTTGGGATTATATAGGTTTAATTTCTTATTTGTGAGTAGGATCATCAGGTTGAAACAAACATCTCCAGATAAATGAAAATCTTCTCTGATGTATACTGCAAATACAATACTGCAAAGTGCAGCAACATAGACCATAAAGAGCAAGGGGACAAATCGCAGGCACTGGAACGTGGTCATTAGGTAGAGCTGTGAGAGTTATCTTTTGATTTCCTCCTTCTTTCTCTTCTTCAACCTTTACTTTGGTTTAATGTTTGCTTCACTTTGGCCTTTTCCAGAGTGAATCATTTGTACTGGCATAAGACTTTTTTTTTTAACAATTGATTGAATTCTTACTGTAAGATTAATTTTGATGTGTTATAGAAATGATTTACTGTGTGTACAGGGAAATAAGGTAAGGAGTGTGTGTTCCTTTGTCAAAATTCAACACTGAGGTGATTTATCATTGCAGGATGGGAGAAAAAAGCCACCTTTGAACACAGAAGATAGAACAGTGACAAAAATGTCTTGGGGGGGTGTCATAGCTTAGGAAACAGTTGATGCATATAGCATCATGCTAGACTGTGGCACCATGGGCTCATAAGGTGCAGCCATTCTGCATCTGCTTGATCAAAGCCAGTGAGCTTATTTTAGAAGATCAAGGAACAGTCTATGTCAACACTAATGAGGCATTTCTTAATACTTAACATTCACACACACACAAACACACACACACACATACACACATATGCTTATAACAACAATCTGGCTATTCAATAAACAGCCATATTTTACATTTTAAATAATTGCAAGATTTAACAATGAAAATATTTTAAATGAAAATTCATTTTAATATTTCTAATACTTGAAATTCTAGTAACTCATGGGAATATTTTTTAAAATGATGGATAATTCTCAAATATTTTGACCTCAAACTTGGAATCTTCTGCCTCAGCCTCCCATGTTGTAAGGTTAAGATCAAGTTCAGCTGCTACAGACAAAACTAACTTTAAGAGAGTTACCTGAAAGAAAGATTTTAGGATGATACAATAAATAATTTCATTATGAAATATAAGCTTGCATTACGGGGAGAATTTGGTCAATCTGTTTGAAGACATTTTAAATAGACTTTCATGGTGCTAATTTGAAACAATGAAGACATAATTATCAAGAGATTTGTGTCTGCTATTTGTTGTGAATTACATGTGTTTAATGGGACTATTCATTTGCAGTAATTCAGATAACACAGAAATAGTTTGTATAATGGCACTTCATTTGTATGTGAGACATTGACAAAGAAAAGTGGTATGTTTTGAGATATATTTGTACATGTGTGCATGTGTGCATGTATGCATGCATGTGTGTGTGTAGAGAGAGAGAGAGGGAGGGAGAAGGAGAGGGAGAAGAAGAGACAGAGACAGACAGACACAAAGACATACACAGAGACACAGAGAATCTGAGAGAGATTTATTAATTTTTCTTAATACATTTTGTGTTATATCACATTTTTGACTCACATTATCTTCTTTTGTGAAATGTATTTCATATTTGTGAAATGTTGAATTTCAGTCTTGCTTTGATATAAGTGAAAGATGGTGAAGATTGCTTTATATCATCGTAGGTCTTTCAAATATTATGGTTTAACTCCTTCTTCTACAGTGTTTTATCTGTTAGTTTACGGGCCATTGATGGTTTTCATGCAGAGAGACTATGGTGAAGGACCATAATTCAAACATTATCCAGAACATAAATACTTTTAGCCCTTTGCAGGAAAAGTTCATAAAGTCTTGAGGTTTCTATCTTAGAAAGGAGCAAGTCAAGGGTTAGTATCTTGGTGAAGAGTGAAGAAGGTTTTCTTCTGGAAAAATTAAGAAACAAACACTGCAAATTCCTGAAACCCAACGATGCCAAGCCCTCCAAGGCCTGCATTCCAGTCCAGTGTCTGGATGTGGACATTGAGAAGTTGCTTTCCAGTTTCTCAGTTTTCATCTTTGTAGAAGGCTACCACCCTTTAAAGGGTTTCTTGGAGATACAGTCATAAAACCTGGTGGGATGAACTTGGCCACACATATGTACAAAATAGCAAACTTTGATTATTATTATTATTAGTGAATGTCTTTGATGATGACTTGCTAAGAAATGCAAAGACACATAATGCCCCATTAGTATCTTTTTGTAGAGCTTTGACACCCCAGCAGAATAAATGCTACATGGTGAGAAGAGACTAACAAAAATCAACCATAGGTACTACTTCAAATACAGTGTAGATTGCAGTTAGATGTGAGTGACCATCAAATCAGAGTTCCTGACATTGAGTAGGACTACATCCATCCCTCTATTGCGTATCACACCTCAGAATGCTGAAAACCATTTTCTTCAGTATACCTTCCTAATCTAAGATTAAGATATCTCAACACTTTACAGAATCAAGTACATTATAGATTCCCAATCTTTCTCTTGTTTAATTATTTAATTTTATTTATGTAAATGAAAGGCACTCTGGAGAGTCAAAGGTTTGAATTCAGGCAGAAATAGGCTTGAAAATAATTAGCAGTTTCATGGTACAATACATGACATTTATTCTGTGCAAGATAAGGTTCACTTTCCTTGTCATTCTTGATAATACAATTAGAGATATTGAGTGATAAAATGAATGTCCAGATGAATTTGTTACAAGTGATTCAGTATGCCAGAAGTAACAATTGTATTTTCTCATCATTTTTAGAAAAGTGTCGAGTACGTATTTTCTGGAATAACTTGGGCATCTCCCTCACCCACAGCCCTTTTCACATTTCAATGGATAAGTAGGAAGAGCTGAAAACTGCGCATAAGTTAAATCCCAGGTTTACACTCCTTATTTGCCATTCCGCCATTAATGTATTTAAGGACCAAATGTGTTAGGTTCCCATTAATAGAAAGGCAATTGACACAAGCCAGTTTCATTTTGAGCTCTCCTGGGAATCAGCAGTCTGTAGGTTGATGATGGCTAGTGAGTCCTTTGTCATATTCTTTTGACAGTGTGGATTAATGGGCTTTATTTGCCCATCTGCTAAGGCATGTGGAATGTTTAAAAAATAGTTAAAATAACTACTCCACTTGCATTGTGAAACATAGACATCTGACTGGACACTGTCACAGTAATGCATTAAAATAGTAGAGCCTTACCTAAGCTTTCTGAAGTTTCTAGAATAGTCACTGCCTCTCTTTGATGTTACTTTATGTTACAGTCAGCAGCTAGATTATGCTAATGTAGTGTAGCAAGAATTTGGAATGTACCTATGCTGTTAAGACATCCATATAGTTATAATGGAAGCTATACATCATGAGTTTGGAATCAAGGTTGGGGTAAAATGTAGGACATAAAAAAGAAGTACTGGTCTGCTGAGGGCCAAGTGTCAACCTTGTATGCACAGGATTTGTCTGTCTTCTTCAATTGTTTTGTGGATGCCTGTTCTATGATGCTTACTTCAGTAATATCAAAAGTGACAATAACAAGAGAAGTTCATATACTGGAAATAATTGGTGGTTCAAGATGTCTACGGCAAAAGAAGTTACTAACTATTCTACACCAACTAGACAATCTTATTTTATTAGGTTGTATATTATTGTATCTAGTTCATTTATAAATTTTTTGCTATGCCTTGGATGGAGAAATGAATTGAAATATCTTAAAGTGGAACCATTAATTGTCAATCTTGTGATGAAAACATAAAAAATTATTTTGGAGGTAAAATTCATTGTTTTAAATATTGTCTTTGCACATATTGTTGAAAACAAAAAAGGTTTTCCAGTTGAGAATGCTACTGTAGATAACTATATTGCTAATTACAGATCTTTAAAAAATATTGATTGATGTTTGAAGCAATAATTGGCAACTTATTTGTGCGTTTTTATTTTCCCTTGGCTGCCACAATCTCTTCAATGCACATTGAATTAGTGAAGACAACCTTGTTTGCTGGTCTTTAAATAAATGAATACAAATCGATAAATTCTGTTCTTTATTGAAACTAGTTTAGCTTGGTGATTGATAACCAAGCTGTAAGTTTTATGATGGTAAGGGTTATAGCATATTTTCAAATGTTACTGTAATTAACTATTCTGAATAAGCTAAGGAACACAATCATCCTACCATCATAACCTTAGTTCTAAAACAAAATGTTATACAATCCAAACATTGATCATACAGCAATCTAAAAATTCCTTCTGTTAAAATGATAATTATCACAAAAATGTAACTTTTATGTATAAAAATTAAAAAGAAACAAAATCATTATTTGAAATAATATGTTGCTGTTCGGGGTGAGTTAAAATGTCAGCTATTCAGAAGTTTCGAATTTTAACTATAAAGGCATTTATAACAAGGCTTGTAGGATATGGGATAGAAGAGGAGATCTGGAGATTCAGTGTGTTCTGGACATGACAGGATTGCTATCGAGTTGTGCTTGTTTTCTAGAGAAATGAGATGCAGTTTCTTTAAGGATGTGGCGTGTGGTAGATCACACATTCCAGTGGTTGGATTGATACATGTGAGCATAAGGGTAGTACAAATTGGGCTCGGGGAGAGAGAGAGAGAGAGAGAGAGAGAGAGAGAGAGAGAGAGAGAGGAAAGTGGCCCTATAGAGTAATGCAAACTGAAATGTCAAGTCTCCATGTAAACACAAACAAAACAACCAAGAAACACAAACAGTCACAGAATTTGTGGGTGAGGAATTGAGAGAGACATGGGGAGTGACTATGATCATATAGATTGTACACATATATGAAAATATTCAAAGAATCAAAAAATTATATGCAAAATTATGTCCAAAGTTACTTACACATAATTTTTAAATGCTACAAAGGTAATGTAATTAGTATTAATTCTGCCTTTCACCCCACCCATTTGTCTGAGATAATCATATACAGAAGCTTCTAGAAATGGGAGAATAGGATGGTTATTTATTTTTGATCACCTCTTCCTTCACATAAGTCAGAATTCTTTATTACTAGCAAGGCTTGTCTTCCTCGCATTTACTGCTCAGTAGGCGCTATCCACCAGCCTGAACTTTGTTGATGAATCTTTTTAATTCTCCTGTCCTGTTACTTAAATGGACGTCTTTTATGTATGCTGAGCAGAATCCAGGACCATGCACACACTAAGCTAGCATCAATCACTAACCTGTATTTTCTCATTCACTGTCCGTTTTAATTATCTGCATATAGGAGGACCATAAACATTTACAAACATAATAAACTGTAGACAAATAGTAGTAGCAATTGCAATTTTTCTAGATGTTTAAAAAGATATCACTTTATATTCCTACTTAGCATGTATATATGTTTCTGTTACTGCCTCCTGCCCCTTAGTGCTCAATTTAAACCTTTTAAACTTTTACTACACTATTTCTTATGTAAATTTTAGGCAAGAAAACCCCATTTGTATCCCTGTATGTGTGTGTGTATATACATGTACATACATAAATAAATAAAGAATGTATATTTTTATCATAGTTTTGTTTGGTGTATACCAGTACACTTTATATTTATTGATACTGAAAGTAATATGCATTTCCACCCACCTTTACCATACTTTTGTCTAGGTAGGTCTCTGACTTATTTGTCTGTTTGCTTGCTTTCTTGTTTTTCAAGACAGGGTTTCTCTGTGTAACAGAGCGGAAAGAGATAAAGCTGCTTGTGCTTTTATTTCATATCCTCTGAATTCTGATTTTTGTTTCAAAGTAAATCATCTTAATTTATTTATTATGCATAGAAATCCCAGGAATCCAGGTACATTTTTCATTTCATATAGACAACTGTCAAGTATATAACAATTATATTTTATTTTCTTAACTTGAAATCTATCAGGTATACTTTTCAATTTAATAGTTCCTCAAAGAGTTAAAAGCAAAGAATTTGTACTGAAAAAAAAAATGATCAGAACTCTATTGCAGTCAAAGGAATGTAAAGTTATGCAAGATATTTGTTTCCTGAGGAGCACAGTTCTCATAAACTGTGCTTTTATGTTGCAAGGTCTCAGATCAATAAAAGAGTGTGTCACATTTTGAACATTAGTTGAGCCCAGAGGGATAAATAGAAGATTTTATTATGTGTTTTTTTTTTTTTTTTGGCTCATGTCACAGCACCATTACTACTTAAATGGGCTCTTGGTTTTGCATATTCCCTAACTCATATCAAGTTTAAGTAATGGGCTGTGATTATGACTTGGTTTCTGAACGTCACTTTGAAGTTGATTCAGTGTAGCAATCTGCATGTGCTCACAATATAATCTTTAAGGAGTATAGTCCATATGTGACAAGTGAGTGGAAATTATCTCAGACACTCACAACTCTATCAGTCAATGCTTCCTTTGCCTTTTATCTTTAAACCACCATTCTTTAAAATAGCCCAATGTGAATCTATCTGTCAGAGAAATGGAATTTCAACTGAATCACTAAAGAAAATGTGAAAGGGTTACATGCAGCGATAAAAATCTTCAGCTTATTTTATAGTACCTGGCAAGGATGGTGTAGTTTGGGTCTAATATCAGGGACACCTGTAAATTTTTAACCACTTTATTTTATGGAACTGTGAATGTTACATGGCCTTGGTGATAAGGCTGAAGGTGAGTGAGGTTCTGGAGGTGGGCTTTCTGAACCACCTTTCTATGGGCATTAAAATGGAAAGTTATTTTTAATCTTTCAGCCAAAGTTAAAGCAATATATTATATTCAGTTTCTACAAGGCTGTAGTCATCCTTTTATATTTGAGTACATATTTTGATGGAGTTAGAAAGGATTTTCCCCCCAGAGAAGAGAAAATATGCTTTTAGTAGCAGAGTTTCAATGCAAAAATTTGAAAAAGAAATGTATTTTATGAACAACATTGTTCCATTTCTTCCACGACCTAGGGAGATTATTCAATTTTAAATGTTTTCAGATTTATTTGTTTTATTTTATGTGTATGGGTATTTGGCCTATGTCCTATGTCTGTCCATACACCTGGTTGTGGGCAGACACCATGTGGGTACTGGGAATCACACCCAGGTTCTCCAGATGAGCAACCATTGCCCTTAACTGTTGAGCCATCTCTCCAACACAGATTATACAAAAATTGGTGTAAAAACCTTCTGTAGCTCTGATTGAAATGTTATTCCTAAACTAATTATAACTAGTAAACTAGTATTATCTTAAAGCAGAAAAGTTGGAAATCTAGAGAAAAATATGTATAATTTTACCCAAAAGATAATTATTGTTTTGATTAGTAAAATTTTCCCAGATGTTTTTGTACTTAGTTTTATATGTAAACAGTTGGTGACATTAAAGCTGTTTGAAAATTTAACTTCTATTATTTCATAACATTTATTTTGACCAAGGAATTAAATTTCTCCTTTCTTCATTCTCTGGCATTTTGGAACCTCATTTAATCTATTATAAAATACTGTTGCAAATTAAAATTCTGTATTTTCCTAACTCTGATAAGTATATTATTGTTACTGGGGCGAAAGCCATGAAATGTTTAGTTAAAGGTTTCTGATTATTACTCAGAGAATTCTTGCCAATTTCTAATACCACCAGCAAACAGACCATGAAGTATCTAGTCTATCAGGTCCTCTATCAACATCATTGTTAAATTATGTGAATCTTTTATATATTTGCTATCTAATAATATATGAAATGTTTTTTCTTGTTTAGTGCACATTAGTGTTTAATAAAATATTTAATTAAGGTCTCTGTCCAATTTTCACTAGTGATTTTGTAATTTTTTTTATTAAATTCTTTCAATTTAGTTATTTAAGGTAGCATAGACAGATGGGACTAGACGGCTTCATGTCCAGTAATTTGCTGCTTTCCTCTACTAAGGACCACACCACTTTAGCTGACCTATTACTGCTTAAATCAGCAGGGCACCCTCCAAATCCGAGTGTGGAAAGAAGACTGGTAAGCTTTGCAGCCAGAAGGGAGCTCTGTACTTGTGACTGCCAGCAATGTCAACAGGAGATATCAACTTTGGTCAATAAACATCTTTTCAGTTGTTGTTACCGGGCCCATGATTTTCCCTTGATTTAAAGAGATAGTACATTTTTAATATTATTACTTCAAAGATGCATAGCTTTAGTTTAGTTGTAGAAATTTTATTCCCCACTTATTTAAAACTACAGGCAACACCAGAAACAACAGAAAACCCTACTTAGTAGTAAACTGGCTTGTAGTAATAACATAGTGATGCTGTCATGCCTGCTGTTTTTCATTATAGTTTCTAGTAATGTGCTGGAAACCATATTTCTTCTTTTAGAGTTGATAGGATTTGGGAGTAAAGCTTGAGAATACATTATATTTATGATTATTCAGTTCAATATATTCATATCTTATCTATAGGCTTACTCAAAGTCTGTAAGTTATCAGTGTTATTTATATAATTATAATAATAACAGGTTTTTATTCACTGTAGAGATTAATGTCATAATATATTTGGGTTTCTCAATTTTCCAGCATTTTTTCATTCCTAATGTTTGCAATTGTTAAATATCTTCATTATTTGTATCTTATGATGCCCAGAAGCCTGAGTAGCTGTCTATGGGTGACATGGTCTCTACACCTTAGAAACTATATTTATTTACTAGATAATCTATTAGTATGCTTTAAATTCAATTGTTTATCATAATACATATACTCAAAACAATTTTACATATATATGTCCACTTACACTCTACCTTATGTATTATAGACATATATTATTTTATTGAGATCAGTGATTATCTTTCTCATGATGTCATTAATATTTTCTTCTTACACGGTCATATTCTTATTTCCTAGAATATATTTCAGTTTTTTCTCCTAGATCAATTATGTCATATTTTGAAATAATTCATTTAGGCCTAGGTTTTAATAATTCTACACGTATTTTTGTTTAAGTTCTTTATTTTTCTTTAAATTGAAAATTATGTTTTTAAAAAATATATTATGTTCAAGGTTTCTCCTCCTTCTACTTCTTCCAGATTCTACCTACCTTCCCACCAACTCCATTCCCCATCTTCTTTCTCTCCTTTTCCAGGAAAATTACCAACCAACCAAGCAGGCAAACAAACAAACAAACAAACGGGCAAACACATATACTCACTCCCAAACAAATGAGAATAAGAAAAAAACAAGAACCAGAAAAGATGAGAAAGTATAAGAAACACACACACACACACACACACACACACACACACACACACACACACACAATCTATAAAAACATGAAACCAGCAACCAGAAAATAAGCAAAAGTCCAGTAAAATGAAATTTCCCAAACAAAGCAACATGAAAAAACTTTACAAAAACAGCAGAGTTCATTTTGTGCTGGACAGCTATCCACTGCTATTTTAAAATATACCAGATATTTATTGTTCTGGATTAAGGATTATAATTGATTAAACATAGCCTTCTGTTTTATCCCTTCATAGTCACCATTGACTATCCATGTCCAGCTTATGTGGGTTCTTGCAATAGTATAGTCTGTTTATTAGGGTCATTGAAGTCAGGATTATTGAAAGAAACTAACATTTCTCATGACAGACTCAATCTCTTTTATTTTGATTTAGTAGTTCCATTTAGTGGTGTAATGGCTGTGTAAGACGGAGCTGAATTATGTTGAGCTGTCTGAGCTGCTGCCACCAATTCTGACCTGCGGTTGGGAATGTCGGGGAACGATGCTGAATAAACTTTGCTAGAACACTACCTCATGATTTCTGCTTTGATGAATGCACAGTTCCAAGTTGTGACTTCTGGCCCAACAAACTTTCCTCCCAGCCCAGCAATAATCCAGAAGCAGGAGAATCATGCTTCTTTTTAAAATGTTTTGTATAAATTCCTTTAAGGGGACAAAAAAAAAAAGTCCTTAATTGATTTGGAAAATGGAAATCATGAATGGAATGTTGTGCATTATTTGTATGTAAATAAAATCATTTTAAAGAAAAAAACCTATAGAAACTCTTCGAAAGAACAAAAACTTCATTATTTTTTGTTGTTGTCTCTCAGTTTTAGAGACAGGGTGTTACTGTATAGCTCACATTGACTTAGAACTTGCTATGTAGCCAGGGCTGACCTAGAACTCCCAATCCTCTGCTTTTAGCCTCTGAAGTGCTCCTGGCATAGTTGTGTGACTGCATATGAACAATAAGCTTTTGTTTGTTTGTTTGTTGCTGTTGCTTTGGGTTTTTTGTTTTGTTTTGTTTTATTTTGTTTTTTTGAGACAGGTTCTTTCTGTGAAGCCTTGGCTCTCCTGGAACTAGCTTTATAGACCAGGCTGGTCTTGAATTCATGGAGATCCACTTGCCTCTGCCTCCTGAGCACTGGGATTAAAGCATCCACCATCACTGCCCATCTAATGATACCATATTTTTGTAAGTGATGTTGTGTTCATATATGCATCAGTCATATTGTATCTGGGAAAATGCTGTCTCCTTAAAATTATCCATTACTTCTGGCTCATACTTTTTTCTATGCCCTTTCCCACACAGATCCTCAGGCCTTAAGGAAAGGGGGTTGATATTAACATCCCATTCAAGGCTGAACATTCCATACTCTCTCAATCACTCCATATGGTGCATTTGGGAGTCTATGTGTTAATTACTGTCTACTGTAAGAAGCTTCTCTTATGAGGGATGATCAATGTCACAACTTCAATAAACAGACTATCCTATTGCAAGGACCCATATAATCTGGGCATAAGTAGTCAAGGATGACCATGAAGGGGATAAAACCATCAGATGACTTAGCTTATTTAAATATAACCTCTAATTCAGAATTGGAATAGGTTAACCATCTATGTGGACAAACAAATAAAACAGAATTTATTCTATTTTATGGTAGTAAAAATATTTAAAGTTATAGTATAAATTAATAAATAGCTAGGCTATATTCAAGTGTTTTTATTAGAATAAAAGAAACATTTAAAAGGAGAAAGGAAAGTGTCTTAGTCAGGGTTTCTATTCCTGCACAAACATCATGACCAAGAAGCAAGTTGGGGAGGAAAGAGTTTATTCAGCTTACACCTTCCTCATTGCTGTTGATCATCAAAGGATGTCAGGACTGGAACTCAAGCAGGTCAGGAAGCAGGAGTTGATGCAGAGGCCATGGAGGGAGGTTTTTTACTGGTCTTGCTTCCCCTGGCTTGCTCAGCATGCTCTCTTATAGAACCCAAGAATACCAGCCCAGGGATGGTACCACCCACAAGAGGCCCTCCCTCATTCATCACTAATTGAGAAAATGCCTAACAGCTGGATCTCATGGAGCACTTCTCCAACTGAAGTTCCTTTCTCTGTGATAACTCCAGTGTGTGTCAAGTAGACACACAAAACCAGCAGTACAGAAAGGTTCAATTTAGAAGATATAAGAATCAACTCTAGAAAATGTATTTGGCCTATGTGAAGACATAACAAATATGTCTTTGTAAGTGATAATGAAAACAATCCAGAAAGCAATAGCTTAACCTTAAATCATTTGTATTCACTATTATTCCAGTATCTGTTAAATTACATTTCACCTGTCTTAATTTCAAAACTAAAGTCTAAAAATAAGACCTATAAATATCTTCATATCTAAAATTTAAAGGGCATATCCTAAACATAGACTATCATACACATATACTATTCTTGGAAAAGTCTAGATCTCAGCACAGGGAAACAGGGAATTAAAAAAGTATGGAAAAATGATAATGGATATTTTTGGGTGCATTATACATTTCTATTTTCATTTCATTCTTTTGGTATCTTTTCTTCAGTTTGTTACTTTTCTTTCTTTTTTGCAATAGTTCTATAAAATAATATACTTACTATTTTTATCTTTGTTTTCCAACTCTGTTGGAAGAATCTATATGCTGGCAACATTGGTTTATTTTGTGTATGTTTGTGTTTGCACATATATATGATATGTTATATCTATGGTATGACCTGGTGGCATATGCCTTTAGCCCCAGCATTCAGGAGGCAGAAGCAGGTGAATCTGTGAGTCTGAGGCCAGTCTAATCTAAAAGCTAGTTTTAGAACAGCCAGGGCCACATAGAAAAGTCCTGTCTGAACCCTCCTACCCCAAAATAAAATATTCACAGTTGATTCTCAAAAGCTTGTTCAGCTTCCAGATTCCCTGTAACAAAAGGGCTAAAGAAAAGTCATGTCAACTGTGCATAATTGGCTTTTATAAGATATCTTACTGCCTTCTTGAGCTCAGCTGAGGACTTCCCTTTTGAAGTTGAGCATTATGGAAAAGCAGTATTTCCACAGAAGTATATTAGAGAGCAAGAAGAGTAGTGCCTAGTGGATATCTCTCTTGTTTTTCATAGGAGAGCTCAGGTACAAAAGTAGAGTATCTCTTGTTCAGCTGGTCATGTGGGTGATAACTCAGTATTCTCTATATCTGTTAATAGCCGTGATATGCTTCTTAGCACTGACTTGGTAGTTACAGGTATATTTAATGTACAGAAAATTTATAAATAAAGATCTGTGAATAAGAAGGATTTTGTTCAAGGTATGTGAGCCACTTTTGTCCCTGCCAATAGTCTTATTTTAGTAACCTGAGAGTGCTTAAAGAATTTTATCTTCTTTTGCAATTCCCAAGGCTGAAAAGCACTTTGGATTCAAGAAGATATGAATCTGACTTCAAACTCTGATAAAATTGATCTGAAATGAAAATTCTTGATCTTATAAAATCAAATTGACCCCAGAAAGCTGAAGGAGTGTGAATTTTATTGTATTTTAATTTTCTTTCATGAATATATTCTATGTGGGAAAGGTCTAGATCAGAGGACACTGAGCTCCTTTGAGATACTAAGCAGTGTGACTAGAGTTGTGTTTTCCCATTTCCACATCTTCTGCTCCTTATAGAAAAGCCAGAACAGCATTCTAAAGCATATGATGAGCACTGAAGGGAACTGAACTTTATTTGGTTTTCTGCAGAGTAGGGGCAGCATTTGGCAATGTTTTGCAATGAAAAAAATGGATTGCATTTATTGGCCTACAGCTATCACTCTGACTACCATGAAAGATGGTTTTGGAGATAGGACGTTTGCACTCATGAGACCTCCATCAGCAAAGAATCAGCAAGCAACTATCAAATCAACGGAAGAGACTACCAGGGCAATATGGTGGAGCGATGAGAAATAGATACCATAATATATAGGAAGGGAACAAAAGGAGGTAAGGTCCTATCTGAGGTATGGAAGATGAGAAGCAGTAAAGTAGGGGAGGAACTGGGAAAAGGCCATCTCTGACAAAGATAAGCAGAAATACAAAGGTTCCAGTGAGAGAAGTCTTGGGGAAAAAAAGCTGGCAACTCGTAGACCGAGTGGGCAGGACAGTAGGCAAAGATGACCACTAAGAACAGAAGCAGCATTGATTTGAATGGTTAGTTCATAAGCAGGCAGGAAGATAGATAATAAGGCAAAACCAACCAGAGAAACAAATCTGAAAGCTAAGCTGAGTGGTTTATCTTTAGAGCAAGCATCAGCAAAATTGACCAATGGGAGGAAGCAAGACCACTGTACATATTCAGRAAAATCATTTCACAATGATAAAATATATTCCTTTTATGAATTTGGAATTTCCCTTTATGTCATGTGAGGGTAGGAAATATGGTCATGAATTTCTCTGTAGAAAAGTCTTGGATATTAACAAGTGGTAGGCATGTTAAAGGAAACACGAGGTCTGTTTGTCCTAGTGAGATGAGGAAAAGCAATTGGGAGAGTAAAGGGTTTATTTATCTCACACTCCCATAAAACGGTTCGTTATTAAAAGCAGTAAGGACAGGAATTCATGCAGGGCTGGAACCTGGAGGCAGGAGCTGATGCAGAGGCCATGGATTAGTACTGCTCACTAGCTTTCCCATCATAGCTTGTTCAGCCTGCTTCCTTATAGAATTCGGTACCACCAACTCATAGACAGCATCACTACAATGAGTTGGATCCTCCCCCTCCAATCACTAATAAGAAAATACCCTACAGCTGGATTTTATAGAGGCTTTTTCTTAAGGATCCTTCTCTACAGAAAAATCTAGCTTGTGTCAAGTTGATATAAAACTGGAAAACACAGTACTGAATTGCTTTCTATAAATGAAGCAACTGATTAAAATAAGTTCAAACTTGGTATCTTCAATATCTGTCCTTAAATCACTGCTAGAAGTAATTTCTAAACAAGGTCTCTGCAGTAGACTTGTGAAACTTTTCATGGTGAATGTTGTTGAAGATTATGAGCTGGTTGGCTTACACTCAGGAACCCCATTTCTTCTTCTTCTTCTTCTTCTTCTTCTTCTTCTTCTTCTTCTTCTTCTTCTTCTTCTTCTTCTTCTTCTTCTTCTTCTTC
>BDUI01000039.1:120984-160031 GCA_002335545.1 Apodemus speciosus | reverse complement strand
AGCCTTGTCTAGTCCCTGATTTTAGTGGGATTGCTTCAAGTTTCTCTCCATTTACTTTGATGTTGGCTGTTGGTCTGCTGTAAATTGCTTTTACTATGTTTAGGTATGGGCCTTGAATTCCTACTCTTTCCAAGACTTGGTTCCTGAGTCTTACAGTCAAGCAGAAGGCATGTGCTGAAGCCRTTAACTCAGTAAAAGTAATTGTTGATTGCTTATATTTCAAAGAACTGCCTTCCATGTTCTCTGAATATTTTGTAACTACTGTTGTACAGATCCTTCTTACATCAGAACTGGTGATTGTGCATAAATTTGACTGCCAAGAATCATTACGTTTCATAAATCAAACAAAATGCTTCTCTTTTTTGCTGATAGATATTCAAAGCCTCAAGTTTTAAGTTCAGCGCACAAGTTTAATTCTCTTGACACTATCTTCCCTCAGGAAGGGTAATGATTACTAGAGTGTAAAAATAGAAACACGAAATGCATTTTTAACTTTCTGCAGTATTTTACTCAGTGACACATATCTCAACTCAAACATAGTTATCTACTTATCTAATCTTAGGGACTCTAGGGCTCAGTATAGTCATAGGATAGATCATGGCTTGAGGCACAAGGATGGTTGCTACATCATAGTGTCCTACATGGAGCAGGGCCAAAATTCATACTGAAAGAAATTAAGCTAGCACAAGGCTGGGTTGTCCTTCTCTTTCCCCTGAGCAACACACACATTTTCTTTCCTTCAGGAATGAGGCATGGTATTTATTTGTTCATTTTCCTGGGTGATCTGGGCTTTCTCTCCTACCCAGGGTGCATCAAGGAGCTGGCATGGGAGGGTTGATTGTGTTTAATTGAGGGAGAAATTATAACCCATGACATAATCTGTTATAGGTGACATTTGCCTGGTTCACCAGGGAACAGCTCTTTAAAGGGTTTTGAGAAATCTCTGCCAACAGCCATATTTTTATTTATTTATTTATTTACACTCCTTATTTTATCCCCCCCCCCCGTGTGTCTACCCTCCCACTGTCCCACAGCCCATATCTCTGCCCCAGCCCTTTGTCCCCATGTGGATATCCCCACCCCACCCCACCTCACCTCTAAACTCCCCAGAGAACAATGCACACATTAAGTAAAGATACAGTTTCTTCTTTCTTAACTTTCTAAGGCAGTGCCAATAGTCACAGTGGTTCTGACCCTGCCACTTCTCAACAGACACAAATCTATATCTAGAAGGCAAAGGAGAGATGTGTATGAAAACACAAGAATAGCTTCATTCTTACAATGAAAGGCACCATTAAATTAGGAAAGCCTTCTGGTTCTTTAGCAAAGATAAGAAAAGGATATAAGCTTGATATTCAAGAAAAATGCTACCATGTCTGCTTACTTAGATTACATTCTTCTTAACCTGCTCACAAATTAAGCATCCTCCTCAGACCATTTACTTCATGGTCCTTGAGAGACAGAATAATGCAGGGAGAGAAGGGTTGGAGAAAGAATAGAAGGAGCTGTGGAAGGTGAAATGAAAGGGAGAGAGAGGGAGCAGGATGCAGGGAGAGAAAGAGGAGACACGGGGAGAAGGCCTGCAACTTCTCAAAAAGAATGTAAAGGCTTTAATGACATGGAGTTTTACCATGAAAGAAACACTATAGTACTGATGTCTTGGGAGGAGCAGACAAAAATAATATGGACTTCCGAGTCATTTAGTTTTAAATTTTTGAAAAAAAATTTTAGCTTCTTCATTTACACATGTATAATGTGATGTGCTAATTTTTGCATGATCCATCTAATCAGTGAATTGAGACTTTCTACATGACTAAGTACTTCATACAACAGATTGGCAAGTCAAAGAGCCACTTGTCAATAGACAGTAGACTATTCAAGAGTAGAGTTCAAATTTTATTTATGTGATATTGGATATCATGTCTTAGCTACCTTAAGGAATTACCTCTTGCCAATTGTTAACAGTATGTGCTCAGAGAAGTAATATCCACAGTAATCTGAAAAATCCATTGAAATACCACCCTTTAGTTAGGCATTGGGACAAAACCAGTTTTCCCAATATTGTATTGATCCCAAGATATTTGAAAACTGCTGTCCCAATCTAGGAATATTTTCATATGTGAGACATAAAATGTGGATTGAGTGTCAGTGAGCAAGATAGCTTTGTGGATAAAGTATTGCTGATGATCTAAATTTGATCCTCTAAAACTCACAGGATGGAAGAAGGAAACTGACTCATGTAAATAGTCCTCTGACTTCTGCTAATGCACCACATCAAATCACACACACACAGGCCTACACAAACACATGTACACAGATAAACAGACACAAACACACACTAAGAATAAAGGAAATTGTAATAAGCAATGAGGCTGCAGTATATTAATGATTTAGGAACAACTAGCTAATTATTTGGGAATTAATGCACAAACTTCAATTTCCAATGTCCTTAACAAGTAAGAACTTGTTGATGTATATTTTTTAAAACATCACATAGCACAGAAAGCCATAAAAGGAAACATTAACTTTAATGACATAGAATTCAATATCTATGTAATATAAATGATTCTCATGAATGTAATTGATACACCTTTTATGTTTGTAGTTATTAATACCAATGAAGACATTTTACATCAAAAGAAAAAGGCAAAAAAACCCAAAATATAAATATTTAGAGCTTAAAAGTACATTGAAAAAGGAAAACTAGTGTGCAGAAAATAATTCTGTAAATCTCTATGTGATAGTATTATGACTGTTAGAAACATCCAGTTTGGAGGAAGCAAGCGGCCCCCTTGCATGCCCAGCTGGATGGACTTTTAACTTGGCCAAATGTGCAATAGTCAATTGAGATGTGTCACTTGTAATTTATCCTCAGGATATTCACACGCATAGCCAAAGATATAAGTGAAAGATGCTCATTTATATCAACAGTAAAATCGGGAAGCAATTTAACTAATTAGCAATCATGGATCAGTTAAATGACAAATAACCTCAGTATATTTCTATATTACTGTGAACATGCATGTATTCTTACATACACTAAAGTATTTTATCATGTATTATATAAAAAATGTTATGTATTTTAAAATCAAATTATTTGTATGTAGTATATGCATAAATATGAGTTGTTTGATAAAAGTAACTTTGGAAGACTCACGAGCTGAAGTGCTTTATCAGTGAGGCAGCTGTGGGAGACTCCTGCTGTCTTGATTTTTAACTTCTTTCTTTCTTCCCTTCTTTTTTCTTTGTAATGATTGTGTATTAGACTTATAGGAAATTAGACCGTAAACTTATTTTTACCAAATTACTTTAACATTATTAACTTGTGACATTTTAAGGTGAATTTTCCAGTGAAATTAAAAGAACAGAGACTTTAAACTACTTATATGGGTCAAATCGTAATTCAGATAGAAATAAAATACTACCCTTTGGTCACATTGAAATTTGTAATTCTGATGTAAATCCCTCTTTCCTTATAAGCCAGTCATTTCTGAGGCCTGAGGATCTGATACAGCACACCCCACCACCCATTCCGCATGTCTGTGCTCTCCTGAGAAGCTGAGTGACTCTAGGAATGTCAGTGAGGAAAGGGATGGAAGCTATTCTTTCTTTATAGCTCAAAACCTGTGAAGTGTCAAGACCCAGCTCCTGATTTTTTTCAAATAAGAATTTTCATATCCTTAATATTCTATCTCTAAAATAAATTTGAGTTATTGTATTAAAGAAATGTGATTTACAAAATCATGATTTATAAAATGACTGTTTGTAGTACTTTTTGAAAATCAAAAAATCATATTATGTTCTCTTTAGTAAAAGCCATTGAAGATCAAATCCAAATTGAAAGTAGTCAGCTATGTCATAAACTATACCTCTAGATCTATGAACTACATGCATGTGCCATTATTTCAGCTTGGAATGTAATTTCACACTACTAAGGAAACTTTTAAAAGAACACAGTCCAAACCAGAGCTCTTCCAATACAATCTAGCATCTGGGAAATTCCAGGAAAAGACTGCTGACCGAAGCAGGTCAGGCCACACCCTGCTACAGTTCCACGGAAGGAAAGTTATTTTTAGGAAGAAGTCAAAAGCATACATGTGAGTAGCATCCCGCTGTGGGCTCACACAGCATTTTAAACATCAGTGTGACACTGTGTAGCCTTCTGTTGCAGTAGCAAATACCCCAGACTGTCAATCTGTAAGGAGAAGAGGTAAACCTTGGCTCACAGTTTTGGATTCCCTTTATCATGCATGGCCCCTTGCTTCTGACAGGCCTACTGAGCACATGGCAGAACAAGACCATTCACTTAGTAACTAGGCAGAGAGAGAAGAGAGATGGAGATGGGGGGGGGGGGAGGGCGCGGCAACATCATCCTGTGTTTCTCTTCATGAACACAACCCCAAATGCTATATAGCAAAGCCTGGCAACTGAGTTCAACACTGCCCAGGCTGGCCTCCAACTCACAGTCCTGCTTTGCCTTCATGAGAAATTGGATTAAAGTTTGTATAAGCATAGTTTAGAATATTTGTATATTCATTCTCCACTACTGTGGAGCTGCTGTGAACCTTTCTTCATCAAGTAAACCACAACCCAGTTTATCCACAAGGGGTCCCAGCCACAATGATGATGATTTCCCTGGTGTTACTTGGTCTAGGTTGCTGAGCTGGAATCCACAAGCCTTTCATTCCAAGCCTTAGAATTCTGAGCCCCTGTGCTAGGCTCAATTTTTTTTGTATCTTTTCCCCAGTGGTTTATTTCTCTTTAACTTAATTTCTTTAGAGCCTGAAGAATTGAATGTGTTTTGAAGACAGTTCTAACTGATACAAAGATCAAGCAATGAGCTTTGCTTGAATTTTCTAAACATTATTTATAGATGATGTTTGCACTGTTTTCTGAGCTAAAAGAAGATAGAGCCATATGAAAAATGGTGCTTGTGAAACCCACAGGGTTAATTTAAATGGTTATTTACCATAGTATCTCAGCCTGACTTATGAGAATGAGTGCTATTGAATTTGAGCCTTCTGAAAAAAAGTCTATGAAGAATTTTATCACTAGAATTATTATGAGGATAAACTAGATCTTCTTCTAAAGCTAATTTTATTAATAGCGCAAGAATGTGAACCATGTCATGCTCTGGAGTCTTACTAACTCAGCCTCAGAATCACTCACAATTGAGGAGAGTGTCAGAGGTCCAAATGTCATGAAACCAAAAGCAACAAACTTGAGTACAAAGTCAGATTGGAAAAGGCAACTACTGAGGCATCCAAATGTGGCCTAGCATCCTGAGTATTGAAGTAGTTCCCTTTGCACGGGTAGCTCTATGTTGATATAAAGGGCATGGTTTAACTTTCCTCAATACATCAGCTTTGTCTTGAAAACCCTGGCTATTTTATGACTCTGTTATGCCGTGGGAATATTATTTCATGAGCCATCTGATCCTTGCTGGTGGCAAAGAACAAGGTACAGTCACTCTGTGTCCTGAAAGAATTAAAAACCCTAAAGTAATCAAAAGAAGAACACATGGCTTTCACTCTTCATACAGATCTTTGTGACTTTGTTTATTACCTGTAGAGAAAATGAAAAATCTAAGCCTCTCTCACATTTGATTCATGATACCTGATTTTACTAGAACTTGGCATATTTAAAAAGACAAACCAATGCCAGGTAAACCGGCTACAGCTCTACTTTTCTCATATCATTTAATCTAAGTTCACAGTTGATTACATTTCTGATATTAGGAGGCTGTCAAGAATGAGTCTTGGGTGCCCATGTGACTTCTAACTATAGTCCAACTTCCTATGAAGTTTGCTCCACATCTGACCTCCTTCTTTTGGAGTAGGTTCCATTCCAACCAGTATTTAATAGACTCGCATTTGAGTTGTACCCACCCAGATCTTAGCAGCCATTCTCCTTTTGATACCATAGACACAGTGTGCTCTTGTTTGAGCCATTTGTTCTCCTTCCTTCTTTATCATCGACATCTCATGGGTGACATTTAAAACGAATAAATGCTCAGCAGCTATCAAAAATTCCCAGGGAAATATTTAATTTGTATTTACATTCTTAAATGATCTATCAGTAGCCGAATCTTTTTAAGAAGCATTACAAAAAGAAACACAGAAACAGCAGCCCAATAACAGCAAGCCAGTTTATACCACAGCAGTTAATGTATGCTTACAAAAATGTAACTTTTCTGGTTGGCGTTTTGATATCTTAAAGTAAGGGAAGAATAACAGGATTTCTGAAAGCTAGGATGTGGTGTCACACAGTAGTTTCTTTGAATGGAGAAGCACAAAATACATTATCTTCAGTGCTTTAATTCAACTTAAGTGGTACCATATACTTGTCCCTTCTCTGTTGTGCTTCTCATTTCAGTTTTTCATATTTTAATGTAAGTAGGACTGTTCCAGGGTTACTTTACACAAATTATAAACATTTAGACTATTTCAGATGAACTAATAGTTACCTTGGATGTCTCTATTTGTAAAGTATGTATGGATTCAAGAATTTTATAGGTAGCCGAGGAATTTAATATGCCAAAAATCTATTTGCAGTCTGGTCTGCATTTTGAAAAATACAGCCTTCATCTATTACAATCCAGTTTTAGTTCAGAAAATACATCTAAGCAGGTGGGTTCAGAGGGGTTTTACTATAGAGGAGCACATAAACTCATCACAACATATGGTTAATGGCTAGTTTGCAGGTGTGGAAGCTTCTGCATTCTGTTCCCATAACTCAGTTTAACAGTCACAGCAGACTGGGTTCACTCCTTTGACAGGGATGTGCAGCTGTTTTAAATACAAGGTCTAGCACAGTATATATTTAATAAGCATTTATTATCATTGCAGTAAGTCTCTAGTTCTGCTGCTTGTGGGCGAATAGGAATGATGACATTACTTTCCCAGGGCAGAATAAAAATAACAGGTAGTTATATTTCTGGAGCGAATTTACACTAAAAATTCATGAATCATTAACATAATTTTTTATTTATTCTTCTCTTATATATTACATCCCAGGGTCAGTTTCCCATCCTTCCTCACCTTTTAGTCCCCAACATTACCACTTTCTTTCTCACCCAGATCTACTCCTTTTCTGCTTTTCTTGAGAAAAGTGGAGGCTCCCAGAGACATCAGTCAAACATGGTATAACAAGTTATAATATGACCAGGCACCATCCCTCATGTTAAGGCTGGATGAGGCAAGATTAACTTTATTTTTACTCTATGTATCACTTCACATTAAAAATCTTTTTTTTTTTTTGCTTTTGAAAATTTTATATATGTGTGCAATGGAACATGATCATATCTACCCTCCATTTTCCCCTCTAACACACACCATGTCCTCTTCAACCCTGCTTCCAATTTCATGTCCTTCCCTTTTTTATCACCTACTAAATCTAGCTAGAGCTACTCATATGTGCATGGGCATAGAGCTATCCACTGGGGAGCAAGAAACCTACTACTGGCCACATCCTCAAAAGAGATGATCCTCCCTCCCTTTGCAATTATTCATTTCCCAAATCTCACCAGTGAAGAGTTGGGACTAAAGATAATCTACCCCATGTACACTGGAATTTTGGTGGCTTGATTTTGTACGGGTCTTTTGCAGGTAACTACAGCTGTTATAAGCKCATGTTTCTAACAAGCCATATCCATAGGGCACTCTTCCCCTTCCTTTAGCTCTTTCTCCCTACCTTCTCTGCGGCAGTGTTTGCTGAGCCTTAGTGCAGGCGGGATGATAGAGATGTTGATCTGTGGCTGAGCATTCAGTTCCTTAATCTCAGCACTTTGACGAGTTATGCACTCTCATTCGTGAAGTTAACTCATAGCTATGTGAAAGCGAAGTATTGCCATCTATTTTAGTAGTGATATGTATTAAAAACAGATGAGAGGGATGGAGAGGTGGCTCAGCAGTTAAGAGTTCCAACTGACTGTTCTTCCAGAGATCCTGAGTTCAATTCCCAGCAACCACATGGTGGCTCACAACCATCTGTAATACAATCAGATGCCCTCTTCTTGTGTGTCTGAAGACAGCAACAATGTATTCATACATTAAAAAAATCTTTAAAAATGTAAGAACAGATGAGACTTGTAACTAAATCCTCTCAAATGGATAGATACTGATGAAATAATAGAAATGCAAAGACTATTAAGAAATGTGGCCTTGAATTAATTTTAAAGTTGTATGTAGGTTCACATAATGACTAAATTGAAGCACACAAGACTGAGGAGATTAGCATAGCACTAAATACTTTAAAAGTTTTTGGATATTAAATAAAGAATGTTGTGAACAAGCCGGGCGGTGGTGGCGCACGCCTTTAATCCCAGCACTTGGGAGGCAGAGGCAGGTGGATCTCTGAGTTCGAGGCCAGTCTGGTCTCCAAAGTGAGTTCCAGGACAGCCAGAGCTACACAGAGAAACCCTGTCTCAAAAAACCAAAAAAAAAAAAAAAAAAAAAAAAGAATGTTGTGAACAAAAAGAGTACTATATGTTTAAATTAATGACCTCTTATATGATTCTAGTATTTACAACATTTTAAATAACATTATCCACATTTTCTGAATAATGAACTACAAGGGTGACTGTAGATTGAAAATGTAAGTTGTCCACCAGAATTTTATTCTTTAAAACTTTTGAATCAAGAACCAGACAGATAGTTTCAAGCCCTGGAATCTTAATCTCTCATGTTACTTATAAGAGCAAGATCCCTCTTAGAATTGGACTTCTATAGCCTTAAACAATGCTTTGAATTCTTTATTACATGTCTGAATAACAAGTTCCTGGATTTCTTTGAAATTGCCAGACTTTGAAATTAAACTGATCTCAACTCTTGAATTTTTTATTTAATCCATTTAAAAGAATTCTTTGTATGAAAGTTCAAAGGGCTGAAAGCAGTGATGATCAAAGCATCAACAGTTTAGACAAGAAAAAACAAGAACTTTCCTAATAAATTTTAAGAAACTGTAATGAGAACTTATGTCTCAAAAGTAAATTGGCTTAGTGAAAAGCAAGAGGAAAGTTGACTCAAATAAACTGTTTTGATATAATAAGACATAAACCAAAGAGGTAAGACAAATGAAAATACAAATTACCATGAATTTGTGGGCAAGATGTTACTTATCATTCAGGATATACTAAATGATTGATATGACTTTATATGATGACAAAAATTCCAACCTCTCACAGTTTCAGTTAATCATTTTGTGAGTAGACAATAAATCTACAATATTAAATAATGTATTTAGCAACTGAGGTAAATTTTATTAGATTTGAGTGAGTATCCACCTTTAAATTCAAGACATAAATTTGGTGTTTAGAATATATGAAAAAGTTATAGAGAAAATAAATAATTTAAAAGCATGTGAGAAAAAAATGTGTAATGAGTTTAGTAGTTCTCGTCTCCTTTTGAATCTGGAAAATATAGATGTTGTATGAGCCATTTATTGTTAAAGAATAGAAAGTGCTCCCTTCAAACACACTGTGTAGGTTACACACGCATGGATGTGCATACCTATGTGCATATAGACCATGTAGATGTATGTGCATATGTGCCTCAGTTCATATACAAATGCACAATTATAATTTCCCCATTATCTAGTCATGACAGTGGAAGTTTGAGAGGTATAGTCAGTACTGAAGGGACAAAGGCACAGCTCCTCATTGTCACCTCAGAAACTGAAAGAGATCCTTTAATCTTTTAAGGATCTTGATTCAGGCCAAATTGGAGTTTGGGGATTTGAAGTAGAAGAAAAATTTAAAACTAGCTAGTGTGAAGCAGAGTTGGAAATTTTATTAAAGTTATTTTAATAAAGACTTACATGCAAAGGTTGTAAAATAAAAAAAGAGAGACATTTAGAAAAAATGTAAAGCATCCCCAATTATTGGCATATTTTCCTCAAGGGACATTCAGAGAAAACAAGACATACATGAATGTAGGTATGGGATCCCCAAGAACGCATCTCAATTAAGGCATATACCATTTCGGTGGTGCTTAAATTACTTCCTAAAAGCTTATAAGAAACCATCATTTTCTCCCTTTGTCTTTCATTTTGGTAAATGAGATTGATCCCAGCATATTTTGTTTGGAATTATAATCTGAGAAAGCAAAACCAAGAGTCATCATGGTTGTATAGGTATTCGTACATGAACTTCCTATAAATGTGGTCTCTGGTGAGCAAATTGAAGGTTAGTACCTGGGCAGAGTGTAGTGGCTTGAGCACCTGTTAATCTCATTGGAGTTGCTGTCTCTGTCCTGGCAAAACACTTCAGCCAGCCCTGAAGGGGTGGTAGCTTTTTCACTCACAATGACCCCAGAACTTTCCTTATCTGTCCCTCCATGAGTGGAACTGAGGTGTTTTGTTTCTGCATTCACTGAATTGATTTTTTCACTTCATCTGATGCCACTTAGAAAAGGAACCCAGAGAGAAGTCTGGAAGACAATGAACAGGATGGATGAACCTGACAAAGGCAGGGCAAGAGTAGATTCCTTCATTTGCAAGAAAATGAAGCCAATGACAACTAAGTGACCTATCAAAAACTGTGATTCTCCCTCCATTATGGCTTCAGATCTCTTTCTGGTAGTCATTTAATCTCACTGTGTGAGCTTCAAATAAATAATAAATTATTTTATTAATAAAACACTTGAACTTAAGGCACTGAAAGTTTAAATAACTTGGCCAAGATATCAAAGTCAACGACAACTGAAGTAGCAGCTAAGTCCTGAAGACTAGGAGGGCATGGACAGCTTCTTGTCATCATTCTAAATATCCAGAGCATGATGATTTAAATTTGTTTTTACTTTTCTTAGCAACCAACTATACAAGCTGAAGTATTTTAATATTTAACAAGCATATTGCATTTGATATATCAAATCAAGCATTACTGGAAATTTTATATTCTAACATACAGTTACAGAGATCCTTACTATGCTGAAATACAAATTTAAATATATTTGCCATCTCATTTTTTAAAAAGATAATTTATCTTTGATGTTCAAGGGATTTCTATGGTTCTCTTTAAATTATAGACTAAATGGTATGCTTTTGAATTTACTTTTATGAATGAGTAAAAAGTTAATGAAATGAAGGCCCACCATTGTCTTAAAATCATTTTCCATTTTTAAGTTTTAGAATTCATTTTTCCTTTTTATTAGTATCTGGCTTATTGACAGTGGCTCCATAAAAAGCATTATATGAAGACAATTTGATAAAATTCAGCTTATAAGTATTTGCTCCTTTCATAATTTAAAGGATGTTATTAAATTTGTCTAAGATCTTCACTGTACATATGAAAGCAGTGCAGAGCTGTACCTCTGCAGACTTCCCCCAATCAGCTCTGCTATGGTTTGATTTCACTTGGTAATATTGATGATGATTCTACACAAACTGTGTCCTCTTATTTTTCTCGTGGAGAAATATTCATGCCTTTTCAGATGCAAAGGACACACGTTCCTCTCCCCTTCTGCCACTTTTAAACCTTGGCAATCATCCCTTGTGATGAGTATCTCAGTGACACCTGGAGACTCTGATGCTCCAACAGGCAGGAGGCCATTAGCTCCGAGGTGTTGGCTCATGCTGAGAACACAGCACCCGACAGCCTCCTCAGCCTGTGCTTTTGGGCTTCCTTCTGGTGTGGAAGGCAATGTGTTCAGTTTATGCTACAAATTTTGAATATTTGAAGTTTGTTAGCATTGAGTTGTGATTTTCTTGGTTCTTAAGAAAATGTAAAGATAATCTGTCATTTTTTTCATTCACTTACTTAGAAGACTTGCATATTTTCTGATGACCTAATCTAGACTATTTTCTGTGCTGCCACTTAAGAATATCCAGATCAGATGCCAACAAAGATTTCAGAAGGGAAGAGAGGCCTTGAAGTTAGTTTTACCTGATGAATAAGAGCAGTCTGCAGTTCAGAAGGGAGGGTAATGTAAGAGCAAGAGGAAGAACTGGGAATTCAATTGATACATTGAACAAACAGTGTTCATTATTGAGCCTAAAACTGCTTTTATGTTATTTGTATATGTTTTAAAGTGAGCTGTTTTAAAAATGTATATTTGTTTTTGCATGTAAACAAATCCTCTGAATGTTCAGAGAAAGAACACTTGTGTCATTTTAATGGGAACTAACCATTACTACAGGGTAAAAATAGTAGCTTATTCTATTTTATTCCTAAGCACCCTTTGGTACTGAAAATAATGCCTCTTGGGTCCATGATTTTGTTTTTTCCTAAATGAGTGCAATTGCTGGATGTTGAAAGGAGAACACATTGGGAAACAAACAAACAAACAAAACAAACAAACAAACAAAAAATGAGGAAGCCATTCATCACCTTCCCTGCACCGCTCATTTTTGTTCTTTGTTTCTGAGTTCTACCAGGACCTGGTGGATATCACACAAAGATCCTTTTTGTTTCAGCCATGGGAGTAGAATTGTCACCCTTTTTTTCCTTAATCAGATTGCCTTCAGGAGGAAGTATTGTTCCAGAGCAAACCCTAATCTATTATGTTTTTTCAGAGTCCCCCCTGTCTTGGAGAAAAAGGAACAACCATTATCAACAATGTCTGGTTCCTCTCATAAGACTAAGAAACCAAATCTGAAAGACATTTATAAAGTTCACAGGTGAAAGGATTAGAATATTGTAAATTTAGCAAACATTAGGACAACCTTAACCATGTATGCACCATCAGTATGACTGATGTCCAAACAGGAGGAAGAATGTGATCACACAAAATGGTTCACAAAATCACATGTGGCACTGAACAGCCAAAAAACCTAAACAAGGAACAAATATGCACCTTAACTCTATTCATAATTAGATTCGATGTGAGTGCTCTTAATAAGATTTTCAAAACATAAATCAAAGCATATAATAAAACAGATGCCAAACTCTCGTGCTGTCTGAAAGAGAATCTCATTAAATATAAATGCACACACAGAAATGTGAATGGATAGGGAAAGACAGCATATTCTGCTAAGCAAGAGAGAAGCCATGTTAATGTGAGATACAGACAACTTTATATAACTTTGAATGTAGAAAAAAACTTTCAAGTGTCTTAAAATATGTATAACCAATTTTCCCTTGTAGTTTTCATTTTAAACCTTTGATATTGGAAGTTTTATATTTCTGCTTTCCTTTCTATATTTTTTTTGGTTGATGCTTTGTTCTGTTTTGTTTTTTGAGAAGGAGTTTCTCTGTGTAGCCTGGGCTGTTCAGGCTAGCCTCAAACTCATAGAGATCTGCCTGTCTCAGCCTCCCAAGTGCTGATACTGAGGGTGTGTGTCACCCCCACATGGCTAGAAGCATTATAAAATTTGTTTTAGAGAGAATAGTCTCAATTTGTGACTCTGCCTGACCTAAAACTATGTAGTCAAGGTTGGCTACAAACTCATTCAACTCCCTTGCCTCATCCTCTTTAAGTAATGGACTTCAGTGTTGATTCACCCCCACGTCTAGCTAAAACTATTATTTTTAAATTAAATTAACTAAAACCCACCATCTAAGTTTTTAAAACATAAATAAGTTGTGCCTATTCCCTTATAATTTTGTTTCAAATCAGAGATACTACATACCATTTTTTTGTAATTTAAAAGTTTGAATTTTCCAAATTATGTTTAAATGATTTTCTAAACTTGGACAATATTGGAAAACTATTGGTTTATTTATTTTTAATTTTACACTGCTGGTGACCAAACCTGGGGCCTCAGGCATGCTAGGCAAATGGTCTTTCTATGAGTTATATCTCTCCAGTCATGGAGAAGTTACTGAAAAGAAGCCTGAGCATAACACATTTATACTTAACACAGTATGCTCTGATCGCTTAGCCAAAGGCAGCTATATAATTTATATAGAATTGTTTAGTTTATGTAAGTTCAAAAACTGTAACAAAGAGAAATGTTTATCTCCAACATGGGTTATTAACAAAGTAATTAATGCCCATTAACATTTTCTGTTTTTTGTTTGATTTAGTATTTTAGTTTTGCTGATATTGTTCTAAGACCAGGTCTCAAGTATCTCAGACTGACCTTGTACACCTTATTCCTGCTTCATCATCATGACATCCGCAAATAAAAGCTTACAACTAAGATCATCCGGAATTGGTGTATGATTTTTGATAAATGTGACAGCTTTACCTATGAGAGTCTTAAAACCCTCAAGGGATGTGCTCTTGGAGATCAAATCTCTTGGTAGTACAGTCTAGACGTTATAAAGTTTAAAAGACTCTGTCTAAGCATTGTACGTGACTGTTGAGATTCGATTATGCTCTTCTTGCTATGACCCATCTACTTATTCTGGGTATAAACATTCAAATAAGAAACTATGTCAGGGAAATCCAAGTTTTTGTTTGTTTGRTTGGTTGGTTTGGTTTGCCATTAGGTGTGTTTCATTTTCATTAGCCATGCACGTACTTTCTATGACATCTCAGGACAAACAGGTGGAATTTGGCAGTCCCGTTGGTGGTGGGAGCACCCATTTAAAGATACACTGTCCAACGGCACCTTTGTGAAGTGTGGGGGTCAAAGTTCAGTTTGTGACTAGAATTTGATTTATATATTGCTCTTGCTTCATATCAGGAACAGGCTTCAGAGGAGACAGGGTGAGGTGAGAAATTCCTCCAGTCTAGGCTTACAGAAAATTTTTGTGCATTTTTGCTGCTCAATGATTTCTGGTCTACAGAATCTTCAACCGCCTTTTCTTTTCAGTCTGCGCCTATGTAGCTGCAATTTCCACCATGTGGAAATTTATGGATTTATGGTATGTCTTTTTTTCTTACAATCTGTGGCATCTCAATGGAGCCAGTGCTTCTGCTGTTCCCATATATTTTGCTACAGCAAGAGACAAAAATTCAAGGTTCTTAAAATTCCCTAGATATGTAATTTAACACAGATGAATCAAATAATAACTTTGCTAGTGACTTATTAGTAAGAGGTCACAGCAAAGATGAAATCTGCCAGGCCAGTTATTCTTTCTATGACCATAGGGTTGTATTAGTGAGTGTGTATCTGTGTGCATACGTGTGTGTGTATGTATGTGTGTGTAAATGTTTGAGTGTGAGTGTGAGTGTATACACATAAACTCAAACAATAGGTCCACATATTAAAGATAGCTTTGTAAGCTTAGGTTTTTATAATGTATCTCTGATTTAGAATATCTTTAACTAATCCGGAATTCATTTTGCCAATATATTGAAATGTTTTCACGATGTTCTTATGTGATATTTTTTGAGATAGTTTCAGAATGTTGATATTAACTTCTGCTATCATTTTCATTTTCTWTGTTATCTTTAGAAGGTTACTCAAACTTTTTGAGTGTTGATTGCTAGAAGTATTAAATTATAGATAAACGCTTCAGCAGTTCCCAGGACAAAGTTTAAGTGTTATTTCTTTCTAGAATAATGGTAATGCAGACATTAGATTCAATATGCCAGTTTCCAAAACATTTTTATTTCATGAAATTAAAGAGTATATTTACACACACACATATATGTATATATATATAGAGAGAGAGATAAAATACTAATACATACTGTTTCACTAATGCATACCATAAGAAAAAGTCAATTTTCTCTTTTTTCTTTTTTTATTGAATATATCCTTTATTTACATTTTAAATGTTATTCCCTTTCCCAGTTCCCCTCTCCCAGAAAACCCCTATCCCATCTCCTCTCCCCCTACTTCTATGAGAAAGGTTCATTTTCTTAAAATACTATATAAGTTCTTAAATAAATTGGCAAATTCCTTTGAAATTGATAATTATTTTATGATTAATAATTTCTGATGTATAAGTTGTTTTTGATTAATTAATAGTTTATGAGTTATCAATATTTTGTCTTCATTAATATTGCTCTTGTGTTTGACATACTACATGATCAACATTCATAGGACTTCATTTTTGCTAGTTTCTTCTTAATTTTAAAATATTTCCAGAAGAAATAATTTCCTAGATTAGCACTCAATTCATATATTGGTCCAAATGGTACAACTTATTTCCTGTAGCTACTAAAGTAAATTAGGATTTACTTTAGTTTGTTCCTGTTGATTGAAGATCTGTTGTCATTCTTACTGAAATATGGAATACACCATAATTTTGTTCTTAAAAAATTAAAACCAGACACATTTATTAATCCTTTGAGAATTTATTTTAGAATCCCTAACTATGTCAAAGCTCTTTATTTTGATACTTTTTTGTGGGCTTGGGAGCTATTGCACAGCTTGAAGAAGGCAGGAAACTAAAGAAAAGGGTTTCAGTATGGACTTTTGTCCCTGCCTCCAACTCTCACCAGTTGCATTCAATTTGGATGCTCTTAAATTGCCAACTTTATAATTTACTCTGTGATTTATATCTAGAATTTTACAATTTCTCTAGAACCAGACACATTTTCATTTAGATATCTGAAATAATGGTTTTTACTTACTTCACATGTGCCTTTGCTCAGTGATCAGAGCTGAAATAACTTCAGATATATAAGTCAGAATATATCATTATTTCCCTTTGCAATTAGCTTGCATCTGCTCAGTTTCAGTCTTATCTTTTATAGAAATAGCTATTTGCCATACTGACATACTGACAGAGATTTTTGTTTCCTTTTCATATTCTTTGACTATTCTTGTTATTCCAACCCTCTAAATAGCTTTGATCCATTCTAATAATGGAGAAATATTGTCTAGATAATTATTTTTGTCTTTTCTTATATCATCTACAGTAGTATTCTGAAAATAGGGTATGAATAATTATGGACTCATATCAATAATGACTAAATATTGATATTATGTGACCTACATTATATTATCTCCCATATTTCCATACACTTTGGGCCATGTGGTAGTGAATTGAGCAATCATCAATAATATATGAGCTTTTAAAAACCAATCTACTATTGGAAAGGAAGAATTATGGGCTGTATAAAAGGATTTAATTACATACATTGATCAAGTATGTCAGATAGTTATTCAAATTCTCACTCAACTTTTATTGCCTCAATACACGTTGATGGCATGCCTTTAAAATATGTTTCTTTTAAGAAATACAACATGCATATAAAAATTAAAAAATTATGTCTCAAAAGCCATTCATGTTCCAACAATTGGTCCTATACCCATGCATGGAGGCTGGACTAAGTAAGATCACCAGGTTTAATAAGAAAAAATGTAAGTTGAAAAGAATGGTGGTGGCAGTGACAGGGAATAAAAGAAGAACTTGAGGGGAGGAAATAAGAGCTGGATTTGTTTAAAATACATTGTAACTGAAAAAATTACAAATAAATCAATCAAATAATTGATCTAGGTGATGAGGGTTTTGGCAACATCTCCAGGGTTCCCTTTGTGTTTGTACAATCCACAGCTTTCTTAAGCAGCACATCTAAAATAGAACATTTAAGGAACTTGACAACTTTATAATGGTACAAAATGTGGAGGGATAAATCTAGTAAGTATATAGAATTTCAAGGCCAAAATGGATTTGCAGAATAAAATGATTTAGGAGAAACCAGAAGAGGGCAGTGAAGAAATATAAAAGAAATGATGAATGTATGACTAATTAAACATACAGAGAATGGTGGATTAAGTGCTTCCAAGTAGATTATAACTCACATGGATTTTATGTGACAAATGTGATAAAGAAACCACATGACTCACCTGACATTTTCTAGAATTTATTTGTGGTGCATTTAGAATCATATCTAAGCTAGTTGGGATCTTTGAGAACATTGAGACCTTTGAATTCTTCCACTTGCCAGAGACACACAACTGGCTTGGTGAGATAAGAAGCCAAGCCTGTGGGCAATCACTTAGCCTTGCACACTACATATAACACTCATACTATACCAGCACACAGAGATCTAGACCTCATCCAGAGCCTGAGGCTGGCAAGACTTCAGAGGTAAAAACCAGTGTGTGTGTGTAACAAGGAAATACATGGCCAAGATGAAGAATGCGACCATCTGTTGTGAGAAAGCATCTTCTATAAACGAATGTAATTCTCCTTCACTTCCATGTCCAGGCCCCATCATTAAAATTTACATTAGAGTTATTGCCCATTACTGCTGATCCCACTATTGTCTGCCATGTTAGATGAAAAAATGATGCAAAAATAAATGTTATAGATTTTTAAAGTGGCATATAATAAAGGCCACAGCAGTAAACCCAGGACATTTAACCTCACTCAGACTACTTAGCATAAAAGTCAAGAAGGACAGATATTTTCTAAAGAGAAAGAAAAATGTATTCTTACTACTTCACAGTCTTCTACGACTGAGAGATAATGTTGCAGCACATTAACTATTCCTGTGAAAAATGTATGCAAAGGAGAGACAATTTGTCACTATATAGATGGGTGTCAGAGCTGTAGGTTAAACATTAGTGAGGCAATTTATAGAGACTGTCACTCGGGTCTGCTTATCATGCTACACATCGTCTCAGCCATTTAGTATTTTGTTCACTAGCTATGCAGTGATTTCCATGATTTTGGAGAGATCTGTGTAGAAGTTAAACCATGGTTTCATGAGTGGGTGCCCTTTAATCCACTGTTGAGAAAGAAAAGAAAACAAGTCCTCCAATAGATATGTGAACTTTAAAATAGTTCTATTTATGGAAAAGGGGTAGTTTCACTCCTTCATCAAAAACATGGGAAACTGCACTGAACAACAATTTCCACAAATAATAGAACAATGGTTCGGTTTCTAAAATCCTCCCAAAAATTTTACATAAAATTCTAATAATGTATGTACAACATACTACAACTATATGCTAAAGGGTTAAATGTCACTTAAGATAAACTTCAAGGGTGATGCATACATACAAGAAGAGTTTCTTCTTTTGCAGAACTGTCCTTCCTACATTGTATAACTTGCCATGCTTTCACCTCTTCATTTGGACAGCGAAATTCTGGTACACAAAATAAATCTGGAAATAGTAACTCCAATGGATACTACATGTATTTCAGAGAGGGTTTTTTTGCTTTGTTTGTTTTAGTTGTGTTTTGTTTTGTTTTTCTGTTTCACTAAAAATTGACCATGTTTCATATGGATTTTAAAATGAAGCTAGTGAACCTGAAAAGTAGCAATGAAGTATTGGTTTCCAAAAAGTTTGAGCATCAACAAAAACGAAGTTTTACTGTAAGATCCTGCAGTTTATTTTATTAACCGTTTGGTTCTGATGATATATTCATTGTGTCATAAATAGGATAAAATTCCTGATTTGGCTATTGCAGAAGAAACAAAAAAAACCTATAAACACTATATTTATTGCTAAAAGCACACTTGCCTAATCATTAATATTTTCTTGATTATGTTCTATAGTTTCGATCACACAAGCATTAAAACATCCAATAAACTAGATAGACAAGTATACATTTCCAATTACTAGATTAGGACATGAGGTTCAAGAATAGCAGTTTTCCTACCATGTGGTCAGTGAAAGATAGTGCTGGCTTCTAATTCCCCACTTTGATTCTGTTTTCATACTGAGCCCTTTGTTTAAGAAGTTCAGAAATTGACAAGACACCCTGACAAAGGTCCTGTAACTCAGGCTGAAGACAGGGTGAAGAGAGAATGACAAAAGGACAGATACAACCAGGGAAGTGGCATTCACTTGATCATAAACATGATACTCTTCATGGAAGAATTACCATCTTATTAAGTGCCATTTATTACATTCTAGCGGTGTGCTATGTTCTTGGTAGGCTGTCCACATAAATGGATCTTTATTCTCTTCTCAGTTGGATCACTGTAAGGAGAAAGCTTAGAAGCAATAATTCTGCCTAACACACAGTCATGCAATTGCCTTTAGAGTCACAAATGATAAACACATGTGATTCAGATCAAATAGAACTGATAAACTAGAGAAACTCTGTTCTTTGCTCAGCAATGAGACCACATAGACAGCTTTTGAGCAAGAGGGTGATTTCTGCTGTGATAGGGAAGAGATGTATTACAGAGGATGCTGTTTGAAAAGTTATTACAGGAATTCAGTCAATAAGTGCTTAAGAGACTCTAGTAGGCGCTGTCAGCAGAGCTGAGGAATACAGATTGGAGAGGTCAAACCGATAGTGCTTGCTGAACACTTGCATTCTTGGGATCAAAGATGAGAATATCCTTACATCTTTTGGCTTGAGAAAATTAGTTCGATTTTCAACTCATGAACACTGTCTTGTGGAAGTGATAAATTGGAGCTAAATAAAAATACGAGCAAACTTTTGATGCATAATTGATAGTTAGCTAGTATTAGCATTAGAATGTGGAAAGTATGTTGGAAAGCTGATATTTTCGTGTGGTTATATAGCTGCTGACACTGCTGAGTGTGTGTGTTTGTGTGTGTGTGTGTGTGTGTGTGTTTTGTTAATGTCTTCATATCTTATGGTGATATTGGTAATATTGCTATCCTCAGGCTGAGACAGAGCAGAGTAACTTGTCTCTCCAAGCTTAAATCCAGATTAAAATACAAATTGCTGTCATTATTGGAATTTTCAGCTTCTGGACCTACAGTCATTGCTACCACATGCTTGGATAATGAATAATGTCTCTGTCTTTAAGCTTTTAAGGATAGATTATGTATTTTAGACACTGTAAAACGATGGTTTCATATATTTCTTTTTATTTTTTGTTCTATAAAGATTACTCTCCTAATTTGTTGAAATGATTTACTTGTCTGAGAAAAAAGTAACTATAATATAAACATGGACCTATAAGATTAATCGTGTAAATGGTATTTTATAGTGTGCATTTTCTGGGTACAAGAAGAGGGATAAACAAAGAAATGACTGGGGTGATAGAGATCTAGGAAGAATTACATGAAGATTTGAATTGGATCTTGGTAATAAGGATTAAAAAAAATCTTAAAAATTGAATGTAAAAAGGGCAAATCGGGAGACAGATTTTCAGAGAATGTCTTTCAGGTAGTGTGTTTTAGGAAGACTTGTGGCAAAGAACATGAACCGCAGAACGAGAGAGATGACCAGACTACAAGCTGCAAATGGGACTTCCTGCTTAGGAAGCAGCTCACACCATTTCATTAAAGTAAATATTAATGTATAGATGTAAAAATAGAAAACAAAACTAAATCACACTCAGCTCTTCCCTTCCACCAGGGGTATAAAGGGAATAATGGTATGAAGTCTCCCAGACTGTATCGTGAGTGCCACATTAACAGCACCAATGAGCAGAGTTAGCCAAGAGGAAAGGAGGGTCAGATGCCCCATCAGCAATGTTGCCAGCCTAGACCTTCTGTGCTTGTAATAAAAAGTGAAATAATCAGCAAGTTACATTCAGGAGATTATTACTTCTGTAGTCTGACCTAAAACATCTTAAGGACTTGACTTTGCTGAGTTTTTCAAAGTTGTTGTTAAATATTTCACTCAAGTAGATCTCAACAAGAATATCTTCAATAACTCCTTTGCGATCATTTTTAAGCCTCAAGTCACACATGACCTCTTTCTGTTAATCAAGCTACTCATTCAAAAACACTGTGTAAAACCGTAATTGTCCAGACCATGAAGCTGGAGCCAAAACTGTCCTCTGTATATATAGATGACTGGACAGAATTCTGATATTTTTATTTTTATTTTATTTTATTTTATTTTATTTTATTTTATTTTATTTTATTTTATTTACATTTCAAGTGCTAGCCCTTACCCAGTTTCCCCCTCTCCCGGAAACTCTTTCCTATCCCCCCTCCCCCTGCTTCTATGAGGGTGTTCCTCCACCCACCCATCCACTCCCACCTCCCTGTCCTCAATTCCCCTACACTGGGGCATCTACCAAGTCTTCATAGGACCAAGGACCTCTCCTCCCATTGATGCCTAACAGTGCTGTCCTCTGCTGCATATTCAACCAAAGCCATGTGTACTCCTTGGTGGCATAGATCCAGAGAGCTCTGGGGAGTCTGGTTGGTTGATATTGCTGTTCTTCCTATGGGGTTGCAAACCCCTTCAGCTCCTTCAGTCCTTTCTCTAACTCCTCCATTGGGGGCCCTGCACTCAGTGCAATGGTTGGCTGCAAGTGTCTGACTGTATTTATAAGGCTCTGGCAAGACCTCTCAGGAGACAGCCATAACAGGCTCCTTTCAGCAAGTCTTTCTAAGCACTGACAATAGGGTTGGAGTTTATTGACTGTATCTGGGATGAATCCCCAGGTGGGATAGTCTCTGGATGGCCTTCCCTTCAGTCTCTGCTCTGCACTTTGTCTCCATATTTGCTCCTGTGAGTATTTTGTTGCTGGGTCTAAGAAGGTCAGAAGCACCCACACTTTGGTCTTTCTTCTTCTTGAGCTTCATTTGGTCTGTGAATGTATCTTGGGTATTCAGAGCTTTTTATCTCATTTTAGAAAGCTCCTTTTGCATTTTTTTCTGAGTTAATAGCACACTGTTTTGAACACTCTAGGATGTCCAAGCCTTCTCCCTTTAGAAGACATGATGCAGGGAGGTAGCTTTACCTTTTGAAAGTATCTTTAAGGAATAAAATAGAGATGAAAATGAAATAATCATATTTTAAATTAATTCAAAATACCTCAATTTTAGAGTTTAATGTGTCAATAGGCTTCTGTACCTATCACGCTGGTTACAATTTCAGTATGAAATGTTATTACAGGTTTATAATTTGAATATTTGATTCCCTTCTAGCAGAATTATTTGGAGAAGTGCTAAAAATTCAGATGATTTGGTGCCACTTAACTAAGGTGCTCATTATGGGTATGGCAATGGAGGCTGGTTGCCAGTTTGTATCTCTTTGCTTCCTATCTGCTACAAGGCGAGACTCCTCTCCCACATATTTGTATAGTCATGATCCTATGCATAACTAAGAGTCGAGAATGAAAAGAGCAGAAGATTATGGATAAAACCTCCAAGACTGAAAACTAAAAGAAGTTCTTTATTCCGTTAAATTAATTGTGTCATATGTTGCCACAGTGATGAAAAGCTTATTACTAATTCCAACTAATACAGAAAGCAAGTGCTAAAAGTGGGGTCACTGCTTTCAATAAACCTAAAATGTAGTTCAGAAATTTTGGAAAAAGGCATATGAGAAGGATTTGAAAATGTATGAAGATTAGTATTAGTCAAAGCCTAAAGTATACTTGACTGAGTGATTCCAGTGCAAGCTCAGAAGTCAAGAATACAGACAGCTAAGAATGAACTCATAAAGATGCAAACAGAAAGACTCTACTGAGCATAGGAATATTTGTGTTTTGTTATGATGATGGGTTGCATAGACCTTTTGCCACCCCACCTTAATGCTCCAGGAATAGGTTGCACTACCAGCAGCCACCCAGATAATATTGGATCAGCAGAGGAAACACATACATACAAGCACACACACACACACACACACACACACACACACACACACACACACTCACACACACACTGCTGATTGGTTTCAACCTGCCTTGGCTCAAATGCTGGGCACCTGCAATCTACCACTGCTAGAGTTCCCTTCCCAACTATTAGCTCATCAATTCTCAACCTGCCCTAGCTTCAATTGCTCAGTTACCTTTAGTCCCAGCTCAGCATCACAACTTCCCTCCTGGAAAAGTGGCCAATGGCCACTCTGCTTAGATCTCACATGGCTGTTTGGCCTTTCTCCCTCTGAAGCATGGTGAGCAACTCCTTTCCTCATTATCTCTCTCTTGAATCTGCTATTTCACCTCCAGAGACCTGGAAGTCTCACCTATCCTCCCAGCTCATTGGCTGCTAGCATCTTTATTGATGAATCAAGATCCACCTGGGGACTAGGACCACCCCTACAGTGATGAATATCTCCACCTGCTATCAATTACCTGACACCTCATGGGTAGTAGAGTTTAAGCTAGTGAAGGAGTGTTTAAGACAGTTCGGTATCTTGGCTGTGGCATTGTTAGTAATAACATCTTTAGACAGGTTTGTTTTGAGAATTGCAAACAAGGAGTAGTTCAGAAGTTTTGGGAAACTTTGAGAAAGGCAATGAGTAAACTGGATGCCAAGCAAAATGTACTTGTTAACAATATTAGTATCATTAAAAAAATAAGCTAATTACTATCAACTGGGAAAAGAAAAGATACCTTAAGAATACCTTAGGAATAAATATGACCACATTGAAGCCAGGACTAAGTTTATAAAAGATAAAACTGCTTAAAAGTGCTCTGCAGTCCTCTGGTTACATAGGGTTGCTGAGGAAAGTATTTATTCATATTAAGAAACCTAAGCAACTGAGAGAATGTTATGTCCACTTTTCAAGGAAAAGAGGCTGCTTCTCGAAAAGAAAGCAGGCCTTGATGTTCTCCACATGATGCTAATTTTATAGACATAACAGATGGCAAGATATGTGGAAAAGAGGAAGCCTGGTGGTAATAAATTCTTGAATGAATGTATGCTATTGACATGGGTATGACCATCTGAAGACTCTAGACTCATACACAGAGGTAATTGGCAAAGATTCTGCTACTGCGGCGAGGCTCAGAATGAAATGGCAAAGCTTTACTTGGGATATAAGTGTGGATATTAATAGTATATATAGAAAATACCCACCATCACTTTTCCTCCTAGATTTTTACAATCCTAAAACTGCTCTCTTATAGAGACTGTTCTCACCAAGATTAGCTAAAATCTGCCTCCTTGATGCATCTGTATACTCTAAACCTTGCCTCCTTAATTATCTGTTATAACCCTACCTCCGTATTAAGCTGCATACAATAAACCTGCCTCTCTGTTCAATTTTTTTTTTTTATAGAAAAACCTGCTAAACTTCCAGGGCACTATAGTTTCTTAGATATATCTACCACAAGGCCGGAACCACCTGATCCCAAATATCTGTTTCTGTATATGTCTATTATTTCTTTATTCTGTTTTTACCCAACTCTGTTCTATCCCTAGGAACTGTTAGAGAATGAAATAGCAAGAGCTACACTGTCATCAAGGGTCCCACCTAGATTTGAAAGGAAAACATGAGATACAAAAGAGTGTATGTGAGGATCATAATCCCCCAAAAGATTCCCTGGGAGGGTAGTGCTTGAAGCTTTGTGTGTCAACTCAAAGATTCCAGAAATATGGAATATCTCCTGAGGAAAACTGCTGACAGGAATAAATCATTCTAGGAAAGATGAGAAACAATGTGGGATACAGGATTACAAAGCTCTAGTGATAGAGCTACTCAAGGCCCTTGTACTTCATATTCTGACACTATGCATCTTGGGATGCTGCATAGAGCTAAAGAATTTAGTGTTTTCCCTGTTAGATTTATTTTTCTGTCATTGGTTTTATTTATTTTGTTTTGTTTTGGTCTGTGCCTTCCTTCTTATTCCCTATTACTTCATTTTAGAATTGGGATGTTTTTATTATTTACATCTTAGAAATACATAACTTTCTGTTTGACTTYATAGTGGGTCATAGGTAAGAGTTTGGTTTGCATCTCAGAAGATAATTTTCATTTTGTCTTTAAGTCAAGTCCATAATGGCTAAAATGATGCTGAATCTCAGAGACAGACAATTCATTCTGAGATGGGTGGAAGCCTTTGGAAGCCAGGGTAAAATGTTAAAATCTGAGTGGGCAATGCCCCTTACACCTCTTAAGAACATTAAATGCTTGCTTTCTAGTTTTTAGTGTTTTTAGGAAAGTGGTAGAGAGTGCAAGTTAGCACATCGATGGGAAAAAGTAATCATTGTGGACATGTTCTTGCGAGTTATAGATTGTATTGGTTCTTTTTTAATCTCTCTCTGCTCCTTTGCTTGTATGAAATGAACTCAGCCTTCCATTAGTGAAAATAGAGCTTTCTTATCAAATACCTATCAAGTAGGTACTTGGGTGCCTTACACCCAAATGTCCAAGACCTTCTGCAATCTAATCCTGCTGTTTCACCAGAGTTGTACTGTGTTTGAGTTTGTGATAGTGTCATTATGTTTTCCCATCTCGAACTGTCATTTAGAATGTGGAAATAGTATTTCAGCTAAGATGCTTGCTCACAGCTCTCAGTGACATTCTTAACATACAGGAGTAAGTAGGGATTGTAACTGGGCAATATTGATAAATAGCCTGTGGATATTAAGAGAAAAATATCAAAACTTTGGGTACATTAGGAAAAAAGAAAGTCTTTATATGCCATGAAATATAATGTGATAGATAAGGTAGAGGGTGACCAAGGTTTGCCAAGAGACAAAGGTCATTGCTGTAAAATAATTACCTAGAAAAAATGGTTTCAGGTTAAAAGAGATGTAATGTATTATAAAGTTTTATACAGTATGTCTTTCTTATTGAGACAAAAGCAGTGCTTCCAGCTGGTTGCAAAACAAAGAGGTCTCTTGACAAGACACTTCAGACTAATGGAAAATGAAAGGTATGGCTCCTTACTGAGATTCTGTATTCAAACAGTGGCTTCTTTTTCAAGCATCACAGTGTGGCTGGGTTGCTCTTTCCAACACAGAAAATATTCCATTAATGAAAAGAAGCTCCATCAAAATAATCATATTGCATGATATTCCCATAGTGTCTGGATGCCATGCCAACCTTTCACAGGAAATCAAATAAAGTAGACCTAGGGAGAATTTTATAGCAATCTACCCTTTTTAAATGTCATATTTCATCAATCTAAAATTTATCAAATATTGTAACCAACTCAAATATAAGATGTGCATGTTAGCACACATATCTATGTACAAAATAATAGATCATTTACTCAAAAGAGTTTGCCTAAAAGACATAACTGTCAACATCTTTTTCATCTAAATTGTAAACAGACTTATTTATCAAATATATTAAAGGCTACTTTTTGCCTAGAAGAGAACACATACTGTGGGCATGAATAAAATACTATCTTATTTTAGAGTTATATGAAATTTTTGAAAAGCTATTTGGAGGTTCTCTGATGTGTTAGCTTATCCCAAACAAGACTAAAAATAAAAGAGTTAGTGTCAAAAATCTGTTATACAGACATTTTCTAAAAACCCAGAAAGCTTATGTTAGATGGAAGTAAGTAAAAGACAAGAAATATTTAAAGGAAAATAGAAATATTTTAGAAATAATGACCACTCAGATAAATATCTAATATCACTATCTACCAATTAATATTGTGTAGTTATTGAAATGTTGGCTATTATTTATCTACTGCTATTATTGTCATTAGAATCCACATCTGTTTTAGCAAGGTTCTTTCGATGAGACAAATCTATATCTATATACTTTTGTGAAGGAGAAAAGTGAAGTAAGGTAGTATGGGTTTTACATTCAGATGGAGGTAATTCATTTATAAGATGCTGGTATGTCCAGGATCATTTGAGAAATACTATGCACCATCAAAAGCATCTAATAACCTGGATTGGTGGCCAGAAGACTGTCACAGATTGTTTCTGTAGAGCAGTGCACTTCTAGGCCAAATAGCTCTTACTTCCCAGAAATAGATATAGTCATATTAATGTTTCAAAAGACCATCCTGATTATATTGAAGAAAACTGAAAAGAGAGTTCATTAGTGCAGGTTCAGTAATAATTTGCTAGTTAGCCTATTAATTGTGTTTTTTAAGTAGTGTACACTAGGTTTGAATGCAGATTATAAATCCAAACTGCCTATGTTTGACCATAGCCTCTCGTACTATCCATATGATTTAGTAAGCTATTGCCTCTATTTGGCATTTTTTCCTACCAAAGGATTGTAGGAATACTAATAACTCCTATTTCAATAGTTATCATGAGAAAGAAATGAGATGATATAAAACTTAGCAGACATATGATATACACAAAAATGAGTATTTTTCTATTACTGGAACAGTGGGGATTGGATCAAGAGGAAACAGCTACGCATTTGAATATATTGATCTCAGCATAGAACTTCCAAGATGACTGGAAGCAGAAGGAATAGTTATGCACTATTTACTGATATAGAAATACCTGAAGAGGACAACGGGTTGTGGAAGGAATGGTGACTTCAAACACTATCATATTATATTAAAAATAATGGTCTGGTAAAATGTTTCATTAATTTTTAGTTATGTGCAGAGGAGCATATAGATTAGGCTAAGTGTTAAAAATCAACAACTAAGTTTAGAAAAAACTCAGGAGATGGCAGATGTTGGCRAGGATRTGGAGAAAGAGGAACACTCCTACACTGCTGGTGGGACTGCAAGCTGGTACAGCCACTCTGGAAATCAGTCTGGAGGTTCCTCAGAAAACTGGACACTATACTTCYGGGGGACCCAGCCATACCACTCCTGGGCATATATCCAGAAGATTCCCCAGCATGCAATAAGGATACATGCTCCACAATGTTCATAGCAGCCTTATTTATAATAGCCAGAAACTGGAGGGAACCCAGGTGTCCCTCACCGGAGGAATGGATACAGAAAATGTGGTATATATACACAATGGAGTACTATTCAGCCATTAGAAACAATGAATTCATGAAATTCTTAGAGAAATGGATRGAGCTGGARAGCATCATACTGAGTGAAGTAACCCAGTCTCAAAAGAATACMCATGGCATGCACTCACTGATAAGTGGATATTAGCCTAGAATCTTGGAACACCATAGACACAATCCACCTATCAAATGCTATCCAACAAGAAGGAAAAAGTGGACCCAGGTTCTGGAAAGGCCCAATGCAGCAGTGCAGGGTAATACCAGAACAGGGAAGTGGGAAGAGGTGAATAGGGGAACAAGGGGATGGAAAAAGACATATGGGACATCTGGGGCGCGGGGAAACCAGAAAAAGGGAAATGAAATGTAAATAAAGAATATATCCAATAAAAAAAAGAAAATCGATGTAATTTTTTAACCTTATTTAATTGCTGCTTGACTGGGTAACACAAAGCAGGGTCCCTCTCTGGGGACGAATCTCTGTAGTTCTGCAGCAAGTGCGATGTTTTCGTTTCACAGAGATTTTGGCTAACATTTGAACAATGGTAAAGCACTGGACTTGTATTATCAAAACAACACTGCTTAAGCTTTCTAAAAATGTGTATCCATGTGTGATTGTGTGTGTTGTTTAAACTCATGCGTGCTGGTGACCCTGTTAATGGTGCGCATGTGCATAAAGAAGACAGAAATGATCTTTCAACGTTGTTCCTCATGACAGCAGTCTACCTTAGTTGTGATATAGGTTTTTCTCATTGGATCTAGGGATTGCTGATTAGGACAGGCTAGTTGACCCATGAATCCCAGGGATCCTCAGGTTTCCACATCCCTAGTGATAATGTTATTAATGCATGAAACTATAGCTTTTTTTATTAGTTCTATGGTTCAAACAGTTATTGGCTTGTGAGACATGCATTTTACCAACTGAGCCTCCTCCCTAACTCATGTAATATCTTTTAAACAATCTGACTTGCTTAAGAATGAGTTGTTGTGCGGGAGTGTATTGTCTAGATAAGAATACATTGTTTCTAACAGTAGTAATAGACATGCTGAAGTGAAAGGGATAAATCCTGTGAGGTCCCAGTTCTAGACAACACAACAACAACAACAACAACAACAACAACAGCAACAACAAAATTCCACGGGCAACTAATAGCCTCTACGAGAGAAAATTAACCTGTCTCAGGGATGAGCCCACTCTATAAAAAATGTTCTCTATAAAAGTAGCCTATAAATTTTTTCCTGAAATTATATATACAGAAGCAAAAAACAAACAAAAATTCCAAACAAACAAATATAAAAACAGRCTCAGAAGGTTGTGTTATACATTATTTAAGTATTTATGCATATGTGACATGGATAAGTAAAGATAAAGAAGCCACAAATTAGAGCAGAAATGAGGGTGAGGGACATGGGAAGATTTAGAAGAGGAAAGGAATTTAATTATATTTTAATTAAAATAAAAGATTAAAATCCCTAGTGACCTAAGTGTTTTTAAAAATTATTCTTAAATATTTTATTTATCCATGTGAAAGTTGTTAAATAATTAATGCATTTTCTTATAGCCTTAATTGCTACTTTTATCCTTTATAATGTTTTGAATTCATCAACCTGAATGCTAAGTAGATAAGTTTCCATAAATTTTAAAGAATTATTGGTATTAACTTATTATTTCTTTTGATTTGTTAATGATTTCGTACTCATATGAAGGGATATTGCATTTCTGGCCAATCCTTGAAATTACACGATGATTAAATGACTTGTCGTTTCTGTTTTTTCAATTTCTAGTCTGCTCCCAGTTCTCAAGAGGAGTCTATGCGATTTTTGGATTTTATGACAAGAAGTCTGTAAATACCATCACATCATTCTGTGGGACACTCCATGTGTCCTTCATCACACCCAGCTTCCCGACTGATGGCACACATCCATTTGTCATCCAGATGCGACCTGACCTCAAAGGAGCACTCCTTAGCTTGATTGAGTACTACCAATGGGACAAATTCGCATACCTCTATGACAGTGACAGAGGTAGGTGACAGAACATATTCCCTTTTAATGGGTCAAACACAGCATTTGCCCTTGGTGTTTATATATGGTGTTATAGTACTATGAAAGTATATGAACTCCAAAGAATTTCTTGATTTGATTTTGCTGTGAAATCACTTACGAACAATGATTTTTAAATATGGATGCATATTTAAAGTAAAATCGAAAGAAAAAAATCAAGAAAACAAGAATCAAGAGGGATGGAATACAAAGCCCAGTATTTGAGAGCACAGTTGATAGGGATAGTCCGTGACTAGCTAATGACTTAGTATCCAATCCTAGCAGAAAACAGTTTGTCGTGTGTGCAACAAAGACCCCATAATGACTGTGCTACTAATCAGAGGAGAAGTGATATAAGAGATTTGGTATAAACATATAAGTAGAAATTTTCATAGTATAGTTTATATTTATGAGATCTTGTTTAATGTAAAAGATTTACTAGGCAGAAAGTGTCCATTCTAGCCTTGCTTTAAAATAAAGTCTGCAAACCTCAAAGAAGTTACAGGTTGCTCATGGGATCATGATCTACCCGCGTGTGGGATAGTCCATACTGGCTGATATCCAACCCATGCTGCTCTGTATAATTCTACAAAATTTTTGTTGTTGCTATTGAAATCTATGAACAAATTGGTGATGGTGAAATCTTCTTTTGTTTCTATATTATTTGTTGTTGAGTGGTTTGGGGGCTGAGATTTTAACATTTATTGGATCCAGAATGAGGATAAATGAGTCTGCATATATTTCACATTCTATAAACAATTTTGTGTGGATATTCATTTTTGGAGACTACATATAAGTAAAAACGAGAGGGTAAAGAATCATATAAAAAATAGCTAAGCTCCACAATGCTTCATTCAGAAGCTCACTTCCTGCATAACTGAAAATTTTAAATGAAACCCAGAATTCTCTTTTGATCAAGATAGGGCACTTTGTTACGCTGAAGGGCAGGCTGGAAGGGAATCATTCTCCACTGATCACTTAGACTTCCCTGGTTTCAGTGATTCCGATGCAGGCTTACTTAAGCTAGGTGACTTTCCTTGGCCCTGTTCTCCTGAACCATGGCATGACTTTCCTCCATGTAAAAGCCAGTTAGCACTTTATAAACTGAAAGAAAAATCCATGTCAACAGCTTTGTGCCTGCTTTGCAAAGATTTGATACCTATGCTATGCTTGAAAACTCTTAACAGAGTTAGTTATGTACAGTTAATGTAGATTTTAAGCTTCAGGATGACTTTTATCTAAATGTGATAAAATGACTTATAGGAAGGAGTTTAATGGATTTTGCCTTTCCTTTTTGTGCCTCCCATTGCTACTTTTTTAGAACATGGTCTCGCTACAACACTTTTAGAAACTAGGCATATTTCTAATCCATTTCTTATATTTGCATCCTAGTGACAATATTTCTGCCATCTATATGTATTTCATATTTAGAGGTTTCTCTTCAGAACCATATCCACAGGCCAATGTACCACCACATATATAGAACCTATCTCTAATGATACACAAATCTCTATGCAATCCATTTTCAACAAATCAGATAAAATTATTTTAAATGTGTTTCTTTTGCCAGCATCAAACTCTCTATCCCCTCTCTTGAAACACTACAATGACTTCATTGCATTGTAATGAGAATAACATCAACATTCTCCGTCTTGTTTTCAGGCTTTATAATACTTGAGTATTGCCCAGTTCTTTATTGAGTTCTTAAGACTTGCACTTTCACTAAATCTAAGTCCTAAATCTGATTGACCTTCATTTATTCTCTGAGATGAGCCAAACTCTTTCACCTTGAAAGTCTGCAGAGTACTAAAATTTGTAGAGCCTTTTGGTGTCTGCTTCAATATATCATTTCCTGAGAGACACCTTTCATACTGACATTCCTTCACAAAATGTCTGAGTCCTCTTCTTAGGGTGTATGACAATTCATAATTAATAGCAAGGATTCTGTCATCCAGGAGCTATTTATTGATCTCCTACTGTATTCCAGGGAATGAATTAGCTAACCAGGATGAGATCTTTTTTTCTTATTTATGGTTTTACTGTTAGCTGCAAGAAGGCAATATCTAGGAGCACTTATCATAATGGGCGTAACTTTTTAACTGAACATGCAGAGCTACAGGTAAGGCTAGACACAGGGTTGGTATTTGGTAAACAGTGGCAATAAGTGAATGAGTTAAATGTTTGAGCATCTTAAATTTAATCTGCTATTAAAAGTGGAATCATGATTGTGAAGTTGAAGGGTCGGAAGAAGAACTTTTTACTCATGAATGAAGTCAAAGGAGAATGTACCTCATCTTTTCTTTTGCCGTATCTCTGTTATTCACATTGGTTAAAAGTGAGTCTCAAAAGCTGACTTACAAAGAGAAAGAGAAACACGACTTAAAGAGAGATACTCAGAAATAAAAGGAGCTGGGGAAACTGCAAGTGAGGAGAGATGGACCTATGTAATTGCAGAGAGAATCTGGGGCACTTTACAACGATTCTATTAATACCCTCAAAATACTTAATGAAATTGGAAGGTTGAGATAATCTCCAATTATTAAATTATACTAATTGGTTTGAGTCAAGTGTATCTGTTGGCCAAAGAACATTAGTGTGATAATATTAAGTAATTATATATTAAAGCCATAGTGACCTTATGACCACATTTTTGAGGTTATATCAAGTAGCTGCCGATGTTTTAATGTACAGAGTATTACACAGGCCTTCCGTCTGCAACTGTTTCCAGAGATAAATTGTAAGACTCTCAAACTACTCAAACAGCTTTGGCCTTGGTGAAATGTTTATTAGCTCATGGAAATGGGATTATTATTGCTGACCACTTTTGTCTTATCAATGACTTAATTTATATGACTCTGCATAATATTAAAATACTTCCACTCATTCTGTAAGCTATTTCTTTCCTCTTTCTCTGTCCTTTCATGTATCTCATTCTCACAGTAGAGCTACATGATTGATGTCCAGCTGACCTCGACACACCAACTCAATCTTGTTGATCATGATTTTTAAAACAATTCCATAATTTCCTCCACTTCGGGCCCCTGTTTCAACCAATTTGATCCATTCTCAATAGGGTCTCCACACTCCCTCTTCGACTACATGGATTTGTGTAACTTATAGTGTTACATTATGATGTTCAACAGATAAATGTTCTTTGCATAGCATGAATCCCAGGCATTGAAATTCCCTCCCCAACAATATTTTGCCCAGATATATAAACTCCATGAAAGAAAATTAGACAAATTTTTATTTCATCATATTGCCCTTAAGGAATACTGTAATTAGTTTGTTTTCCAAAATCCATCAAACTCTGAGGTTACATCCTGCAGAAACATTGGAAGCCTTGAATGTTTGTGAGGAATCATCTTCCACCAGGCTCAGAATACCAGTGGAAGGAAATCAGATGCTACTCCTCCAAAGAATACTGACACCTCAGAATTTCTGGTGTCTTCTCTTTATCCAGCCACTTGGCAGCAGCCTGGTACTTCTTGAGGACTCTGTGCCCTTCCTTAAAGCCTTGTGCAATTATTAAATTGGGAGTAGGTTGATAGAGGTTTGAAATATGTTTAACTAGAGGGGGGTAATGGATCAGCCCTGTCCAGCCATTAGTCCTTGGGATTTTAATCATTGGATACAGGTAAAAAGTATTTGAATTTGAGTCCAAAGACATGTTTATTGGTTCAATGTCAAAGAAGAGAGGTGATATATTTCTCTGGACAGTAAGTAGAAACAGAATCAATTCCTCTTTCTATATTTATGTTTTGGTTTTATTTTGAGCAAATACTGTTTATCCCCTAAAGGGAAGGAACTTGATTCCAGGTCAAAGAAATCATCTAGCATAGAACTAAGAGGCTTCAAAACTGCATTTTCTTCTTAATGCCATGAGAAAGATGATGAGGAATATACATGATAATCTAATCTAGTCTAGGCACAGTGCCATGAGTTAGTGAGCTCTGCCTGGAAGAATGAGTGAGGGAGTGGAATTTTTATGCAATGAACAAAATATTGTTTTGTTTTTATTAATTTTGTTATTTATTTAAATTTCAAATGTTCTACTCCCTTCCTGGTCCCCCAGCCCCCTCTTTGCCTCTAAGAAAGTGATTTGTCACCCACCCACCCACTCCTGCCTCACCCCTTTGTTCCTTTTCTCTGAGGCATCAAACCTCCACAGGACCAAAGGCCTCCCCTCCCACTGATGCCGGATAAGGCAGTCCTATGCTATATGCAGCGGGAGCCATGGACTGACTCATGTATATTCTTTGCTTGCTAGTTTAGTCCCTGGGAATTCTGAGGGGTCTGGTTAGTTGATACTGTTTTTCTTCCTATGAGGTTGCAATCCCTTTCAGCTCCTTCAGTCCTTGTCCTAACTATTCCATTGGGGTCCTTGGGCTCAGGCAAATGGTTGGCTGTGAGTGGCACTGTCTTAGGTGTTGGCAGAGCCTCTCAGAGGACAGCCATACAAGGCTACTGTCTGCAAGCATATTTTGGCATCAGTAATTGTATCAGTCTTTGGTGTCTACAGATGGGATGGATCCCAAGGTGATGGCTTTTCCTTCAGTCTCTGCTTCATTTTTTGTCTCTGTGTTTCCCTTAGACAGCAACAATTTAGGGTTAAAAATTTTGAGATGGGTGGGTGGCCCCCTGGGTGGCCCCCTCCCTCAACTGGGGACAAGTAAAATATTTTTAAGAATGTAGACTGTTCTGAATAGAATATACTTTGGGAGTTACCATTTTAAATTTCAGCCCTTAATAAGCAAACAAAAGAACGCTATATCTAAATTTTTTTCTCACAGTTATTCACAGTAGGTTCAAATGAAATTAGTATTTAGTGCTAGTCATATTTTGATTTTTTGTTTTTTAAATTTTTTTTTGTTTTTTTTATACTTTTTTTATTGGATATATTATTTATTTACATTTCATTTCCCTTTTTCTGGTTTCCCTGCCCCCCAGATGTCCCATATGTCTTTCTCCCTCCCCTTGTTCCCCTATTCACCCCTKCCCACTTCCCTGTTCTGGTATACCCCTGCATTGCTGCATTGGGCCTTTCCAGAACCTGGGTCCACTYTTTYYTTCTTGTYDGACAGCATTTGDTAGGTRGATTGTGTCTWTGGTGTTCCAAGATTCTAGGYTAATATCCACTTATCAGTGAGTGCATGCCATGTGTATTCTTTTGAGACTGGGTTACTTCACTCAGTATGATGCTCTCCAACTCCATCCATTTCTCTAAGAATTTCATGAATTCATAGCTAATAAACAGATCATGCATACAGAGCCTATTGCTTAACTATGTTGAATTAGTTATTTCTTTCTCTATCCAAATGTCTAAGAATTCAGTAGCTTTGAGAATTTAATTTTCTTCTCATCATATATTTGGAACGCTTTAAGATTATATTTAAAATTATTAAAAGGAATAGTTAATTTTCCATTTTCTTCTGATTTCACAGGGACTTATCTCAACATCTTTATTTTTTAAATTTTTCAGAAACAAGATCTAAGAAAGCTGATATGATACATTGAATGGGTATTGAGTGAATATAGCTCACTGATAGCTTTATATAAACCAATTTTATGCAGAACATTCAATTCCCAAAATATTTATATTAATTAAGGAATTCATGTAATGATAAAGAAATCCCTGTGTATAGAGAAGAAAAAATACCCAGGTTACTCCATCTCCTAATTAAATTATAGGGCAAGAGAACAGCAGCATGCATGAGGGTTGTGAATAAAGAGTTGAGTTATCTTTATATGTAGAATGCACATTTTTTGGTGGTATATAAGATTAAAATCATTGCGCTTTTGGTACAGCAGACAGGGCATCAGTGTCAGGAATTTAAAAATCTTGTATGAACTGTGAAGAAATCGTCAGTAGAACTCTTACAAGGTTGTCAGCTGTGAGGGATGAGGAACTTGATTGAGTAACTGAGAGCTTGAAAAATAATCTGAGTGGATTCCTGAGCAAGGATCTACACTCTCTTTAAATTTTGTGTGAGACCAAACCTCAACTTGTTATGCAGTGACAACTGACAGAACATATATCAAATCTGATATAGCATTATCTGAGAAGTTGAAGTTTTAATAAATAGAAGTAACTTAGGTTACACAGCTTCGAAAATATTAATCCAAAGATCTTTTTAATAATGGAGTCTACATTGAGTTCACGTTACTTGAGACACAGAATAAATGAGTTTGAAATTTAGTCATGAAAAATATCCATTATCTTTTATTTTTATGTATTAGCCCATCTTCTTTGACACTGTGAATTGCCAATAAATTTTAGGCTTACATTTGTCACTTGATGAAATCTACTTAGAGATTTATAAGTGAATTTATATTTAAATTTTCTTATAGTATCTGTCAAAGACAAGACAATGCCAAATGCATTAGCACTTGGAATTTTTGGTGTGGAAATTTCACAATTTCATAAAATTACAATAAATTAATAAAATACAATAAAATAACTTGGTGCATAGAATTAAAGGATGTTCCCTCGAATAGCTACATGTTAAAATGGGGAGACCATGATCTTTACATATGATCATGTTTTGACGGTGACTAGAGGCACTTGTCTGATAATTAGAAGATAGAAAGACAGTGGAGTAGTTAGAAAATATGTTTTCCCGCAGCATGTAGCTGTTGAAATACTGAGGTGATCGCTGTGTGTGTTTTGCCTTTACTGGTGATGACAAGCAGACACAGCACTTGAATACTTGTGTTACAGCTTAAGGAAGGGGGACTGTATTTTTCTAGTGTGAGTAGCAATCACAGACATTTTATGACAGGTTCTAAGTTTTTATCACTGAAAGTTTTTTTTCTTTTTACAAGTGATGTGAGATCTATATCATCCCTTGAAAACTTCATGTATACCTGAATCTTTTATTATAAGCACAGACACAAGGGGATGATTTCATTTACTTTCCCCAGATTGCTTCAAATTCACTGTATTATGAACTATCCATTCAGTTAAACTATCTTCAGTCTTCCTTATGAACTATATTAGAAAAATTGTCAAGCACTTTTTTTTGAGACAAGGTATGAAGCTCTTGATTTTCCTGCTTCAGCCTTGACAAGAGCTAAGATTAGAGAGTAGTGGCACCACACCCAGATTGCCCTAAATTATTAACCYCCTTTTCAATAAATATTACATGAAAAAATTCTTGTTGTGGCATGTATCTCCTTGTTATTCTGCATTTCTTTTGAAGCAAATACTGTCATCATTTTTCATTTGTTGATATTTTAGTATTTAATGGAATGCAGTTTTCTTATTTTATGTATAACCTCCATATTGTTGTCATACTTAGAAATCATCCATTAATATTATCATTTTAAGTGCTTTCTCAGAGAAGGATAAAATGAATTCTGTGTGTCATAGTTAATATATTTTGTCAGAACTGTTATCATGTGATATATTTTCTGGTCTAGAGTTTGATGATCTGAACATGTTTGATTTTTATTCATACATACTCATATGTTCCCTGTACATTTATACCTTGATAGAATTCAGTATTTTATGCTTCAGCCCAGCTGTGTCATAAGTGGCATAGAAGAGCTGACGTTTGTTCCCTTGACAAACTCCAGTGGGATTTATACAAGATTAACTTTATATTCACATTTGTTGGTTGTGTATTAGCTGAATTGTGACTAAAGGAAGACACAAACTTGATTTTCTCTTCAGCTTGAGAAAATGCCACACAAGAAAATGTTTCAGTAATGCCACAGTTCTTGTTTGTTGATATTTTCAAAATAGTTAATTGGTTTTAACACGTTAAAAGCAAACAATACTCTTAATAATTAATTTAATTATGATTTCAGGGTTTTAAATAAAAGAAATATTAGGTCCTTTAGTCTGTTGCCATTATGATTTGAATGATGCTAAACTTTCTCTGTCTTTATTGAAAGAGCTACAAATGGCTCCTTCAACTTTTGGCCTATACCCTCTTTGAGGAATTTACTTGTTTGCTAATATAAGAATATATATCCTAAACTAACTTTGTCTTCTCATGACTAATATTAAATCCATAAAATTCTCAGTGACTTTTTATATCTTGAAATATTGGTGGACAAAATGGATAGTTGTTTGCCACTGTAAATAGATCTAAAATAAAATTTGGTATTTGAATTTAGATTATAGACAGATTTGCTCACATTTGGCAACTCACATATCATACAGATGAAAATGGATGAGTGTAGTTTTTCAAGTGTGCATATCATTCTGTAAGGAAGAAGATGATATATTGAGCTTAAATTTTTATGGGGCCTTGACATTATGTTTCCATAAAGTTATACTTTAGCATGATGAACTTGGCTTCAGTGAGAATAGCTGAAGTTATTTGGAAGACAAGGACATATGCTAATTTTTTTCTAGTATAAAACTGTAGATTTAGCTCTTCAAAATAAAAAAAAAAATGGAAAACCCAATCCCCTCTAACCCTTGGTTGTTGATTCATGTTCTAAACATGGTTCACTTTATATAGAATTAAGTGCTACCAGGTAAAATCATATCAAAGTCTAAGAAAAGTTACTAACAATTAGAAAAATCGTCTAATATTTATGAAATGAGATAACTCTGAACTAGAGAGATAGTGGCCACCACCTGGTTAATAGATGAAAAATTCAATTTCCATGACATCAATTCCTACAAATATATATATATATATACATATATATGTATGTATATATATGTACATATATGTATATATGTATA
>BDUI01000039.1:82119-110552 GCA_002335545.1 Apodemus speciosus | reverse complement strand
TATACATATATGGCTATAAAAATTTCCTAGATATATTATAGAAAGTTTGAGGTTCTATGTTTAGGTTACATAAAGAGATTCTTTTAATTTTTGAATAAGTTTCAGAGAACTACTTTGTAATATGTTAAAAAAATACCTTGTCTTATTATTTTCTAAAAGGTAAGTGACTTCCTGTTTGGTGACCTAGAATTTAGCACTTATTCTGTCTATTATGTAGTCTTATGGAATACTGTCATGCAACACACAGTTTCTGAGAATGGCAAAGGACACTTGGTGTCATAGGACATGTCTCCATCTGGCTTAATGGAAGTTTAAGTGTTCATCCATCCCTTCCTTGGACTTGAGGCCTCAGATGCTTTCAGTGTAAGACACGTAATGGAGAGTCCATTCTTCTCACATCCTTAATTGCTCTTCAAAGTCTTCAATACTCATGGTGGCATCCCTGTACTGCCTCTGTGAGAAATATAAAAGAAAAATGGATTTGTTTTTATCTCCTGGAATCCACATAATAATTTGGTTTCACATGTCTTGTATCAAGATGTATGGGAAGTGAGGAATCTAGAAATGCATTCTGTGAAATTTGTGCTGAAACTTAGTCCCAGAATTCAATGTGTTGAGCTCATCCAATGTACCCCTTTCTTTGCCCCATTTCTGTTCACAGTGTCTTCCTTTTGTCTCCTTTACCTAATTTTTCAGGAAGTTCATGATGGTACATCCTAGTGAAATACTGCAAAGAAGGAAGGTTTATTAGTTTAAAATAGGTTTGGAATCTGCATTTGACCCAGATCAGTGTTTTCCTTCATACAGCACAATCATGGCTGCTATTTCCCAGCTGTTGTGAAGACTAAATACCATTTAGTAGATTTTTAGCACAGTGTGAAAAACATAGATCCTAATAAAGACTCATTGTTTCTCCAATCCTTTTCCAAATTCCAGGGAATTTCAGCCAGTTGTGAAGGTCTGTTCCAAGTTGAACATGTTGTAATTCCTCTATTTTTCCCCAGAGGCTTCATACAAATCACCGAAAGCCTTCAGGGGAAATTCATCTCTAGGAAGGAATTTCATTCTAATGTAGAAACACATTGCTCTTGTTCTAGAGGGCCAGGAAATGAATCACACAAAAGAAATGAAAAATGTATGAATTTTACTCTTGAGAGTGTACAGTATAAAAGAAAACACAAATATGTTGATGAGCAAATATAATAAAGTGTGTCAAGTGAGCCAATTCCCTGAAGATGATTAGGACAAAATGTGGGAAGGGAGTTAAGGAAGACTTTCTATAGGAGGTGCCAGAAGAGTTTTTACATGAAGCTAGAACTGAAATGTGAGGAAGGGGACTTTGGAAGGAGAGTCATATGGAGACTCAATGTCATACCCTAGTATGACAAATAGAAAATCTCAAATCTTATGCTATTGTATGAAATAATTTGGAACTTGTGAAAAAGACAGATGGGACTTGTAACTGGTACAGCTATTTGTTTGACCATAGATGTAAGAGGCAATGATTACAAGAGAGGGGACCTGATATCCATGGAAAAGGAGCCCAGACTAAGTGGTTGCCTGAATCCATGGAGAGTATCAAGCACTAAGATAGTGTCTACTGAATTACTGTGTGACCTCCATTTAGTAGTTCTCATCTGTACAGTTCAAACAGAGCTATTAATTACTCACTGGAGTAGAGGTGAAATATTTACAGAATTTTAGCATAGTATTATAAAAATCGAAAATGTAAATAAAGGTTATTTCTTTTCCTACCTCTTTCTTACAGTGAAGGAATTTCAACCTCTTATTCTTTGTTTGCTCTTTGCCCTGCCCTCTCTCTTGGCTCTCCCTCCATCTTTCCCTCCATCATCTTCTCCACATGCACATGCACACGCACACACACACGCACACGCACATGCACACACACACACATACACACACACACACACACACACACACNACACACACACACACACACACACACACACACACACACACACACACACTGTATTTTTCATATATATACTTCCTGACTATAAAGTCTACACTAGGCAAGTTAGAGATTAACAAAAATTAATCATAAAACACAGCTATTAAAAACTATAATAAAGATAATATAAGTGTGCTGTCATAGTATCTGCTTATGCCATACTAATTATTTTCATGTGATAATTTGTGATGATGATACAGTGCCTCTGTGAAGAAATAGGGCAAGGAGAATTATTCAGACATTGTTGCTTTTCTTCTTTCCTTATTAAGTTGGAAACTTACTTTTTCACTTAAAATTTCTTTACAACATCTCACCAACATATCAAATTTGCGTTGAGACTGTACATTGGTGGCATTTCATAGTGAAACGGGGCTTACTTTTGGAGAAACTGAGCAAATTCTTAGCCATGAACCTGGATACTATGATTCATGGAAGATGGCATATGAAAGCTAGATACACTGAACCAAGGGATGACTTGTATGTTATGCAGGACAGAGAGGAAGAACATGAGATTATGTCCTGAGTATCAGAACAGCCTGCAATTTAAGTATTATGAGTTATTTATTTTCAGCATTTAACTACAAACTTTACAGCATAATTGAATATTGAAAGTTATAACCATGAAGATAATATTGACATGAGAGAATGAATACCTTTAAAATTCTTTTTTTACTTAGTTAGGTAGAACTAAGAAGGAGCTCTACATGTGTCTAAAGAAAGACTTTTCTCTGTGTAATTTTTGTTTGAAGGAAAGGGTGCAAATCTCTCTAATGAGATTGCTATCTAGTGAGGTAATGTCCTTTCAGGCTGGTTTGGGGGCTTTGTTGATTGTAGCACTTATACTGTTGATTAAAATCACACTTTAGTACTCTATAATAAAAATTGTAAAAATCATATACAAGAGCTGTAGGCATGAAAAATCTATAAATTTCCAATTCATCAAATCAAATTCTTTCCATGGGAAGGCTTTAGAAATTATACCAAGTTGTGGGAAAGAGAAATGCATGTTTGAAAGTTTAAATTTCGAAAAGTTAATATAGATTCCACACTTTCTTATTTAAAACATATTCAATTGGTACATATAAAACTTTAATTTAATATGTACATATTTTAATAATAAACAAATAGCAATGTTTAAATTTCTTCCCTTTCACTTAACTAAAAATTGACTAGAGTTACAGTGCTGATTCTCACTAATCTGATTCTTACTAATGGTCTAATGATTTGCAACAATATTCGTGCATTTGTTCTTTAGAACAATACATATTTCTACTCTGTAGTAGGTACTGCTCTATGTGAGATAAAACACAAAATATTGACATGCTTTTATATCAGAAACCAATAATCACTTTGAAGCTCTGGCAGAAATGATCCTGTTGACATCTTATACTTAACTCTTGATTATTTCTCAAAAACTTTTCATTTTCCCATTGATACCTTTGTCCTCTTTGGCCTCTGCAAATTCCTCTTTACACTGTCTTTCCTATAACATATGATGATAAGTCTGACCTTATGTGTGGCTTAGACCAAACCTTTGAAAATATTAACACCTTCCACTTGCATCCATCCTGCAGTAAATCTAGCTCTGTCTCACTTCTCACCTTGCTTTGTCTTGTCCTCTACAAACAGCCCAAACCCACTGTATGCTCTGTTATGTGGCTTTCTTGACAAACGACTCTCTGGTTTCCTCTGTCTCCCATCCCTTATATTTCTGTACTGTCTTTAAACTATAGTTATAGAGTGTCATAATTCTCCAAAAGCCCCAGAAAACTTTTTCACTTGGCATGAACACCAAAGTCATCTTCTTAACATAGGAATTGCTCACGTTCTGCCACTCCCATGTGACTTCAGTTCTTGACCATGTCCCCTCACCAAGCTTGCTGCAACTGTTTTTCTCCCTTTTAGTCCTTAAACACTGACATTTTCCCACTTAGTCTCTCTTCACTGGCTATTTCCTTTTCTAGAACATTCTTCTTTTATTTCTCTTCACAAATAAGCCTGTTGCATTTCTTAAAGCTTGATCAAATTGCGTCTTCCCATTGAAGCTGGAGGTCAGCTCTCCAAACAAAAGTTTTTACTCCATTCAATGGAGGTGACATTGAGTGCCTCTGCTTCAAGGAGTCTTCTTTAGTTTTGAAGTTATTCTTGACCTGTACTGTTATGTATTTGTAATTAAATTCTTGATGCTATAAATTTTATCCCTTTGCTTCTAAGTAAAAGTCATGTTGTTGGTAGCTGATCCATCACAAGGATTTAAAAGACTAAAAAATAGTGGCTTCAAAGAACTTCCTACATATACAAGCAGAGGAAGGCATTGCACATAATGATCATGCTGGGTAGGTTATGGGGTAGAAATGATTCTTGGAAGAAGCAAAGGTAGTTGAAACCTGAAAGTGAGTAAGTTCCAGAGAGCAGGGGATCAGAGGCTCTAAGTAGAGGAAAAACTATATGAAAGTTTCCCAGTCCAGGAAAACAGAAAGTTTATATCAGTCTGAGGACTGAATAGAGGTGTCTAAGGACTGTGCAGAGTCAGGGAGTGCTGACCTCACAGGTTTGAAGCTCTGAGTTCCATACCCATCCTTTTGAAAGGCTATACCATTCAGGAGGTGGGTGCTGATCTGTTGGGCACAAACTGGTAACTAGACTCCCTGGTGACAAGTTGTTGCAAGAATCACAAAGTAGAAAGGTATCTCAAAATTGTCCAAACAGGCCCGGTGGAGCCAAAATTGTGCCTACAGATATGTAGAAACAAATGGATTTATTACATTAGCATTGCTTCTTAATTTCTTTATTAAAGAAATAACTGCAGACATTACAACCTTGTGTATCTAATTTACTGCTAAGTGAGGTTAAGAAATTTGTGCAGATTAAAAAAAATAAGTGAGACCACGAGTAGCGTGTGTTTCCTCTTAGATAATGGTTCTAAATCACATAGTGTGCACAGGAGAGGCTCACAGGATACACTAGTCGTGTCAGGAGGCTGTTTGTAACCCAGCCTGACTTTGTTTTCCAAGGGGCAATGGAAATACATCATTCACCTCTCTTGAAGATTTCAAGAGGAGATAGAGAGTATAAGTAGACCTGCAAGTATATAAAAAATTATAGCTATTTCCATATGGAGAGAGATTTTATGTTTTTAGTGTCTCCATCTTGCACGACATGGCTATCTATGCTTCCTTTTCATATGGTAACTGTTGTTCCACTCTTTTCTAATATGTTGCTGGCAGTAAGGAGCTCAATTCCTATCAGGGACTTACATTTGCATGGCATTTTAAATAATGCGTCTCCCACAAGAATCTCATTTTACTCAGGAATGGACTTAACACATTCTCAAACTTTCTTAAATGCTGCCCTAAGAGTATTATTGGGCCGTCTGAAAGTAGTATAATCCCTTTTCAGTCTAGTAATTAGCATAATGCATTAAATAGTACCCTGGTGGCCTAATAGAATTAATTCTGACTTTTGAGTGTTTAAACTGACCATAGACACGGCTAAGACTCAGCATTTACTACTGCAAATATTAGTGTAACTTATTCATCACACCTAAAAGTTTGGTGCATTTAAGCCTTTGTACTTTGTAGTTAAAAAGACATATATAAATTAATCCCATATAATTACAAAACTGATGTTGCTAAAATAATATATCCTGAAAAGGTGTTTGCAAATATAGTATGCTATTTAAGTGAATTATTCATGTTTATAATTGTGATGAAGGATATCTGTGCTCCACTGCATTTACTCATTTCTTCCTCCTAAGAGCACTTGTAGAACAGGAAGATGGCTTTGAAGTCTCTGCTGTCACAATTATATAACTGGCCAATTTCAGCCTTTGGTAAGGGTCACAGAAATATTTCCAATGTTTGTTGACTCTTGTCATTCTGCAAAGATTCTAGGGACTGGTGGGATCTTTGATCACCTAGTGTAGGAATTTAAGCCAGAATCACTTTAGCACAGTGGATCTCAACCTTCCAAACGCTATGACCTTTTAATACAGTTCTTCATGTTGTGGTGAGCCTTAACCATACAATCATGTTGTTGCTACTTCATAAATGTAGTTTTGTTACTGTGCTAAATTGAAAGGTAAATATCTGATGTTTGACCCACGATGGCATTTCGACCCACAGGTTCAGAAACTGCCATAGACAGTCTGTGTCCTCATAACTTGTTAACCTCAAGGAGTCAGCCATGAAATGAGTCTCCAAACAAATCCTTACTGTACCTGAATCAAACCAGACAGTGCTTTCAACTGAGCTCCTTCTTCTATTTTAGTTTGTCTAATTAGCTTTAGGTACAGGTTTGAATCTCTAAGGATATAATTGCACGTGTCTGAATTGAGAGGCTTGCTCCTTCAGTAAGATTTTTGTTTCGAAATCAACTGACAATATTAATATTTTAGCCATGTGTATGTGTGTGTTTTCCTTTGAAAATAACAGACTTTCTTTCTTGTCATAGTCACTGAGATTATTTTTGTTATTCAGGGAAAAATAATAATAGATGCTAATTCTAGTTTCTTTACACTGAGCTCCCATTTCCCTCTTGGGAACTGTGCCTTGCTGGCTGGTGTGATTGCCAAAGAGGTAGAGTTTCATGATGGTTTCATGCCTCTAAGCTGTGCAGATCCAAAGGGCACATGTTAAAGATGCTTTACAGTAAATTAAAGATGACCTTATCACAGACAGCTCTTCAAGAGTGTGGACAGTCAGTGAATTTTAAATTAAGATAACTGAATAATTTCAGGATCCCGCTGTTCTCTTTGCTCAAGTCTCTATTTGATTCATAAACATTGGAAGAAATTAAAATAAAAGACTTGCTAAATCTTTCTTATAAATATAATTAGCTTTCATAGCTCTCACTACTTTGATCCTATTGATAATTATTTTGTAAAGCCAAGAATCAGAATATTAGATTGTATTAGATTCCACAAAGGCATATTATAGTTTAACTAAATAACGTGTGCTCTCTTAGATATGAATATGAGAACTTTTACCAAGCAGTGAAACTGCCATCCTGAAGTATGTCATAGGAAACATTTTTTATTTTTATTTTTACAGAAAGTATGGTATTGTTAAGGAATGTTTTAAATGTCTGACAGTGTTAAGCAGATGGGAGTTACCACTCAGTCGTGTTAGGCTATGCTCTTTACTCTGTGTGTGAGTGACCTATTTTCTGAAATGACTGTACCACAGAATTCTATTTTTTATAAAACAGATAGTGATTTTCAAAGCAATGAAAATGCCCTTGCTTTACAGCAAGATTCATAGTAATCAAAATGTATTGCTGGCCAATAACTTACACATTTAGCCTATTTTACTCTTTGCTAACCCACTATTTTCTATTCATCTACTTACTTAACACAATGAAATGGCAACTGTCATGGTATGGCTTCTTAGGAATCAAGATTCTCTGTTTTGCATAGGGACAGAATAGGCCAGTAGTTCTCAACCTTGCTAATGCTGTGCTACTTTGATATAGTATTTTGCAATTATAAAATTATTTTTGTTGCTATTTCATAATTCTAATTTTACTACTGTTACAAATCACTAATGTAAATCTCTGTGTTTTCCAATGGTCTTATGAAAGGGTTGTTCAACCCCACAGGGGTCATGACAGACAGGTTGAGAACACCTGGCCTAGAGCATAACAGAAAGTCCTGTCCTGTCATTATCTCTGAATGACAGAGAGTTTGGCTTCAAATTCCTCCCTTATATCAAACTTTTGGGGCTATGTGTAAAAGTCAACTTTATGACCTGGAATCTCCACCTATAAAATTAGAATAAAATGATTTGTGGTTCAGATGTTTTTGTAATTATCAGGTCACAATAAAACTATTTGCAACCACAAGATCCATATAGAGACCTAAGTGGGTGAGGATTCCCTTCCTTCATCGTACGGTTCAGTTCCTGCCCACATCCAGCAGACACTGTTTATGTTTTCCTAAGATGCATCACATAGCAGTTCTTCATCCAAGCTAGCAGAAGAGCCAGGATGGGCAAATCTGAGTGTAGGCCTGCTTTCTAACATACAAGCTCTGGGCATCCTAAAGTATATTCAAATAATTTCAAGTTCCATAACAAATTGAAAATGGGGCAATATGTAGGACATAAAGATTTTTAGTAGTGACTAATGGCTGGTATTTTTGTTGTAAATATCATTTTCTATGTGTGCAAAACTTAGATAATGTGTAAGAAAGCATGGCCCATGTGATAATCAGCAAAAACTTGTACTGTAGTCGTGGTCTTTTCTTTTACATCATATGCACAAGATGAGATAAACACAAACATTTCCTCTCTATTGCTTTCTCTAATGTTAGAAATGGCCATCTTATGGTATCAGTGATTACACTATTGCATTATTGAATGATTTGCATGATATTATTGGACATGACAAACATTTACAATTTACATTTCATTTATCTTTGAAAAATAAATCCCAATAAAGATGCACTTAAAATGGAATAAAGCATACATTTGGAAAATGGACCATGAAAACGATTTCTCAGATTTCTTGTGCTTGTGTGATGATGTGGTGCCTGTGCGGAGAGCAAATGGCCCCCCACTGAAGAATACATTCCCAACTCAGCTGAGTGAGTTCACAGAACATAAACATCAAGGCAGAGATACAGCACTTGTTTCCAGAGATGGGAGATAGTTATACTGTCATCGTGTTTCCTTCAAACTGATTTATATGTACTTAGCAAGTGGCGGAATCAAATAGAAATATTTAACTTGCCAATCAAAATTGTGAGCATACTTGTTTAGAAAAATAAATGAACCACAAACGCCGAGCAGAAGCTAAATGACACAGAACGCTGAGTGTCTCCTAGCTCAGAATTGTGCTTCTAACTGTGAGTTTTAATTTGAAGAGATAATAAGCTTAACATGTGTTTAGGTTTGAGCATTTGTTTAAGGTTGAGGGGACTGTACCCCATACCCCATGAGCATTGAAAATGCCTAGCTGCATTGCAGATGTGTTGGATGGATCAGAATGCTTTATAGTTCAGTCTAATCATATTGCTAATGTAGTTTGCAGGGTATTATTATCTTTTAAAACAGTTTAGTGGGTAGCCTCATAGGTTTCTCCCTGTAATGAGAGCAAGCTGACTTAATAAAGATCTTGGCCTTTAGCTATTATAATTTTAATACAAATTGCAATATTTTCTTAGTATCCAACTTATTCAATTTAGGTTCCATTACTTATTCAGGGACCTGGGCATTAGTGCTAAGAGTTAAGTTGGCAATGAACTGAATGTTCTGCAGAAAGAAAATTAATGCTTTTCGCTGTGGGATAATAAAAATAGACACATAGTGAGACAGACAAAACCTGCTATATCCTTTCTTATTGGCTTCCGCAAATCTTTTAAATCAACATGACTTTTAATAGGAATATAGTGTAGCTTTTTTTTTAAATGACACACAGATGCTTTAAAACAGTGTGAAAATTACCTTCAATGGAATGGAATCAATTGCATTCCATTCTATTAGCACTTCTACATTTAAAGGTTATGAGCTTGTTATACTAGTCTTTTTGACTAGAATTTTAAAAAGCTGTAATCCTTCYTTCCTTCCTCCTTATTTCCTTTCTTCTTTATTCCTTTATCATTTCTTGTCTTTTCAGGATGTCAAACCCTATTGTAGTATATAAGAATTCAGTGATAATAGATAAGATCTATTGTTACCTGAAGTACTGATCCTTGTGAGTAGGATAGTTAGAAGAAACAAATGAAGAATATTCACACAGGATGATCGGATGCTAGAAAACGCTATAAATAAGACCAAGAGGAAAGTAGCTGAGGGAGGGATGTATAGGAAAGGCAGTACTAAGGAAGCCGCATTTAAGAGTTTCAGAAAGGCCCTAACAGACAGGAACCAAAGAACAGCACTCAGTGAAAACAAAGAAGATTGACACAAAGACAAATCCAGAAGTTCCTGTCAATGTATTTTTCTAAGAAGAAAATAAAAAATGGGCTAGTGATTGGAAGGATAAATTGGTCCCAAGCATTTTTCCACTTCCTCTCCCCTTTCCTTTCCCCTCCTCTCCTCTCTTATTTTCACCTTCAGTCTTCTTTTATTTCTTCCTTTAAGTGTGGTAGGAGATTAAAAAAAGATGAATTTCTTATGGAGATGGTCCAGTAGAGAGGGCAAGAGAAAGTGAGCTGTTGCGAAGTACGGCCTGTGTGATTCCAGAAACAAATGTGCTTAAGCAAACCAGAGGCATGGAACCAGAGCCCTGGAAGAGAGTTCCCCTTGGAGGCATGTGGCCAGTTCTCGAGAATCTGTTAACTCAGAAGGACTTAGGCTTTTCCTGGTGACAAAAAACGGAACTTCTATCAGGTGGAATCCTCTTGCTTTCCACAGTATAACATAATCTGAAGGATTTTGGAGGAAAAGGAGCATGTGGAGGCTATGTGGTATTTAGAAAATGATCTGAGTCACCATGGAAGTCAAATGTTATCCCCTTTCCCAGTTCCCCTGCTGGAAACCCCCTCTCCTCTACCCAACCCCTGCTTCTATGAGGGTGTTCCCCCACCCACCCACCCCCCCCCCCCCCCCCCCCCCCCCATTCCCCTACACTGGGGTATGGAGCCTTCACAGGACCAAGGGCCTCTTCTCTCATTGATACCCGACAAGGCCATCCTCTGCTACATATGCAGCTGGAGTCATGGGTCGTTCTATGTGTACTCCTTGGTTTAGTCCCTGGAAACTCAATGACAGAAGTGAAATTGGTCACTAGCAACAGTAGTGGATCCAACAGATGATGGAGATATATAAGTCTAGTAATGCCTGCTCAGCCACTATAAGTTTGAGCTAGCATTCTTATAGATGATTAAAGCACAATAATAGCTGAGGGATGATGATGGAAGTTAGTTCTTCCTTAACACCACCCTAAGCACTCAGGAGGATGTAAATAAATGATCTAACACCACTCTAGTGTGGCTACCACCGAGATTGAATTACAGATTCAGGGTCCAAAATTTCATCTATTTTCATCCTATTTTTAACTAGTGAATCTCTTATTGGACATCAAAGATATGTTTATTCTCATTTTGAAAGTTTACATATCATCACAACTGGGCAAAGAGTGCTGGTTCAATGAGAAACTGATCTAAAAAAATGTAATAGTTCCAGTTAAAATGGCTAAGATACAGATCTATTAGGACATTTTGAATGGACACAGCGTGTTGCATTAGTCCCATTGTCCATTCTCTTCTTGGATTAGAAGGCAGCTGGATGGAGGAGATGTATCTGTGTTGAATGGGAGGCAAGAACAGTTTGGATGATTTGTGGTGCATGGTAGGCAAGGCCTATGTGCAGCAAGGCTCTGAGTTTTCTCCCATCTTTATGTGTGTGATTCCTTTTAGTATACTTCGGCCCTGACCTACGATGCTGTCCAAGTGATGACTGAGGCTTTCCGCAACCTCCGGAAGCAGAGGATTGAAATCTCCCGGAGAGGAAATGCAGGAGACTGCTTGGCCAACCCAGCTGTGCCTTGGGGACAAGGCGTAGAAATTGAAAGGGCCCTCAAGCAGGTCAGTTTCACAGAATTAGTGCTGATGTGACTTTACACAGGCATTAAGGTGGTGTTTGTTTTTCCTGCCAAACCAAATAAACCACTCTTCTTTTACTCCTGTTGAACACACAGGCCTTGTGTTTTTCCTCATAACACTAAGATAGGTTAAAGATTAAACAGAAACCCATTAAACTAACCTTTTATTTATGTATTTATTTTAGGTCAGTGTGAGCGATTTTTACAGTTTGTATTTTGGATTTGAAAAATTTATAACTGTGCTTTATTTCTGTTCCATCACTAGGTTCAAGTTGAAGGTCTCTCTGGAAATATAAAGTTTGACCAGAATGGAAAAAGAATAAACTACACAATTAACATCATGGAGCTCAAAACAAATGGACCCAGAAAGGTAAAACTTTAAGACTTGAAAGTGGGGTCTTACCTGTGAGTAGGCAGATTCCATAGGAGTCCTCACAACTGGGGTCAAAGAGCACATGCATGTAGACAGCAGTGAGCTACTTCTAGAAACAAAGTCAGGTTTGAGATCCAATTTCTGAATCAAACAGGCTCACTTTTGGTAAGTGACGGTGCAGTAGAATCTAGAATATTACCTGTAAACAGAAATGATACTTGTTTTTAAATTTGAAAGGAAGACTTTATAAGATAAGGCAACTGCTAAAGATGGAATGAGCTTGGAAGAAATAAATAGCCTTGTAAACATGTGTTGAACTTTATAATTCTAAATCTTTACTTAAAATAGTCTGGCTAAAATATCACTGTTTGGGTGGGATATATTTGCATAATTACCCCACAGGGTAAATTATCCAGGAATTGAAATGTGAGCCAGTTGAACTGGTTCCGGTCCTTAATCTCAGAACAACAGAAGCAATGGCGGGAAGATTGTGATTTGAATGCAAGTTGAGTTCTACACAAACCAGTATAGATTCATCCCATGTTCTTGCCTCACATAAACAAAAAAAATATAAATAATAAAAATGAAAATTCAACCCAATTTAGAACATGACTTTTACCATTTCAATCCTAATTACATTCTGGTTAGGAAGGTAAAATTTTTGCTGTTATTTAGAATTCTGGTTAGTGTGGGCGCTAGTCTGGATACACACATGCGTTCGAAAAGAATCAAGTGTTTTACATGAAGATGGTTCATTTCTCCATGTTAATCAGCAGTGATCTTTTTCAGATTGGGTACTGGAGTGAAGTGGATAAAATGGTAGTCACCCTAACTGAGCTCCCCTCTGGAAATGATACATCCGGGCTTGAAAACAAAACTGTGGTTGTCACCACAATATTGGTAAGTACAATAACTCCATGCACTTATATTCAGCTCTGGTTTTCTTTATCCAAAGCACCCAGCTGGAGATCAGGTGTTTATGTTTTTCAATAGTAACCACACCGGTTAGCTTTTACAATGTTTTCTCTGTGTTTTTGTCAGTGTGTCATTTACTGCATGTTTACCTGGATAGAATTACAGATGAGCTAAGTTCAAGCATTCAGAATGTCTTCATTCTCTTGGAGGCTGAAGCCAACCTACCAGCTAATTGGTATCCTGGTGCTGACACAGGGGAACAGCAGAGCAAGTTCTACTTTGTTCTTCACACTTCCTTTCAAATCTCACCCATCTCTGGCTCATCACAACCCTCTTATTTGATATTGTGGCCTAGTAATGCTGTTAACCAATCTTCCTTTATAATAAAGACCTCCTTAAAGGCACAGATGTTCATCTTCATACCCTTTATTTGAACATAGTGGTGACTATATACCTGGTTCTAGATATCTGAACAGTGAAAGACACAGACAAAGCTCACTTGAATGTGCAACATCTAGGATGTACATTGAAGAAGAGAAAATAGGAATCATGAGGACAAGATGCTTAGCAAGGGAGGGAGAGAAGGTGGAATTCATTACAAGACATGATTTTGAGATAAAATGATTGTGTACTCCTTTACTTAGCAGTGAGGTTATAAATTTGTGAATTCACTATTCAACAACACAAGACAAAATTGTATATGCACTTATAAGAGATTTGGATAATAATAATAATAAGCTGAAATTGTAATAATGACCATGTGAGTTAGACTCACATCTTGCTATTGATCATGACCAATATCTCACTTAAATTTACATTCTATGACATTCCAAAATGGACATTATTAGATTTGTCGAATCATTTTTTCATATGTCCTCTTTCACGTGCTTATAGAAAGAGAGTCTGTGTGGCTATAATTGAGGTATCATTCTATAGGATTATATCTTACAGATTAAGTGAGGCATAATGCTTTCAGGAATAGAATCAATATGTTACTATGACAATGATTATTTAGGTTTATAGTCCTACTTGATGATTATGCTTGGAGGAGCAGAAACACATAACTTGGTTGAATTCTGGTTCTTGGGTTTGGTGTTCACCAGCCATGAAGAAGGGTAAAGTAGACACAAAAATTGAATACAGTAGCTGTTGAACAAAAAATTCTCTCTCTGATGCTTAAGGATTACAAGTAATATGAGGAGACATGCTAACAGCTTTTAGGTAACTTACCCTGATGTTATTAGATATAAGCCATCTTAATGACCAATAATGTACAGATATAAAAAGCTTTGTGGTAGAAGCACTATGCTTATGTATTTTTCTTTCAATGTCTACCATATTATCTATGTGCCTAATATATGTGTATTATGACAAACAATTATTAAGCTAGGAGTTTTGACATAATAAGAGTGTGCAAATAATTCAGTATGATAATCAGCGAACATATTGTCTTTCCTTGTAGGAATCTCCATATGTTATGATGAAGAAAAATCATGAAATGCTTGAAGGGAATGAGCGTTATGAGGGCTACTGTGTTGACTTAGCTGCAGAAATTGCCAAACACTGTGGGTTCAAGTACAAGCTGACTATTGTTGGGGATGGCAAGTATGGGGCCAGGGATGCGGACACCAAAATTTGGAATGGTATGGTTGGAGAACTTGTATATGGGGTAAGTTTATGTCTCTTTAAAGTTAAAGTAATTCAGTTTGAATCATTGTTGACAGATTATCACTCTTCTTTTTAAAATACCTACATCTCAGATTGTTGACATTCCATGATGCTCTAGAAAAAATAAACTATTTAAACTTTGAGGCAGAAGCAAGAAGTAAACTTGAAGATTAACTGAAACATGCATTTCACCTGTCTTCAAGCACATATATTATCCCCAAACTTCAAGGGTATAGTACATGAAATGTGTAATGACCTAAGTGTATAATGACCTTGGACAAGTCAGATAGGTCAACTATTTGTCTATAATACAACATCATTAAATACATTGCCCTCTTGCTTATTCTTCAGCACAAGCACCATAATTATTGTCATTCTCTAATTTCCATCTCCTTTCATTTCAAGTTTTAGTCATTTGTCTCTTCTAAGCACAATTCTGGATCCTGTTATTTTCCTTTTTTTTTCCTTTACAGAAAGCTGACATTGCAATTGCTCCATTAACTATCACTCTCGTGAGAGAAGAGGTGATTGACTTCTCCAAGCCCTTCATGAGCCTTGGAATCTCTATCATGATCAAGAAGCCTCAGAAGTCCAAACCAGGAGTGTTTTCCTTTCTTGATCCTTTAGCCTATGAAATCTGGATGTGCATTGTGTTTGCCTACATTGGGGTCAGTGTAGTTTTATTCCTGGTCAGCAGATTTAGCCCCTACGAGTGGCACACTGAGGAATTTGAAGATGGAAGAGAAACACAAAGTAGTGAATCAACTAATGAATTTGGGATTTTTAATAGTCTCTGGTTTTCCTTGGGTGCCTTTATGCAGCAAGGATGCGATATTTCGCCAAGGTTGGTCACTCACCTGCTTCAACTTTGTGCATTTTAGGTCTCAAGTGGATATTCATGGTGTTTATGAATTCACCATAAAGATGTCAGCAGCTGCCGGCCAATTGTCCAAGCAATTTAAGATGCTTAGAGGGCAAATTTTTACCATCGGCATAAGCCTGTGAAATATATGAACAATGTTCCTTGAATGTTGATCATGTATTTCCCTGGTGAAATTATGCACACCATGGAGAGGCTATAAAATGCATAAGGTTCCTATCATTCCATGCCTGCTTGGAGGGGTACCGTGTTTTTGCTGCATATTCTCATTTTACAGTTATCTGTGTGTTCATCCACAGACCTGTATATGGGAAAATGGGCGATGTTAGCTTTTTCTTACAGAGTCAACAACTTGTTAGACAACACTTCATTTATACATACCTCATCTCTTTATTTCTCTAACATCAATTCATGGAAATGGTGTGTGAGAGAGATTATTAAACTTTTTAAATGTTAGGGTTCTGGAGTAAAAGGTTGATCACACATTTTCAAGTACCTAGAAATACAGACAAGAACAGAACGGCTAGCTGAGAATTCCCATGCCACATTGAATGGCACATACTCACACACTCGATTCACATCAGGTTACAATTATCTCAGGCTTAAAGTACCTAATTATCAGTATTTGTCACAAATCGCCAATTGCTTTTGTTTATGTTACAACACAAATGATAACTACTTGTATCTCTTCAGATAAATAAATCCCACTTTTGCTAGTGTGTTATCATTAACATTTAAAGCCAAGATGTTATGTGTCTCTTGGGGAAGTTCAATTTGAGCTGGAATAGCCTCTTTTGATTCCAATAATAATCTTTACTAGCTAAGTGAGTTACTTTTGATGATAATTCATTGAAATGTTAGTTTCTGTGTTCTTGGAAAATTACAAGCAATTAATTTCATAATGAATATAAGCATCTCAAGCTTTCTAAGTGTTTTAGTATCTTCCACTGGCTGAGAAGAGGGAAATATTTCCTTTAGGCAGAAATTATTAAATGCTTATTTCCAATAGCCAGTTGCTATTATGGTAGTGCATTATAAAAATCACATATAAAGAAAAAATAATGAAACTATATAGATCATTTAAAAATAAAAATCTTAGCTTTATATTCACAGTAGATTCTCTTTAGGGCTTCTCTGAATTAGAAAAATTCTAGTTACATATGAATGACACAAATGAAAGAGTGTATGATCCTAAGTAGACAGTTAACCACTGACAAGATGTAGAAGGGTCACCCTCCCATCTCTCACAGTTATGTTATTTAGGTTAAAGAAATGTAGATCAGTTTGTAACAACGAAGAAGACAAAAATAACACGATCTGGACGTTCTACCATATTCCACTTGCCACTGAAGTTGCTTTCTTATCTAGTGTTTTCTAAGAACTAGAAAATCTTTTGCATTTGTGGCTATAGTGGAAGGCATACACTTATTCTAGAACATCCTAGGGTTTACTGCCATATTCAGACAATTTCTCCTTTTTATCAAGCTTGCTTCTTATGTAGGTTATTTTCTTCTGTGCTTCTATTCTTGAGCCAAAACTCCCTACAGTTCACACACAATAATACTTATTTCTTAGAAAGAAACACAGGTTTTTAGTTAAGGTATTTCCCTTATTATTGTTTTTATATTAACATGTAAATATAGTACATGCCATTAAAAATAAAATATATTTTTCTTTCTGCTTATGCTCCATTTGTATTTAAAAACTGTAACTAAAGCATAACATTGCCAGTTTAATGACTATTTTAAGAAAAGAATGAACACAACTATCATGTTTTAGAAATCAGTGATGACTACTGCAGATCAAAACAGTAGAGTAGGTTACTTTCATTTAAAAAGAGCTAAAAATTAACAGGCCACATAGAAACTCCTTTTAAATGTTTTTGAAAGAGTACCCATCATCCCTTTTCAAGTAAACTCTACTATGGAACTCCATAAAGAATGTTGAAAGAACATATTTAAATTACAGTCTAGGATGATTTACTGAATTCAGTGACTATAACTTGTCCAAAATAACAAAGAAAAAAGAAGAAAGAAGAAGAAGGAGGAGGAGGAGGAGGAGGAGATGAAGGAGAGGGAGATGGAGAGGGAAAAGAAGGAGAAGAAGGAGAAAAAGGAGAAGAAGAAGAAGGAGAAAAATTTCAGGTCTCTTCATAGTAAGATATGTTTTGAAATAGAAATTAGAAATGCAATATTCCATAGTGATTAATTTTTCCTCATCTTGCTTCGTTATATTCACAATATTTCTCAATACAAACCATAGGCCCCCTTAAACATCATTATTTAATGCATATTAAAAAGAAATGACAGTGCTTTTACATTAATATTCTTCACCATATGTGATTTAAAGTATAACTTTTGGTTTTGATTATGGCAACTTTCATCATAAATTCAACTGAGTTTCCCTCTCTTAATAAAACTTCACTAGAATCCCCAGAAAAAATAATTGTTGCTTTTAAAAGAGTTAAAAATAAATGATAAATGTAAAACTATATTCTATATTTTACAATTAATGCAATTAAAGAAATATTAAAATATTTAATCTCAATATTTTTAAGCACTAGATTAAAAGAAAATAAATATTGAGTAGTATTTACTTTCTGGCTAAAATAGACTAACATATAATCACGATTCTTAATCATGTTGGAAATTGGTATAGTGTCAGATCATTAAACACTATTCAACATTAGTGTTGAGGGATCCAAACAACTGGGCTCCCCGTCTTCCCTCCAAGTGCAGGGTATGTGCCCCGAAATGATGCTGCTGCATGGGTAGATAGGATACATTGTAAGTGTAGTTGGGTTTTCCAGAAGTAAAGTTTGTGACATACTTGATTATGATCCCACGTGGGAAATATTTAAACTTTCCATTCCTGCTATGTTTATTTAAATATTTTCATTTTATCGTGACTTTGTCATGGAGCCTCAATTACATTCCTTCAATTTTTCATTTTAAGCAACAGATGTTCTAAATCGACATTTTGAAAAATGGCTTTTCCTTTCATACTGAGTGAATGTCATATTGTATCTAAATCATCTACAACATTATCTTGTGTCTAATGTATCAAAGGATGCATAGCTTAATGCTAATTGCCAGTAAATTTGATTATGCCCATAAATTTCCCAATTTTTATGTTTTAATATTTTAGAAATACTACTTTAAATTTCTCAAATATATATAGATCCCATAAAATCTTTTAAAATAACATAGTAGATGCCTGCTGTTATCTATATATCTATAGATCTCCTTCAATATTTAAAGTAAAATATTGGAAATATATTAAGCTTTTTAAAAACACAATATATATTTATAGTTACATAAATGCTGTTGTCTGATTATACTTCACATTAGGAATTTATACCTTTTAAACTTTTAAAGATCTAATCTGTTTTCTTTGAGTTTTCTTTTTCTCTTACGCAGGAAACACAAAGGAGCAGGTTCAGAGCAGTACACACCTTTAAGGCATTTGATTTGTGTTCATTACAAATTATTTTTTATTTCAGTATCATTTAATTTTTCCGTTTCTTTTCTGTACTGCATCGAAAACCCATGAGTTTGCACGCGCAAAAACCTAATGGAACTGGGTCTATTTGTGGGGGTTGGGTGGGCTGTGTTAAAGGGAGGGTTTCTTTCATGTTTAAAGCTACATTTATGATATAAATGATTTCTTAATATTGTTTTGTTATGAACTTTGCTGATGTTCTTAGGTTCTCTTGTTTGTGCTTATTTATCACATGAGTAGACAAAGTATTTTGCATATTAGATGAGTTACTTGTATATTTGTACATTGGAGTTTCTTTCTTGTGGAATTTTACACCATCAACTATTTGGGTCTATTATGAGAGAATCCCAAGAATGGAGTTTAGGTCTTTGGGTACATCCTCAGATCTCAACCTCATTATTCTGTATTCCTTGCCCAAAAATGATTAGTAATTTCTAGTTTCACTAATGAAAAGCTATATCGCAAACTATAAGGTAAACTCTTCTGTAAGTGGCTATTTGCATTTGAATGTAATCTTGTTTAATATTAGACCATTCATTTCACTTTACGAATCCATTTCATACTTGTTATCAGATCCCTCTCTGGGCGCATTGTTGGAGGTGTGTGGTGGTTCTTTACCCTGATCATAATCTCCTCCTACACGGCTAACTTAGCTGCCTTCCTGACTGTAGAGAGGATGGTGTCTCCCATCGAAAGTGCTGAGGATCTGTCTAAGCAAACAGAAATTGCTTATGGAACATTAGACTCTGGCTCCACTAAAGAGTTTTTCAGGGTGAGTCTGATTTTTAGTGTCTGTGGTTTTTTTTCTTCTAAATCTAGCCTCCATAAATTATCCCTGCCCGTGGCCTTCCCATGGTCCACGAAAGCTGCCATGTGAGAAGAACCAGCTTTGTCACCGTTTCTGCTCTTGTTCTGTCTCTATCTCAGACCTTCCGTGCCTTCTGATCTCCAACTGTAGTCATGCTTCCATATTTTTTTATTCTTAATTTCTCAGAAGAAAAAAACATAATGATGCTATACAATCTGAATTTTATCAAAATTGATAAACATTCTATGGGATCAAGATTGAAACAAAATACAGTTAATGTTATTGCTGTTTTCTAAGGAAAGGGTACCACATATTTCTTTCATGTTCTACAAGCACATCTATAAGATGTTCTACAACTACCATGCATAATTTTATCATGAAGAGACTCGTGCTTGCATCCAGTATGCTGTTTCAAAATTAAGAAGCTGATTAGGTTTTAGCTGTAAATGCTGAATTTTTGAGGAAATTCTTCAAAGGAAAAATCTTCAACTTTGTAACATTTAAATTAGATAATACAACTACAGTGTGTGTATTAAGTGTAGGTTAACTTTTTCCTTTAATCAATTATAAGACATTTAATGATAGAAAAAGTTTTTCATGTTTGCATTATATTTTCAGAAGAGCTCATTTTATTAATATATATTCACACAGCTGATGTATTGAGTAACCCAACAAATGTGACAAAAGATGATCTGATCGTTACCAAATATCTTTGAATGAATATCAGTGTGTGAGTGAATTGTTGGCCAATCAGACTCAAGATAAAGGCAAGGACTTTCAACATGCTGAATATCAGTGCAGTATATTGTGACTACTCTTGTCCTGCATTTTCTGTGTTATGTGTTCCTGATTATCTTCAATCAGGGCCAAGTTATGATGGGAAGAAATGTGCTTGGTAGCAGAACCATAGCTACTACACACAGTAACCTGGAAGTGTAAAAAAAGGAAGGCCAGTGATTTTTTTAGCACTTTGATGAGAGTGCAAAATGTGTTCTAGCAGAAACTCCTGCTTTATTACAGATCAAAATAAAATTATGACACAGATTGCTATTAACTATAATTTAGCATCATTTCTGAACATATATATGATCATAGAATCATTTTATATAGGGGTTCCATGGCTTGATATAACAGTAGTTTTAATAGAGTAAATTAGAAGAGTATATACTTACTAGTTAAAAATAGTTATGAGCTGTAGTTACTCATGCGCAGTATGGCTTGTTTTACTTATTTGGAAAACGCAGTTATGCTTTGATGTAAGTAAATTATATGAGTAACACAGGGACTTACTACATAATCCTTTATCGGTGCTATACATGTTGGTATACAATAATCATAGTTGCTTCTAGATACCCTTCCAATAGAGTCTGCATCTGCCGAGACCTGCATTTGTCACTTTTGGGTAATCATGGTTGTAGCTTTCTATTTCAGCATGTCTTCACTCAGTCAATCAGAAATGCAGATATAAACAGCAAGAATCCTGGTACCGTGGCCAGCTGGTTCACATCGCCCATTATACAGATGAGGAAGTGAGGTTGCCCTGGCCAAGCAGTATTGCTGCTCTTATGCTTCAGTGTATCCACGCCTTGCAGAATACCATAACTGTGCATTTTGCACAAGATTTGAGATCCTAGTTTATGCTTCCTACAGTAACGGAAGAAACAACCACATTCACTTGCACAAACTGCTTTGTTCTCTTGGTGAAATTTCCCAAAGAAAATTTTTTTGTGTATTATTTTTTCAACCTCATAGGATTCCTGTCTCATAATTCAGGACTGTGTTTATGAAATTGCTTGAGGTGCCCTTCAGAGAGTCCTGTGGTAGAATATTGGCTTCCGGTGTGAGGTTCAGGAAAGGAGGTGGGACTTCTCAGAAATGGAGTCTAGCAGAAAGCGATGGGCTCACTATTGGGGCTGCTTTGGGAAAGGATTAAGAATGTTGTTATGGGACTCTGCTTAGTTTTCATGATTGTAGAGTGTTATGAAGTGAAGTCTCCCGTGGAGTTGGTCCCTTTTGCATGTGGCCATTTCTGGTCTTTTTTTTAGCACCATGCTGTGAGCCAGCCCTCATAGACATGCATGACTCAGCTGCCCGTTCTTAGATTTTTAGCTTCCAAAACTCTGACCAAATCAACTTTGAATATAAAATGTATAGTCTAATATGTTTTGTTATCGTAACGTCTATCTGATGAAAATGTGGACCATGGTTATTGCTTGATTTCTATGTAGTATTAAACCAATGGCCAGATAATTTGGGATTTCAATGTATTCTGAGAGCTAGAGAGGATTCTTCACAGTTTTGCCTTATACAGCCTTGCCTTTGTTTCCTAGTGTCTAGACTCTGTTCTTGATCACATCCATGTTTGACTATATGAAGTTACTGCATCAGTTTTGGCTGAAATGTGAGCAGATCCTCACAGTGTCTATCTTATTGCAGCACCGGAAGGAATTGGAAACGTCCCAGCTGCATTGCAGTCAGGTTTTCACAGCTAGAGAAAGACACTCGTGTGCTTGAATGTGCTTACGGGCTCCTAATTTTGTTCGTGTCATTGTAAGTGGGAGTTTAGATAAAAACACAGACCACCACGACAAAAACACACTAATGTTTTCAGTGAAATACATGATGTGTTTGTGATTTGAAGTTTTTTTTTTGTTCTCAAGAGCTCATCTCTCCAAGTTAGATTAAATCAAAGGACTGCTAGTCTAAATGTGATTTTTGACACACTTGTCACTTCTGTTTATATTTGATAATGGGTTCACCCTATGTAAAATGATACATGACTTCCTTCTGTGTTTATCCCAATGTTTATTTTTTCCAAGATGCTGTAACTTTTCATCTGAACCATAGTGCATCATTTCTTCTTGCATGCTTCAGTGTAAAGCAATCCTGTCGTGGATAAAATTTAAACTAAAATCTCCAACCCACTGAGTGTCATGTAAAACACACAGAACAAAGCATAGTTAATTTAGACTCTTTAAAGACAAAATGATTTTTTTCTGTCATTGTTTCCCATGAATCCTCTGTCTGTTTGCTGAGTATAGTTGAAATTTTACATTTCTGGGAAAGAAAGAGGTTGCACAGGAAATGTTTGCTTCTCTTCATGAGATTAATAATCACCACACACATTGGGTCTGTGCTCTTCAACTGTCCTTTACTTATGGGAAGTTTGAGTTTTTGTGACAGGTACATTCAAGGCCGGCGGAAAGCTAGCCACATTGATTATCATGGTGGCCAGTCAACCAGGAAGAGGGAACAGAGCAAGTGGGCTTTCAGACTGCAGATGTGCTCAAGTGCTTTGTTCTCTGACCATCAGCTTTATTTATTACCTGACCAAACAGTGAAAGAACTAATTACCAGTGAGAGAGGGAATGATTGCCCTTTTTTGCATTATTGCTTTAATATAACATTTTCTTTTCTTTTTATTAATCACAGAAAATTTTATTCATTTTATTTATTTTTATTGGATATTTTCTTTATTTACATTTTAAATGCTACCCTCTTTCCAGGTTTCCCCCCTAGAAAACCCCTATTCCATCTTCCCTCCCTCTCCTTCTATGAGGATATTCCCCCATCCACTCCCATCTTTCTGCCCTCGAATTCCCCTACACGGGGCGGGTAGGGGGGGAAATCCAGCCTTCAGAGGACCAAGGGCCTCTCCTCCCATTGATTCCCGACAAGGTTATCCTCTGCTACATATGCAGCTGGAGCCATGGATCCCTCCACGCGTACTTGAAAGGCCATCCAGAGATTGCCCCACCTGAGGATCTGTCCCATATACAGTCACCAAACCCAGACACTATTGTAAATGCTAAGAAGAATTTGCCGACAGGAGCCTGATATAGCTGTCCCCTGAGAAGCTTTGCCAGAGCCTGACATATACAGAGGCAGATACTCACAGCCAACCATTGGACTGAGCACAGGGTTCCCAATGGAGGAGTTAGAGAAAGGACTGAAGGAACTGAAGGGGTTTGTAATCCCATAGGAAGAACAACAATAACATTTTCTAATATGACAAGATTTCATTGTATTGATAGCTTTACATATTTTTGTTCTTTAATCTTGGAATTTTATTAATTCTGCTAGAATATCTATGCCTAACTAAGGCAAATGTCTATTTTGATTACAGAAAGCTTTAAATACAGGTTGGGAAAAATAATTTGAGAAGTAAGAACACAGTCCAAATCTTAAATAGTAGATAAAGAAATGAAAGAAATGATAGAATTTAAATTCTAAACTGCAATTTGTATCTCTTATAGATGTACCTAATTTTTATTATAAGTTTTACAAAATAACTGTTTCTGTAAAAGTAACTTATATTGTGTTTCTAATTGATGATCTTTTTTACTTTGATGATATTAGCTGTTTCGATAAAAGCCATAAGTACTTTTAGAGTTCAGGTAAATAATCAAATATTAAGTTAGGTTATGTTAATATTATTTTATTGAGGCCAGTGAGTCCATAGTAGATTTAGAACTATGATTTAAGCTCTGAATCTTCTAATTTAAACTCTGTATTCTACTCATTAATCAAAATATTAAAACAAATATTTAGTTTGTGTTTCAAGAAAGGCAAAGTGGAGTCCAGTCCTGTAAAAAGTAAGAGGTGTGGGCCTAGAAGTGTTCTCTAGGTGCTTACAAGCCCAGAGACTCTGTAGACCCCAGTTTGCTGTCATGACCTGCTATGGAATTGCTAAGCATACTTAATTAGAGTGCCGTTGTAACATACCTATAATTAGGAGGGGAATGGGATTTCAAATATAAACTACTATTTTTAGAGTTTCAAATTTTGGTAATTTCCCATCATTAAAATAGGGCAGATCATAGTTGTATAATTTTCTGGAAAATGATTTTTTTTTTTTGCAGAACCTATGCTTGCCATATTCCCACAGCAAGTTAGAATCTAGAGCAGGCTTGCCCTGTGAGCCTGCCACAGGTCTGTCAGTCCACAAAGGACAGTGGTTGACTTGCAGAAGGGGAGCTAGACTTCCTTCCCAAATGCCCCAAGTCCTTCTCACTGTAATCATTTCCTCAAGTTGTCACCTGTGAGTGGACAAGGCACACTGTTCACTCTCTGACCAACTGGTATGTGTTAGTGCAGTTAGCCTCAGGGAAGAAAAAAGATCAAATAGTGGTTTGCTATCTCTTATATAGTAATCTAATTATTCTCATTTGTAAATAGCAGAATTACTCTGACCTTAATCCATCACACTACCGTGTTGTTACTCAATATCATAGACATGGACATGTTTCAGTTTAGAAACTGTATAAATGACTGACACGTAAGATCGATGCAATTGTTCCTCATTAGAATGAAAGAATTAGTTTGAAATTTTCCTGGTTCTGTATATGAGAGTGTTTGTGTGTCTCTGAGTGTGTTGTGAGTGTGTGCAGTTCCCGGTTCAACTGGTTACCAGAGAGTTACAATAACTGAGACTATTCCTAAATCCCAACAAAGTGGTTTTTTTTTTTACTCTGTTTATGGCATTAATGACAACTATTTATATTTACATAATTATTGTCTGGGTTTGGGAAGTATGTGCCTTTAATGACTGCTATTTGGGAATGGGAAGGAGCGGGTCACAAGTATGAGGTCTACCTGGGTTGCAGAATGATTTCAAAACCACCCCAGGAAACTTAGGGAGACTTGGATTTAACATAAAACCCTGCAGCAGGGGTGACTCCCTAGGGAGGTAACTATGGAGCAGAAGCAGAGCTCCCATTCCTAGCACTGCAAGGCCTTAGTCTCCATTCCATATCTGCAATAAAATGTGCAAATGCAATGACAAATGAAAGTGTGCTAGTCATTACATATTTATAAAATAGCAAGTGCTTTATTAGTGGCATCACAAATATTTAGATTAGATGCTTGCATGGAGCAAAGACACAGCATAACTTCTTGATACGTTGCAGCATAAAGATTTCACTAGTTTGTAAATCCTTCTTTTATCCTTTTTTTTTTTTTTTTCTGAGACAGGGTTTCTCTGTGTAGCCCTGGCTGTCCTAGAACTCACTCTGTAGACCAGGCTGGACTCGAACTCAGATATCTGCCTGCCTCTGCCTCCCAAGTGCTGTGATTAAAGGCGTGTGCCACCACCGCCCAGCCTTCTTTTATTCTGTTATTTTCAATACTGCTAGTTATTTCTGTGCTCGTTGTCAGAATCATCAGTGTCTGTGTGCAGGCATACATATGTATCTGTAGATTTTGGGATATTAGCAACACGTGTATACAGCTTTCAGAGGTTTTAGAAATTGATTGCAGTCGTATATATTTCTGTATTTGTAGCATGTTACTCATACAAGAAGAGATTCTTTATAGTCCTTCACACGTGTTTAAATATGTAAATAGCTTCTAAAATTGTAGGTATGAATGCTGAATGTGAATACATAGCTCTAAGTATCATAGGGCACATGATGAAGATATTTATGCATGGTTAGTCATCTCTATTACAGATTTCCATTCTCATGTTATGTAGATTAGATACAGCAGGACAATCTGCTCAGCTGCCAGCTCCTGAGTGCCTACACATTGTCTAGATGACCCAGAACCAGGTGAAGTCATTTCCTCCTGGTTGGCAGCCTTCCTTTCTCTGACATTTTAATCTTCTCACCATTCCACAGAACAACTGAGGGAACATTTTATTCATCTGTGGGTTTTAAGGACATAGTCACAAACCTGGGACAAACCTGCTCTGCTGCTCCTGTTCAGATTGATTGGAATAGAACAGGGCAAAATGATCAGATTTTTAGGAGCTGTTTCTTTAAAAGTAATTGCCAGGTTTTGGAACATTGCAACTCATATAGTGTAAAATCCTCAAATTTCAGCGAAAGAGAAGCCTAGAGTCCTGGACAGGATGGTATCCTGATTTATGTGATTTCAGTGGCTCAAGTGCTGAGGAAGGGCTACATTTTATTATTAAATGATGATTATTGGGTAAGCTAGTAGATTTCTTTCGGGATCAGTGTGTTATTTTTGTCCCATAGCTGTTTTCCACAAATGTCACTGGCCTCTAACTGCTCAGCTGGGTAATTTAGAAACTACCTCCTGCCACAATGAATGCTCTGTTACCAGATGACCGGAAGCTGTTACTTACATAAGAAGCATTGGTTTTCACACCAGCAAATGATGCAGACAATCACACAGCACAGTTTACAACGCTGAAAACCTTTGAGAACACCCCCATTTGCTTCAATTTCCCAGCTTAAGTGTTCCAGAAGGAAGATGAATATCACAAAACAATGCAGACTATGAATTATGATTTGGAGTTTGATTCATTTTATTACCTTGTTTAAATAAAATAATCACTTCTGTCTGTTTCTACTAGTTTTTTCACACTGGTTGCAATAACGATAATAATGTCTGTGCAGGCAGAAAAAAATAACTGTGTCATAATCTTATTTATCAGAATAAAATAAAAATGAAATAGAAACATCATTGCTAAAATTTAGGAAACTTTCAATTATAGTTTTAGCATTTGAAGGAAGAGATGACATTGATTGAAAGGAAGAGATGAAATAAGTTATCATTTACATTTCTGCATGGTTTTGCTATGAATCTTACTAAGTGTTCTCCCAAAGCATTTTGCCTTTTAAAGAGTAATAAAAACTTTGAAAATAAATGGAAATAGAAGAAATTAAGCAATATCATAAATTGACATTAAAACAAAATAATTGGCAGACACAAATAGTTAAGCTTCCCAAAATGAACTACATTGACCATGAAAAGATTTTAATCTTATATTGTAACGTGGCTAGCATATTATAAAAATAAATATAAAATATATGAAATTATCTTTCCTTGACAATTGAGGTGTGAAGTCACTATCCTATATAATTTTAATCCAAATAAATTTTTGATTGTTTAATTTTGGTTTTCTGGAACAGGTCTTTACTGTCCTTCCCAGTCTAGCCTTGAACTTTCCCACCATCTACAGCCCTTTGGAGACAGATGTCCTCCAATAAAAGTGAATCACCACACTCAGCTCCTAATACTTTCCTTTACTAAAAATTTATTCTTAATATAACAAAAAGGAAAGTGGAATCATACTAAATAATTTATGTTGCCGGAAATGACTAAGGATAAAGACCTTCATCATCCTATCTGGAAGTCTTAGATTGGTGTCTTTAAAACTTTATCTCAAAATATAGATATGCTTTCCAAGTAAGGCTGGTAGAATGAGGACAATGGGCAGGAAACAAAGCCACAGTCCTAGTTAGCAAAGGACTTACTTCTGCTTCCTTTCTGAATCCACAACTGTTAGTCTGTTTACATTTTCCTGTATTGCAAATGTCTTTATGTATTTACTGAAGGAACTGTAGAGATGGCTCATTTGGGAAACTACATGCAAAACAAGCATAAGGACCTAGATTCTGATCTCTAGCACCACAGAAAAAGCCAGGCATGGAGTGTGCCTGTAATCCCAGTGTTGCTAATAGAAATTGTAATTTGGTAATGAATGTCAGAATCTTTTAAGGGAGGACACCTAGACTTCCTTCCATAGAGCAGTGAATAGCAATGACAACAAGTTGTGCACGTAATAGTTCTAGTGACATCATAGCATCACAGACTATTTGCCTCCGAGACAAAGACTACTCTTATTCTGATTGCACCTGAAATGAGGTTTTCACCAAACTAAACCATGCTCTTGCGTGAAACTGGTAGGATTCCTGGGGGTGGCAATCTCAGAAAGTCTGTAGGTCTGTCTTAAACCAATTTATAATGAATTGACAACACGTTATTAAGGTTATAGTTTGAAAGTTTCATAGCATCTAATAAG